>LNAC01000002.1:3289415-3410837 GCA_002007465.1 Ailurus styani
CTCCCTTCCTTCCTCTCTCTCTCCCTCTATCATCTATCTATCATTGTGGTAAGAATATTTAACATGAGTGCTACCCTGTTGACATATTGCATAATATGTTATTGTTAACTACAGACATAATGTTGTACAGCATATCTCTATAACTTATTCATCTCGAATAGCTAAAACTTGACACCTATTGAACAGCAGCTCCCTATTTCTCACTCTGTTCAGTCCCTACAATTCAGTCCCTACAAGAATCCCTTCTGTTCTCTGTTTCTCCGAGTTTGACTATTTTAGATACTCATGTAAGTGACACCATGCCATGTTTATCTTTCTGTGATTGCCTCATTTCACTTAGCATAATGTGCTTGAGAGTCATCCACTTTGTTGTATGGTGTTGAGGAAACAGGATATCCACATGAAAAAGAATGAAATTACACCCCTTTACCACACACAAAACCAGTTCAAAATGGATAAAAGATTAAACACTTAAACATAAGATCTGAGGGGTACCTGGGTGGCTCAGTGGCTTAAAGCCTCTGCCTTAGGCTCAGGTCATGATCTCAGGGTCCTGGAATCCAGCCCTGCATTGGGCTCCCTGCTCAGTGGGGAGCCTGCTTCCTCCTCTCTCCGTCTGCCTCTCAGCCTACTTGTAATCTCTAGCAAACAAACAAACACACACACACACACACACACACACACACACACACACACACACACACACAAGATCTGAAACTATAAAACTCCTAGAAGAAAACAGGAGAAAAGATTCCATGTTATTGGTCTAGGCAGTGATTGCTTGGATATGACATCAAAGGCAAAGGCAAAGGCAACAAAAGCAAAAATAGACACATGAGACTACATTACACTAATAAGCTTCTGCACTGCAAAGAAAACAGACAATAGAGTGAAAAAGCAATCTAGAAAGGGAGAAAATATTTGCACACCATATATCTGATAAGGGATTAAAAACATATAAGAAACTCCTACAACTCAATAGTAAAAAAACAAAAACAAAACAAAGCAAAAAACCCCAACCAATTAAAAAAATAAGGAAAAGACTTGATAGACACTTTTCCAGATAGCACATACAGACGGCCAACATGTATATGAAAAGGTACTAAACCTTACTAATCTTCAGGGAAATGCAAATCGAAACTATAGTGAGATACCACTTCACATCTGTTAGGATGGTTATTTTAAAACAAACAGAAAGGTAACAAATGATGGTAATGATGGTATATTTGTGGAGAAATTGAAATACTTACAAACTATTAGTGGAAATGTAAAATGGTGCAGACACTATGGAAACCATGTGAAATTTCCTCAAAAAATTAAAAATAATATTCTCGTATGATCCAGCAATCTCATTTCTGGATGTATGTCCGCCCCAAAAAATGAAATCAATATCTTGAAGAGACATCTGCATTCTTATACTCACTGCATCATTATTCACAATAGCCAACATACAGAAGCAACCTAAATGTCTGTCAGCTGATGAGTAGTAAAGAAAATCTGGTTGGTATATACATATAATGGAATATCATTTAGCCTTTTAAAAAAAATGAAAGGAAATCCTGCCACTTCACTTTATTTTAAAAGACTTGCTTGATTAGATCAAAC
Organism: Ailurus styani; assembly: GCA_002007465.1. Classification (NCBI taxonomy): domain Eukaryota; kingdom Metazoa; phylum Chordata; class Mammalia; order Carnivora; family Ailuridae; genus Ailurus; species Ailurus styani. Next base: position 3,291,021 of record LNAC01000002.1, read on the forward strand.
TCACCTAGTATAATATACCCAATTTAAAGCCAGTTGATTAGGGATTTTAATTACATCTGCTTAATCCATTCATACTAACACATTAGTGTTACTAAGAGATGGTTTGTACAGCGGGGGCTGGAAATCTTGAGGTAGGGGGAAGGGATATCTTATTTTTATCAAGTCTGTCGACCACATGGAATCGTTCCTAAATAGGCCTTTAGATATTAAAGTAAGAAATAATTTTTCAGCTGTTTAAGTTATCTTTCTTAGCTAAATGTATAAGCCGAGGCCTAGGCTTTTATCCACAAAGCGAGTTGAGTTCCACCTGGTACTATGGAACCCAAATTTTGTTTTAGATTAAAATTGTTCATACCAGGCATATTGTGCTAGATAGACTGCCTCACACTCAAGAGAACTTTCCACCAACCTAGTCTGGAAATATCAATTCCTATATTCTGAATGTAGCTTTAGATAGCTGAGCTTCAGTGTGTCATTTCATTCACAACAAAGGGGTAGATATTATAAATAAATAAATAAATGGAAGCATTTTCCTTATTATGAAAAGATTAATCCTTCTTTTTAAGGTTGTGATAGTAGAAAAAACACATTTAGCATAAATCTCAAGGCTAAGATGTTGGTAGCTCTCACACAGATAAAATGGCAGAGTCCAGAAGCTTAGTGAAGAGAATCAACTCTGGGGTTTGGAAAGCCAGTGCACATATATTTCTAGTCTGAACTTGCTCAGGAACAGTCAGAGCAAGTTGTGGGATAGACTTGAAAGCACTCCCCAAACCTCAAACAGATCAGTAATGTTGAAGCTTCACAGCAAGGGGCCTTAAACACACCCTCTAACTGGACATTGGCATAACAATAAGCTACTCTGACCAGAGGTGACTTTTTTTTTTTAAGATTTCTTTATTTGAGAGAGATGGAGAGAGAGAGAGAGAGAGGAGAGCGCGCAAGCGCTAGCAAGCAGCGGGGAGGGGGAGAGGAGGAGCAGAGAGAGAGACTCTTTCAAGCAGACTCCCCCTGAGCATGAAACCTGACACAGGACTCAATTCCAACAACTGAGATCATGACCTGAGCTGAAACCAAGAGTTGGATGTTTAACCAACTAAGCCACCCAGACGCCCCAGAGGTGACTTCTTAAGAAGCCAAGTTTTAAAATAATGTTATAGTCATCCTTAGCAGCTTCAAAAACTATATGAATGCCAAAGGCTGCATTCTCTCAGGAATGATCAGAAAGAGAACCTCCAAGCTACTATTTCTGACTGAACATGGGGAAAAAATATAAAATCCCTGAACTGTGACAGTCTCCAAACCACATACACACACATGTCCGATAGTAAAGGGTAAAAATCTAACTGTCTGAGGAGGGTTATGTGCAACCTTTGACCAATAAGTGGTTTATGCTGATCCAAGAGTGGCCAAGATTAAAAAACAACAACAACAAGGGAGGAAAATATGAGTCACGACATCAGACACTGCACACTGCAGGAAAAATACACATTACAGAATCCATTTCAGCCAAGTCTCTAAACAAATAAACCAATAACCAAGCAAGTAATAACAGCTTGCTTCATTTATCAATATCCAGCATTCGTACCATATATTTTTGAAAATGTCCAAGTTTCAACAAAAATAATGATACATGATGACAAATGAGAAAGTTTTTCCTGTGATTCATACATAGGGAAAAAACTGGCAATAGAATAGTTATTTGAAGTGCTCCAGATGGTGGACTTAGCAGACAAAGGCTTTAAAGCAGCTATTACAAATATGTTCAAAGAACAAGAGGAAACCATACTTGAAGAATTAAAAGAAGGTATGATGATCATCTCATAAAATATGAATATCATATTCAATAATGAGATAGAAATTATTAAAAAGAACCAAATTAAAATCTGTGATTGAAAAGTTCAATAGCTGAAATAAGAAATTCACTAGAATTGTTCAACAGTAGAATTGAGTTGATACATGAAGAAAATCAGTGAACTTAAAGACAGATCAATAGAGATTATACAATCTGAAACAGAATAAAGAATGAAGAAACATTAACAGAGTCTCAGAGAAATGTGAAATACGATTAAACACACTAGCATATGTATAAAAGAACTACCAGAAGGAAACAAAAGCAAGGGAGAGAATAAATAATCAAGGAAATGAAGGCTGAAAACTTTTTTTTAAAGATTTTATTTATTTATTTGACAGAGAGAGAGATCACAAGTAGGCAGAGAGGCAGGCAGAGAGAGAGGGAAGCAGGCTCTCTGCTGAGCAGGGAACCTGATGCAGGCCTCGATCCCAGGACCCTGAGATCATGACCTGAGCTGAAGGCAGAGGCTTTAACCCACTGAGCCACCCAGGCATCCGAAGGCTGAAAACTTCCCAAATTCAATGAAAAACATTCATACACAGAACGAAGAATCCCAACAAACTATAAGATAAACACAAAGAGCAAAACACCCATACCATTCGTAGTCAAAAATGTTGAAAGGTAAAGAGAAAATTGTGAGAAGAGCAAGAGAAAAAGGAACCATAACAACAAACTATAGAGTTCGGAAGGCGGGGATGGATGACACATTCAAAGTGCTAAATTAAAAAGCTGTTAAAAAATCTTCTATCTAGCAAAATTATCTTTTAAAATTGAGTGTGAGATAAATGGATGAGATAAAGACGTTCCAAGGTAAACAAAGATGAGAGACATTGTTGCTAGCAGATCAACCTTAAAAGAAATATTAAAAGAAGTTGTTATGACTGAAAACAACTGACAGAGAGAGTAATTCAAAGCCACAAGAAAAAAGAATGCAAGTGCAGGTAATTATGTAGGTTAATTATGAAATATAGCATAATTGCATAGTTCTTTCTCTTTCTTCTCTTGATTGATTTAAAAAGCAATTGTGTAACATGACATGTTCATGATGATATTATTGGGTATATAATACCCAGAAATGTAAGATACTTGATAGTAATGACACCAAGAAAGTGGACAGGAACAAAGCTATGTTGGAAAGGACATGGTTATGACAGAAATGACACTAGATAGAAGAAGTAAAGAGAACCAGAAAAAATAAATTATAAAGTGCATATAGCAAACTATACATACAAACATGCTTTTATTTATTTAGCTTCTTTAAAAAATATAAGATTATATAAAGTTATGACTACAACCATATATTGTTCAGTTTTTAAAATAGATGTAGTATAAATGACAATAACATAAAAATATAGGGAGGAAATGGAGCTGCATAGGAATAAATTTTCTATATTTTATGGAAATTTAAGTTGATATAAACCTGAAGTAGACTCTAATGAGTTAAGATGTATATTCTGAGTCCTTAAGAAACCACTAATAAATGATTAAAAATGCAGTTTTCCAAATTTGTTAGAAATTGTCCAGTGCTATATAATAAGAAAAATGTCCTGCTAATGCTTTGATTTTTTTTTTAATGAGGCACATTACAGTTTTTGACTTTAGGTTCAACTTTGTAGGTGCTGTGGGATTTAAAGCTTTTCCAACAGATGAAAACTGACACTATAGCTGTAAGCATCGAGACTTCTTCTTGCAGAGAGTAAATGGAATAAGAAATTGGGGAGAACTTTAAATTCATTAGGTTTTAAATTTTTCCATCTGAATAAGATATTTTTATTTTAAACAAAGATTCTTTGGATTTTTTTCATATCTTTTTGTGAAATAATTATGGAAGAGATTTATATTCAGATATGGAGCATACCTTAGCTCCTATTTTATCATTGGTATATCTTAGTCATTTAATCTTATTGCAGTAACTTTGATGATCTATAATGAACATGAATTAATATAATTTGGGGTGAAAAATAAAAGAGTATGCAGTTTTGGATTGAACGATCCTTGAATTTAATGATAAAATAGTTTTTTGATGCATTGCACAGCTTTCTCTTGGATATACATTACCCTTCAGAGTATTGAATGTAGTCCAGAAAGAAGTAATTGGTATTTTGGTTGGAGCCTCTTGAGTTTGGAAGCAGGGGAGTTCTGACAAAAATGTGGATATACTCACATGGGAGGCACAATCACAATCTAGGCTGACCATAATTCAAATGATCATTCTAATAGCTAAAAATGCACAGAGCTTAGGGAGTTGACCAAGACTACTCCTTTCTCTAGCAAGTCTTCCTTAGAAAAGAGGGTCTCAAGATGGACTGAACATTACTATAACCTGGGGAGCTTTAAAAAGTCTCAATGTCTGGTAGTACCCAAACTAATTAAATAATATCTGGGATGAGACCTAGTAACACAGACAAGTGGACATGCCTTATCTTGTTTGGTGAATTTGAAGAATACACTGAATGTATGTAGCTCACCGCTTCTTTCTGCTCTCATTTTGAAATTTGCCTGAGTAGAGAGATGTATTATCTGTGCCTCTGTGGTGTGATTTTTTTTAGGTACAGGCCCTTGTAGGTGAGACCCTTAGTATTCCTTCTAAGGTGGTGACTGGGTAGGTAAATCTGATAAGTTCGGGTGAGTTATTAACAGCCTTAGCTTTTATCAGTAAAGCTGTTTGATTTCTGCTATGCTTCCAAAATTATTTCTCAATTGGCTCCAAACTAGAGATCTAATTTATTATCTCTGAATGACCCTAAGAGAAATGATGTCTTGTAAAGCACTGAGGAACCTGAAGAATTTCAAGGAACACAGTTGTAGGAAACACAGCTGATTTCATATATACTGGAAGGTTAATAAGCAGCCTCTGTCCCATTCTCTTGTTCTTGCTTTCTTACACTCAACTTCTCTCTTATGTGAGCTGTTTGTCTGAAGCTGTATCCTGCACATTGGCTTCATTGTCTTTCTCTTCAGAAAGGCTTGAATATGACTCTCGTAACTCATGGTGAGTGCAGGTTTCTGCGACACTGGTTCAAACACCAACTGAACAACACCTTATAACTTTAGAAACAATACCAAGAAACTAAGTCCCTGAATCAGAAAACAATTTTTCAAGAGAGAGAATAAAATTACGTTATTTTGGAATATATGCCCACTTTAATTCTCATCAATTGTGCTTATAGTGAGGTCACAGGCATAAGAGGGCAGCCCACCCCTTTTGCAGAGTCTAGGTCTGAGGATGCTTCTCAGAGAAGTGCTGGCTGGGCAAGCATCCACAGTATGTCTACAGAATCACCAGATTTCTTGTGTTTTTACATGTATGCCTGGTCTCCTGTATAACCTTCAACAAGTCATTGAAACCTTTCATCTCATAGTTATAAAATTACCAAAATTCTCATTGTGAGAATAAATAACATAATTACATGCACTATTTTGAGAATTTTAGAAAAAAGCCTAGTTCATCATATTTTTAGAGAGTTCAATTGTATATATTAAAACTTAGGTAAAATAGGAGTAGTTATTTAAACTTCAAATGTTGTTACTGTTTTTTTAAACATAAAATGATTATTGGAGCTTATATTACCTTGGGAAAGATAATAATCACAATAATTTTATTTCTATAGTGATTCCTTTTAAATACTAATTATTGCTCTACAACACTTATATTTTAAAATTCTTTAAAGTGTTTTAACTGCACTCTTGAATATTTAATTTTGTTTAAAAATAGTCTCCACTGAATTGTACCTCTCAAGTGAACTCTATAAAAATTGATTTTTGCTTTTCAAGAAAAGTGTTGAAAATGTAGCTTAAGGGAAGACTGTTTTATTATGTTTTCTCCCCCATGTTCTCTTGTGCTTTAGTTGTTTAGATTCCTTTCTTTTCATTGTACTATAATGTTGTAGGACTTGACTATTTCCTAGGGAGACAAAAGTATCTCTTGCAGTTTTGCTTCTGTTAATCAATCATTTAATGGAAGCAGTGCTTTATTTTTTTTAAGTTTATTTATTTAAGTAATCTCTACACCCAGTGTGGGGCTCAAACTCCCAACCCGGAGATCAAGAGCTACATGTTCCCCTGACCAAGCCAAGCAGGACTCCAGAAACAGTGCTTTTTAAAATTGAGATGCCATCTTTAAAAATAAATAAATAAAATTGAGATGACATTGGACAGTTTTGGAAGACCATATTTGATTCCACCTCTCTGTATCTAGTGAAATGTATGACCTTTAATTTCCATTGTAGCTCTGATATATTTTTTGTGAATGGCCATGTGGCATGATTTGTGGTCCACAGTTATTATAGTAAATAATTGCATGATCAGAGAATTATATTTTAAAATGTCTATGAAAAACCATCAGAGATTCACTGCCAGTGAGAGAATCTTGAGCCACAAGAACTTGCCAGAGAAGAATCCTAATAGGTGCTACTATATCTTGGTTTATTCACATAATGAGCATTTGCTCCTATTTAAAATGATCTGAATTTGCCTGAAGAATTAGAATGCCATGATGGTAAAGTAGATGTATGCCCCAAAATAAAGGATATGAAATTTGAAACTTGTGCAAAGAATAGGATCTTTTTTGAAAAATCTGAAAATAAGTCCCCCCCCCCAATTTAAGAAAGCTTCTGTGTGGTTGGATCCCATCCCCAGTATTGTTCATTGGTTTTGTTTTCTTCTATGTTTGCTTTGAGTTATGAGTATATGGAGGAAGGAGGGCTCACAAGACAGAAGCCTAGGTCCTGAATTGGTATAATGTCACTCATGCTGTGTTGTGTGGGTGAAAGCAAGCCAGAATATCAAGTCTTGTGGGAAAATAGGCTTCATTTTCTTTTTTTTTTTAAGCTGCAAAAAGACGATTTTATTATAGCAGGGGGGCAGGATCTGTGGGCAGAAAGAGCTGTGCTGGGACTGTGAGGAGTGACCAATCATACACTTTTTAGTTAGTGAGGGTTAGGGAATAGCTTAAGTCTCTAAGGAATTTGGAACCAAGGCTTTCAGGACCTTGAGGGGCTAGCTGCTTATGGGAAGGTTACTTTTAGTCTTTGAAGATTTATTTATTTATTTATTTTTGAGGGAGAGAGGGAGAGAGAGAGAGAGTGTGTGCACAGGAGTGAGTGGGAGGGGTAGAGTGAGAGGGAGAGAGAAACTCAAGCAGACTCTGCACTGATCGGAGCCAGATGTGGGGCTCCATCTCATCATTGTGAGATCACAACCATACCTAACTTAGGCTTCACCTGAGGGAAGCCTAACTTAGGCTTCATTTCCTGATAGAAAGAGCCACAAAGTATTGAGGTCATTTTTGAAATGTATACATCCTGAGTTTCTGATAAAATTGACAAGTGATATATACTTTTCAGAGTTTTCATGAGCATTGAATAAAATGCAGTGCTTGTTCAGTGCCTAACAAAGGACAGCCAGTCAATAGATAACTTTTTAAAAATTATTTATTTATTTGACAGAGGGAGAGAGAGAGAGAGAGATTACAAGTAGGCAGAGAGGCAGGCAGAGAAAGGAGGAAGCAGGCTCCCTGCTCAGCAGGGAGCCCGATGTGGGGCTCCATCTCAGGACCCTGAGATCATGACCTGAGCTGAAGGCAGAGGCCTTAACCCACTGAGCCACCCCGGTGCCCCCAATAGATAACTTTTTATCAGCTATATAGTTATTATTAGAAATGTTACCTGTGTTTAGGTCACCAGGAAACCAAATCCTGTTACTTCTACTCCTATCTTATATTCCTTCTTTTCTTCCTTCATTGCTATTGCCTGAATCATGAGCCCCTTTTCTTTCTTGCCATGTATATTGAAATAACATCTTGAGTAATAAGCAATTGGCTATTAGTCTCTATTGAGGTACTGTAATCTCTGTGAAGGGCAGAGAACTGCCTTTCTGATTAATAGTTGCATTTCCTTTTTTTTATACAGTACGTTGATCACAGTAGATGCTCCACAAATATTTGTTAAATATATGAATAAAAGATGAAACTCTGCATACAAAGAAGGTTTTTTTAAAAAAAACCCAATCTTGTTACTCTGCTTCCTCATATTCCACCAATGGCTCCACACAGTATTCAAAATAAAATTTAAGCTTTTTGGCTTAACCTACAAGGCTCTCCATAATCTACCCTTGCCTCTAACTTCATCTCTCACTTCCTGTACATGTAGCTGATCTTCCAGAAGTTTTCTGAATCTATCATGATTTCTCGAAAGATATCCTTTCGCTGGAGAAGCCTGATTCCACTTCTTCACCTAGTCTAACTCCTACATTCTTTAAGACTTGGGGCAGTAATATCCTCTTCTGGGACATCCTCCTTGATGTTCCAGCATTGTTCAGTAGGACCTCCATATGACTAGCAAGTGTCTGGTGTATACAGTGGATGCTTTATAATTATTATGTGAATGAATAAAAGCAGAGTAGCAGGTGTGAAGGAAGGGTAACTTTAAAATTCCTTGCTGGGAATTTCAGAGGATACTCCACTTAAGCCTGGGGATGTGTATTTTCTTCCCTCATTAAAGTATCATTAGAGGTTTTTTTTCTCCCCACTAAATGGACTAAATTGGCTTTCTTTGTTCTTAAAATAATTCTCAGTAGGGAGCTTGGTGTTACTCTATCCCCAGATGACTATTGTCCTAACCTGTATTTGCACTGAAGCCTGACTTCATTTATCTTTGATTGCTTTTGTTGATTGAGCAGGTGGTGGCTTATGTTTTATTTCTTAATAATCTCAAAAGACAGACTAGTCCAGGTAAAGTAGTGTTTGTATAATGCTAAACTATAACATTTGGTAATGACTAAATTATTTTAGCATCTTGAGCACAGAGCTAGTCTCAGCTTCTCCCATAATAATAATGATATTGTGTTAGTATAACTGCCTTCAGGAAAGAAGAGAAATCCAGCATCAATTTGACATGACTAATGTTTAAGTGGATCCTGCTGCATTTGCTTTTCAATAGAAAGAGAAAAATGATAGTTATTCAAAGCACCATATGAGTCTTGTGTGTGCTATTGGTGCATAAGTTAAAGTAGCTCCAGGCAGCTTTTTACTTACTCTTCTTTGATTTACTGTCTTTCTTAAATTGGAACACAAATACATTCTAAACAATTTTAGGTCAACCAGTGCTTTTCCTTATTTCCCCACTATAGCCCTGTTCTCCCAAGTTCTTAACTATTTAGAAGAGTGACAAAAGAGGCACATAATTTAGTAAAGCAAAGAAAGATACAGCAGAACCCACCAATAATCCACAAACCACGTTTTCCAGTTTCTTAAGAGTAAACTGGAGCTAACCCTTCCATAAATACATTTGATAATTTCAGAAGATACATGGACTTCTTTTTGAAAAAAGTTTATCCTTTATTTTCCTGTGTAATGTTACTTAAGCTTGAGCAGTGTTTCCATTAGGTATCTATTAATTCCTTTCCTTACTTCACTAAGTGATAACTGACATACATAAGATGCAACTTAAGATGAATAGGAGTCTTCTTTATAAAAATGAACATTCTCTTTATTCAGGTGAGAAAACTGAGGCCCAAGGAAGGCCAGTGACTAGTACAAGTCACACATCTATCTAATACAAGAACTAAACTAGATACTAAGACTTCATTCTCTTCCCTTTCTATTTTTTCTACTACATCACTATATATTTTTTATTCTATTTGTCCTTTTGGTGTTATCCTTTTGAATGCTTATTTATAACAAATTGTTTTAGAGGTAGCTATACATTTAAAAAGAAGTGAGATCTTTTGCTGAAGGGAATTGGTTTTAAGGATTTGCTTAGAGATGCAAAATGATTATTATCTAGTCCTAATTTCATAAGCTCTCCTTTTTAAACAGTATTTCATATAAACAAAAAAGAAATTAATATTTAATTAATATTTTTATGAAGAATGTAAGTCCTATTCAGGTTATTTTGGGATATGTGCTATAAGCAAAGATATATGTTAGAAGTAAAGTGTATTATCTATATTTAATTTGTCTTGAAATTAATTTTTACTTGATGCCCTAGGAATTGCTTGGGAATATTCTAAAGTTTTGCTCTGGATCTGCTTCATCTGTTTGTTCTATGTAGTTATGAGTCTGTGTTTTGATTAGTTTTTCTTTTTTTCCTTTGTTGACCTTTGTTTTTTAAATTCCACATATGAATGAAATCATATGGTATTTGTCTTTTTCTGTCTTATTTCTTTTTTTTTTTTTAAGATTTTATTTATTTATTTGACAGAGAGAGATTACAAGTAGGCAGACAGAGAGAGGAGGAAGCAGGCTCCCTGCTGAGCAGAGAGCCCGATGCGGGCCTCGATCCCAGGACCCTGGGATCATGACCTGAGCCGAAGGCAGAGGCTTTAACCCACTGAGCCACCCAGGCGCCCTTTTTCTGTCTTATTTCACTTAGCATTATACTCTCTAGATCCATCCATGTTGTTACAAATGGCAAGATTTCATTCTTTTTTTATGAATGAATAATAATATATACCACATCTTTTTATTGATTCATCTACCCATGGACACTTGGACTTGTTCCATAGTTTGGCTATTGTAAGTAATGCTGCAATAAACATAAGGGTGCATGTTCCTTCAAAATAGTGTTTTTGTAGTTTATCTATTTATTTGAGAGAGAGAGAGTGTATGAGCAGGGAGAGGGGCACAGGAAGAGGGAGAAAGGAAGCATACTCCCCGCTGAGCGCACAGCCCAGTGTGGGGCTTGATCTCATGACCAAAGTGTCATGACCTAATCTGAAATCAAGAGTCTGAAGCTCTGAAGCTCAACTGGCTGAGCTACACAGGCACCCTGTGTTTTTGTGTTCTTTGGGTAAATGCCTAGTAGTGAGGTTACTGGATGGTAGGGTAGTTCTATTTTTAATTTTTTTTTTTATTGGAAGTTTAGAAGTTTTAATGTGGCTTTGAAAAATATTTCTGGACAATATTGTCTTTCTCATATTGAAAAAAAGAAATAACGTCTGATACGTGGATGGTTTGTTGAGAGCACAGGTATTTTTTGTTTCCATGTCTTAGGTCCTCCAAAAACTCTGCTTTGAGCTCGTCGAGTTCCTCTGCTAGAAGCTTCAAGTTGACAGGAAGCACTTGTTTATCTTTTGCTTCCTTCATCATCTGAGAGACAATCCTTCGGAACGTCTGGTCAGCTTGATGCAGAACGTTAGTTGAACAAGTAATTCTGTCTGTTTCCTTTTGTTCCGTATTGTCCTCAATGTATTTTACTGGGTTTTCCAAAGCAGTAAGCAAGAGATCAGTCAGCTTCAGGCTGGCCTCAGAAGAACACGGTGTACTCTGAATTGTGAGGCTGTTGCGTTCCCAACCATTTCCCCCAGGGTTGGGCTTTTCCATCTTTCTTGCCATCACGTGGATGGTCTCGGCAGGCAGAGCCTGGGGTCTCTGGCCATTCCTCTGTAAACAGGTCTGGAGAGAACAATCTAAAAAGAGCTGGCAAAAGCCTAATGAATATTTCCGAGCCAGTTGGTAGACTTCGTATCTCATACTTTGATAATAAAAGTTATCATCTAAAGTCAAAAACAAAGGTCTAGAAACAGCAGTCTTCGTTAAGAGGCAGCAAGACTGGGTGTCCAGCGCCGCAGAAGACACCAGATCATGACCCTTTAAGCAGGTCATAAAATCCTCCCCCATGGCTGCAGTCCTGTTAGGTGGGGCGGACGGCCGACACCCGTTAATGACAGCCATCAAGAAGTATTCGAGGGACTTCAGTTCCTGTCGAAGCGACGTCCGTTGCGATGGCAATGGCCGCGCGCTCGCCTCCTCCAGAATCGCGTCCGGCATGACGTCATCACAGCGGGCGACGCCGGCGGCTGAGGGCTCGCGCGAAGGTCGGTTTCCCGCTGCCGGCCGGCGCACGGAAGACCGAGGCCTGTCTCCCGCGGCCCCTCGCTGCGCGCACCTGGGCCTTCCCCGGCGTCTTCACGCTGTTGCGGGAGGCGGGAGGCGGCGGGGAGCTGCGACTCCGGAACCGTCCGCCCAGCGCCTCTCTTTTTAGTTTCCTGAGGATCCTCCACACTGCCTTCCACAGTGTGGAAGTGGCTGAACCAGTTTGCCTTTGTACCAACAGGGCACACGTGTTCCTTTCTCTCCACATCCTCGCCAACACTTGTTTCTTGAGTGTTTTCGTTGTCGTTGTTGTTGTTTGTAGCCATTCTGAGAGATGTAAGTGATACTGTGATTTTGATTTGCATTTCCCTGCTTAGGAGCATCTTTCATGTGCCTGTTGGCCGTCTGGATGCCCTCCTTGGAGAAGTGTCTCCTCACTTATTCTACCCATTTTCAATTGGATTATTTGTTTTTCGTTTGTTTGTTTTGGTTTTGAGTTGTCTATGTTCTCTATATATTTTGGATTCTAACTCAGGATTCCATATGTCATTTGCAAATGTCTTCTCCCATTCAGTAAGTCATCTTTTAATTTTACTGATTGTTTCCTTTCCAGCTTTTTTTTTAGTGCTTGCTTTTTGTTGTTGTTATTGTTAAATTTTAATTCTAGTATAGTTAACATATAGTGTTATATTGGTTTCAGGTATACAATATAGCGATTCAACAATTTCATATATTCTCCAGCTCTCATCACGAGAAGTGCTTTTTATTTTGATATATCCCAGTAGGTTATTTTTGCTTTTGTTTCCCTTGACTCAGGAGACATATCTAGAAAGATATTGCTACAGCCAACATCAGAGAAATTACTGCCTGTCCTCTCTTCTAGGGTTTTTGTGGTTTCAGGTTCACATTTAGACCCTTAATTGATTTTGAATTTATTTTATTGGATAGTGTAAAAAAAAGTGGTCCAGTTTCATTTTTTTGCATGTAGATGTGCAATTTTCTAAACCATTTGTTGAGGAGACTGTCTTTTTGCCATTGCATATTCTTGCCTCCTTTACTGAAGATTAATTGACCATAACGTCGTAGATTTATTTCTGGACTTTCTATTGTGTTCCATTGATCTATGTGTCTATTTTTTGTGCCAGTACCATACTGTTTTGATTACTGTTGCTTTGTAATGTAACTTGAAGTCTGAAATCAGGATACCTCCTATTTTGTTTTTCTTTTTGAAGATTGCTTTGGCTATTCAGTGTTTTTTGTGGTTCCATATAAATTTTGAAATTGTTCTAGTTCTGTGAAAAATGCTGTTGGTATTTTGATAGGGATTGCATTAAATCTGTAGATTACTTTGGGTAGTGTGGACATTTTAACAATATTTGTTCTTCCAATCCATGAGCATTGAATGTCTTTCCATTTCTTTGTGTCACATGTTCAGTTGCTTTCATCAATGTTTTAATGTTTTCAGAGTGTGGGTCCTTCACCTCTTTGCCTAAGTTTATTTCTAGGTATTTTATTATTTTTGGCTCATTTGTAAATGGGAATATTTTCTTAATTTCTCCTTCTGCTGCTTTCTACAGTATTAGTATACAGAAATGCAACATATTTCTTTACATCTGTTTTGTATCCTTGACTTTATTGAATTCATTTATCAGTTCTAGTTGGAGTCTTCAGGTTATCTCTGTATAGTATAATGTCATCTGTAAATAGTGAAAATTTTACTTTCTTACCAATTTAGATGCCTTTTCTTTCTTTTTGTTGTCTGATATCTGTGGCTAGGACTTCTAGTACTGTGTTGGATAAAAGTGGTGAGAATGAACATCCTTGTCTTTTTCTTGACCATAGGGGAAAAACTCTCAGTTTTTCCTTATTGAGTATGATGTTAGTTGTGGGTTTTTCATACAAGGCCTTTATTATGTTGAGGTATGTGCCCTCTAGACCTACGTCATTGAGAGTTTTTATTATCAGTGGACGCTGTACTTTGTCAAATGCTTTTTCTGCATCTATTGAAATGATCATATGGTTTTCATCCTTCCTCTAATTGATGTGATGTCCTTTTCCCTTTAAATTGAATCCTATGTACACATATCAAGATGCTATAATGTATATGAATTCCATATAGTTTTCTATTTTTGTAAATATATTAAAAAACTTGCAAAGTTTTATTCACAAAATTATAGTCTGGTTAAACAAAAATATAATAACTAGTCTTATATATTTCAGGATAAAAATGGCCTCTATCTAAGTACTTACATATGTATTTTTTCAGATCTCATTCACTTAGTATCACCTAATTTTTTTTCGCTTTCTCATGTATATCTACCTCTTTTAAAAGCTCATTATCAGAAAAGGTTTCCCATTTATGAAAGCATTCCACAACTCTTACAAATTAGACCCCTGTAACAACACTATGAAGGATATTGTAATTTTTATTAGGAAAGAAATAAAAAGGCAGAAATATTTTCTTTTTCTCTAAAATAATTTCTGAGAACTTGTTCTCAGGTTACTTGACTCTTGTATTACTACCATTCATGCTGAAACCTTACCTCCTTTTCTAGTGAAAATGGGGACTATCCCTTGGATTAACTTTGATAACTATGCATTCTCAGATTAACTGTTTACTAGCTAAGAGCTAAGTGATAACTAGCATTCTGAGTTTGTTTCATTGTGTGTGCACGCAGGTGTGTATGTTGACTTGGGAAAGGAGATTGATGACAATGGAAAGAGTACAAATGTTTCTGGAGAAGCATAAGAATGTTTGTGGGGTTTCTATTAGCCTGACCTTGGGAGAAAAGGAACGAGGTGACCAAGAAGAGAATGGTGAACAAATGGCAAGAGGAAGCACTGAGAAAGAAACCAGATTGGAAAAAAAAAATCCCTGGATCAGTCAAAGAAGCTTGAGATGTAACAGAAACCCAGCTCAATCTGGCCTAAGTAAGAATTCTTATTGTAAAACATCCAAAAAATGGAAGTGATTCAGTCCAGCTCCATCCATGGTTTTGACACTTTTGATGTCATCAAGGTTTTTCTCTCTTTCCATAGCTCAGCTCTGTTCATGGTGGTGTTTTACTAGCCTGTCACTTAGGAGTGAGACCTGTAAAAGAGGTGTAGATTTTTGAGGTCACCAACCCATAACTGTTAATTTTGTTATTGGGAAAGGATGAAATCACCCAAGGGTGCGGTCTAGATTGAGAAGGAAAGAAGGCTGTGAAGAGAATCCTGACAAATGCCAAGCTTTTAAGGTGGAGGAAAAAGAGCCCAACAGGGAGACTGAGAAGGAACCTTCTGAAAATGAATACCAGAGACACAGAGGCCATGGAGCAGGTTTAGTGTGTCATTGGCTATCTATTAAAATTTTCCTTTTTTCCAAAGATAGTCTCTCTGTGCAGGAATGGCCACCAGGATTGCATGGCTGGGACTCTTGGCCACTGTCGAATGTTTCAGATGGGTCCACTTGAGCCAACCTGGCCCATCAGATTCTTGTTTCTAAGAAACTAAACTTTAGAACTGAGAGATGTGGAAACCCCATATGGCAGGCTGAGTTGGAGCAAACAAGTTAAACCAATTAAATAAAAATATAGCCATGGACGTATCAAGAAGAAGAGGTGTTAAAAGGGTCTCAGAAGCAGTGGGAAAGGAAGCGTCTCTTAGGGGAGAGTTGGAGGGGAAAGCATAGGGACTGGGAACATGTTTGCTTTTTTCTTTAAGTTGTTAAAAACTTGAGTATAAATATTTATATTTGCCTCCCCATTCTCATCAGAATAGTTTGCTTCCTAAATCACAGAGGAAATAGAAGTCAAGAGATAGAAAATTTCTCAATTCCTTGACACCAAAGCTGAAAACTATCAGCATGTGTGTTTATTCCTTTGTCCTTCTTTGTACCATGTCACAATGGAAAAAGGTGTGTCTCTGGTAAATTACTCCACCATAATATTGTAAATAGGATCCCAAAATTAAATAACCTAGTATGAGGGGTCACTATTGCAAGATTTATGAAATGAAGTCTTTGTCTACACAGCTATCCATCCTGAGTTCCAGGGGTCTGTCTGTAAGATCCAAATCGAATTTGTCCTGGCTGGTGTTTGGGATCACTTGATAGCTGCTCTCTTCTCTAGTTTAAATATACATGAAGATGATTTTAGGAAATTCCAGGAATATTCCTAGTTATTTTGACTTCTGGAAATTGGGACTGAAAAATACTGATAATATCTCTTCCAATACTCGTAGAAAAGAAAAAATATTTTCCTGTCTGACTCCAACCCCTCCTGTACACTCCCTTCCCTTCAGAAAGCAAGAGCTTTGATTTGTTCCAGTTTGAGAATGGGACCTGGATGGAGAACAGGAGCTGATTGCCAGGTTTCCTGTATGTTAGGTTTCTCCTGTTATCTCCAGCATATTTCCTGGGGTCATTGTATCCTTGATGCCTAGCATAGTGCTCAGTACATAGTAGGATCTCAGTGCAGTATTGCAGAATCTATGAATGGATGGATATATGTATGAATGGATGAATAATTCACACAAGCTGGGAGAGGACTGAATCCAGAGTACAAGAGAAAGGATAAATATTAGGGAAGAATTATTTTTTATCAAAATCTCACTGTTCTGCAGGGAAGGAAACAATATGGACACTGCTTCATATACAACACAGAAAAGAAAAATCACATAATAGATATTTAATGTTCTTTTAAATTCTCCGAATGGTGTCCTCTGTGAATAAAGAATTATATTTGGGAATATGTTTAAATATTTACTTCTAATTTTCATTTCCAAGTGAATTAATTGAAGTAGTTTGATACAATCTTCTTATTTTGGAACAACCAGTATTATTAAAGTAAGTTATCATAGATTTAACAGCCGTGAGTTTTAAACTAAGCATGGCTATTAAAGCAATGTATCTTGGGTTTGAAAACTAGAACTGGTTTCGCTTTATTACATTGCAACTATTAAAATGTGGTTATTTGATCAAAACCTTCAGTTTTCTTTTTAAGAAAAAATATGTTTACACATGTTTTATAATTGTTAGTTGTTTGCTTTCTGCGCCTATAAAATAGGCAGAGGGCAATTCCTATTCCCTAATTCTCTTGGGAAATTAATTTAGGACAGGTGGAAGGAACTCAACGGACTTTATTTTATGTCTAATAGGTTGCCCTGTCCTGAATTTTTCTCATATTGTCTGGTTTTATCTCTCTTATTTTTTTCTAAACCACCATGAAACACTGTTTCTGTTTGATAGGTCCTTTCTGATGAATAAAAAGGAGAGGCAGATAGAGCAAGAACGGAAGGAAGGAAAGGAAGGAATGAAAGAAGGAAGGAAAAAAGGAAAAAGGAAGGAAGGAGGAAGGAAGGACGATCCCTTAGAAATCTCTTTTCAGATTACAAAGAACTGGAGATACTTTAGTATATAAGGACTGGAGATCTTTAGTATATACTGTAACTTTGTTACTGTAATTGCAATTGGCCTTGGTGCTTAGAGCCCAAACCAAAATTAGCCTAGGTAACATAGTTTTTGTAGGACACCTTCAGGAATAATTTATTATGATGATTAATTTTGTGTCAACTTGACTGTACTAAGGAATGTCCAAAGACCTTGTAAAACATTATTTTTCCATATGTCTGTCAAAAGTTTTTCCAGAAGAGATTAGCATTTGAATCAGTAACACTGAGTAAAGATCTGCCTTTACCCGTGTGGGCAGGCATCATCCATTCTGTTGATGATTGAATAAAACAAAAAGGCAGAAAAAGGGTGAATTCTTCTACCTGCACGTATCTGAGCTCCCCGTTCTCAGGTTTGTGGCTTCGGACTGAGAGTTACAATCGTGGCTCCACTGGTTCTGAGCCCTTTGGATTCAAATGGAATTACAGTACTGGTTTTCCTCGTTCTTCAGCTTGTGGACAGCAGATTGTAGGACTTCTTGACCTCTCTAACAGCAGGAGCCAATGCGCCAACTCTTCTGTCTAGCTATCTGGCTATCTGTCATCTAGCTAGCTAGCTAGCTAGCTATCTAGCAATCTGTCCTATTGGTCTTGTTTCTGTGAAGAACATTGATTAATATATTTGCTTTTATCTTTCTTAGAGAAAAAAATGAGATTAAATTGCAATTAAAAATATTTAATTTGAATTTAAAATATTAAAAATGAGTTAAAAATAATTATATTATTAAAAATAATATTTTATTGCAATTAAAAATAATATTTGCTGATTGAAAAATAAACTTTTGCTTTGAAACATTCTGATTTAGGCCTTTGTAGAAAAAAACTAGCTAATTTTCATTAATACAGGAGCTGAAAATCAGAAATAAGAGTCTCTCATGAAAATTAAAAATTGGCTTAGTAACAGGGGGCTAGGTAAAGGCAATCCATGTTATATGGTAATAATCCATGTTATGTTGTAGCAAAGTATTTGATAAATCTCTCCTGAGCTAGCTTTGGGGGACAGATCATGTATACATGATCTCTTAGTTTTCAGGGGAAAGTTGGAAAAGAGAATGCCATTGTGTGTGTTGGTTGTTGTTGATTACATTTACCCAGGAATTTCAGAGAAAGTGAGCTCAAAAAAGAATTTCCTGAATGTGAAAACAAGAATTAATAAAACTAGATACTCTGGAAACCCAAGGACCTAAAATGTTAGCAGAGACAACTATTTTTAAAATGTGAACAGTTGGGTGCCTGGGTGGCTCAGTGGGTTAAACCCTCTACCTTTGGCTCAGGTCATGATCTCAGGGTCCTGGGATTGAGTCCCGCATTGGGGGGAGGGTGTCTCTGCTCAGCAGGGAGCCTACTTCCTCCTCTCTTTCTGCCTGCCTCTCTGCCTACTTGTGATCTCTCTCTCTGTGTCAAATAAATAAATAAAATCTAAAAAAAATAAATGTGAACAGTGGAACTAACATTGAGAAACACTTTGAGTAACATAGATTGATATATATGACACCAAAGACTGCATTTTACCCTGTCTATCAGAATAGCTAAAATCTAAAACACTGTTAACTCCAAATGCTGGTGATGATATGGAGCAACAGGAACTCTCATTCGCTGCTGGTGGGAATGCAAAATGGTACATCCACTTTGGAAAACAATTTAATGAGTTCTTACAAAGGTAAATATAGTCTTAACCATGTGATTCAGCAATCCTATTTTTATCTATTTACCCAAAGGAGTCAAAAACTTGTATCTACACAAAAACTAGGAAATGAATGTTTTTGGCAGTTTTATCATAATTATCAAAGTGGAAAACAACCAGGATGTTCTTCAGTAGGTGAATGGATAAACAAACTGTGGTACATCCATACAATAGGATACTATTAAATGATTTTATGAGTGAGCCATGAAGGAAAAGACATGAAAAAACTTCAGATGTATTTTTCTTAAGTGAAATAATAGAGTTTAAATATATTACATAGTTTATAATTCTAATTATATTACATTCTGGAAGAGGCAAAACTATGGAAACAGTAAGAATATCAGTGGTTGCCGAGAGTTCATCAACTCTCATCCCACACACACATACTCACCTGACATTATGTCAGAAACTAAGATTTTGAACCAGTACAGTCATTTCAGTTCTGACTAGAATTTTCTGTTATTTGTTTAGTGTTGAAGAAGGATGAGGCTTAGAAGTTAATTAGTTTCTTATTCTCAGCAAGACCAAGGAAACACTAGTTCAAACAAGAATGAGAATCTAAGACTGTAGTACAAATAATTTGCAATTATATTAGAGTACTAATTCTACATAAACTTTGGAGATCTTTACGTAAATATTTTTCTTATTATTATTTTATCATTTTTGAGAACAAATGGTTATCTTTTGGAGAATGTATGTGAGTGTGTGAGAGTGTGTGTGTGTATGTGTGTGTGTGTGTGTGTGTGTGTGTGTGTGTGTGTAACTTGATCCAGAACTGCACAACTGTAAAAATAAGAAGTCTGTGCAAATCTCAGTAGTGAGAGGCTTGGAGGAGAAACAGACTTGGATTATCTAAGTACGGGTGGACATTGTAGTATGTTGGGAAGAATCTGGACTTTGAAGTCAGGCAGACTTGGGTCTAATTCAAGTTTAGTGTTATGAGCCCCTGAAGAAGTTTTGTTAACCTCTGTGAGTTTTTATTTACTTATATGCAAAGCAAGATTAATAATTTATAGCTCATAGGATTACTGTGATGATTAAGTAAGATGATAAATGCAAAGGGTTTGGCTCACCACAGAAGCTCAATAAATTTTAACTAATTTCATTTGAATAAATAGTGGGTGAAGTGAGAAAGTAAATATAGGAAGACACAATCTTGGTCAGAACACTGTATAGATCTTGGTTCAAGCTCTATAGATTCTTTGGTACAAACAAATAACATTTTCTTTATATTGGTGCTTAATTATTAAATACCCAAGTCTTCTAATTGACTAAGGTATATCCATTTAAAAATGCATAATTCTTTTCTTCAAGATGCTTAGAAGGGAGTTCAGAGAGCAGTTTTTTATATACCCAACAGAACAAACAACAAGCAGTATTAAAAAGTGAAGGCTAATTGGCAAGTGAGCCCCAATTACTATAATATGGGAATGTCAGCAAAATTCAAGTGGAAAATGAAAGATTTTATCTGGGTCTTAAAAGAGGAAAAGGGCTTAAATAAATGAATCTGTGAAATTAGAATATGGGAGAGGATTAGATGACTGATATTGAGTGTCTTCTATGTTTCAGGCACTATCTATAAATATCAAAATATATAGATAGAGCCTGATACAGTGTTTGCATATAAATAGATGGAGACAGAGATAGGACAGAGACAGATACACACACACACACACACACACACACACACACACACACACCCCTAAAGATAGACTATGGATGGATATACATCTTCATTTCAATTCTTAAAAGTAGCTATTATTAACTACTTATTAATGTTTTGCAGACAAAGAAATAGAAAATTATTCAATGAGAAACTTGTCCATGCTCTTATAGCCAGCAGGTAGAGAAATGAGTTTACCTGCTTCTTTCTGATCTACACTATATGTTCTTTCTAATATAGCAATTCTTGGGTGTCAAAGTGTTTTTTGAAGAGAGGTAATGAAATATAGGTTAGAGAGGTTAAAGTCAAATTGCTTATGAAATTTCTGCTCTCCCCAAGTCATAAATATTTCTGTATAAATCAAGAGTAGGGCTGGGACCATCGTGGTGGAGAGAGTGAAGAGGATAAAGAAATGTAAGGCTTGTTTTAGAATACTAACCCAAGTTTTTATTTGGATTTTTACCTTCTAAGTTTAGAAATGAATTCTTGAGATCACTAGTATCTCTTTTCTTTTATGACATTTGTTCGTATAAAATTTTTATCCATTAGGAATTTTTCACATCTTCATAGGTATTTTCTGGGTAGATATTGTGTTCAAAATTCACAAGTTGTCTTCTTCAGGCAGAGTGTTAGAATTTGATTGTATTGCATTATCCAAAATACAGTCTGGTAATTTTTTTATTTCAATAAATTTAAGTTTGTTTAAATTACAAGGATTTTCTTTTTTGTTCTGGATATCATAAGAGTTGTATAGCATTTTATTTTATTTTANAATTTTTCACATCTTCATAGGTATTTTCTGGGTAGATATTGTGTTCAAAATTCACAAGTTGTCTTCTTCAGGCAGAGTGTTAGAATTTGATTGTATTGCATTATCCAAAATACAGTCTGGTAATTTTTTTATTTCAATAAATTTAAGTTTGTTTAAATTACAAGGATTTTCTTTTTTGTTCTGGATATCATAAGAGTTGTATAGCATTTTAAATCCAATGTTATTTTTACTATGTACTATTTTGTCTGCCATTTATTAGAATATTGCAAGGGTCAGTAAAAGGAATCCACAAAATTTATTCTTATATTGCTTAAACAAATTATTCATGGCTTTTGTTTCTACATTCTTTAATGAGCATCTTTAAAAGGTAATTGAGTATATATGGATTGAGAAAATCATTATTGACTTTCTACAGTGCAAGTTATTTTATATGCATGGTTTGCTTCTAAGAATTACTTAACTCCATCTATCAATATTGCTGTAAAATTCGGTTGGAATCTCCTTTGCATTCTTTCAAAGAGGAGTTTTTTTGACAGTCAAATTAATTTTCCACAAGATGCTCTGTGATATATTCAGTATCTTTCACACAAGTCTTATGTAAAGTTTGTTTAGATCATTGCTGGATTTTTCTCTAATCAGTTTAGCATATTATTTTTATATGAGGTTATTATTTAGTTGTTTAAGTTTGTGGTTAAAATGTATCTGTTTGTTAGATTTTCTTAGCAGTTGGCCAACTGTCTCATCTCTTAGGTATTAAATTTTGAACCAGTCACAATATTTACTGTCTTTTGGCATTTTGTGTAAAGAATATAAAACATATTCACTGCCTATGATATTTTTAATATAGGCACATATAAAGAAGAAAATGTTACCCATAATTCTATTACCCAGGGATAACTACCATTAACCTTTGGATGTATTTTGAGAGAGAGAGAGATAAATTAAAGACATAGATGCAAAAATTATACCAGGAGGTTTAATTTTCTTGGTGAAATTGCATCCAGACACATATTTCTCCAGAGAAGATATGCAAATGGTCAACAGTTACGTGAAACGGTGCTGAACATCACTAATCACGAGGAAAATACAAATCAAAATCACTATGAGATATCACCTCACACTTATTAGGATGGCTATTATCAAAAAAAAAAAAAAGAAAGAGAGAGAAAAAAAAACAAGTGTTGGGAAGTTTGTAAAGAATTGGAAACCCTTATACACTGTTTGTGCAAATGTAAACTGGTACAGCCACTATGGAATCTACTGTGGAGGTTTCTCAAAAAATCAAAGTCTCGGCCTATTTCAGTTAGCTTATCACTTATATGAAATAATAAAGTAACCTATATTGTAGAGTTGTTATGAGTAAAAAAAAAGGAGACAGTTCAATCAAATTAGCAAAATATTAGGCATCTCATAAGTACTTGATAAATATTAATCTTTGCTCATATTCTACTACTTTGATTATCTAACATACAATATTCCAGATATAAGCTTCTTTAGTTTTTAAAGTCTATATTTACCTCAATCTATATTTTTAAAAGATTTTATTTATTTATTTGACACAGAGAGAGAGATCACAAGTAGGCAGAGAGGCAGGCAGAGGAAGATGGGGGGAAGCAGGCTCCCCACTGAGCAGGGAGCCTGATGCGGGCCTTGATCCCAGGACCCTGAGATCATGACCTGAGCTGAAGGCAGAGGCTTTAACCCACTGAGCCACCCAGGTGCCCCTACCTCAATCTATTTTAATGTGTATTAATTTCACTTAGATTTTCCTCCAAGAAGTTATTAAATTTACCAGTTATTAAAGGATCAGTTTTTCTTTGACAACATAGGCATTTATTAACATAAATTCCTCAGGTTGGCTGAACACATATTTTAAGTCTCCGAAACCATTGTGCAACTATGATTACTGTTTGGACATGTCCACAGAAAATCTATGATTGAAGAAGAAAATGGCAAGGGACCCACATCATCCCCCAAAAATCTTTGGGGATCTGAGTCTAAATTTTGACCTTTTGACTAAATATGTTTAAGAAACACCTACTGTGTTCTACAGACTAATTAAGTAGCAGTAGTCAAAGCAAAATCCATCTCCTTGTAAAGGCAACATTCAATGTGGCCATTACAAGATTTTCCTCAGAAGGAAAACAGTAGCTGTTAGAGGGTTTTGAACACAGTAAAGATGTGTGTGGAAGAAGAACTAACAGTGTACTTTGCTTCCATAATGGACAAGTGTGCACATCATGTATGCTTGTCATAAACTCTTTACATGCTACAACAAACAAGCAAATAAAAAATTGCTTTTTTTTTTAAACATGGCTTAAAAAAACACATGTTTCCTGGTTCTAATTCTCCAAAAAATGATGTGGTGTGCTTTCCCTATAAGTTACAAATTCCTTAGCGAAAACAATCTTATCCTTGACTTGAAATGCTAATGTCTGAACACGTGTGATGATTTTGTTATATAATCACCACATATTTGAAAAATCATTTACTATCTTGAAGAGATTAATACAAACTTGGTTAACTTAGCCCTTTTTCATTTTTCTTTAAACCCTTTTAAAATTTTTTATTTAAAACATTGGTTAAAATTGGATCATAAAGAAAATAAGAAAAATTGCTAGAAATAGGTCTTTGAATAATTGGGAGGGTATTAGAATGTGTGCTGGTACATATGAACAACAACCTCTTTGGAGAAAAGCCTTGATTTGTAGCATTTGCCAATTTTTGTGGTATAAGTACTCCCTCCTCAAAATTGAATACTATTCAATTTAACAGAGATTATGGCCAAGAGAAGTAAATACATCTACCTAAAGGTTGTCATTTCCACAGAATTCTTTTTTGGTATTTTTTTTTTCAGGAAGTAAATATGTCTGTCATTTCATAAACATTACTGCAACAGTATTCATGTACCGGCACTTCTAGGATAAAGCAACATGTGTGCTATTATTTTTTTAAGTTATAATAATTTTCTTCTTCCTCCATTCAAGTAGGAATAACCAAAATACAATAATAAAGCTATTATATTCATAATAAAGACACTAAAAGAATTGAATGAAATGGTGTCATTAAATTCAAAGTTATTTCCACTCTGGCAGACCAGAATTTAAATGGGTTGAAACAAAGCATCACAACCTAATTTGGGGACTATTGATATATGATATTGGTCATTTTCTAATGTGGCAAAAAATTCATTCAATAGTCTTACCTCAGCTTAAAGTACAGTGGAATATTACTCAGTCATAAAAAGAATGAAATCTTGCCATTTGCAAAGATATGGATGGAGCTAGAGGGTATTATGCTAAGCAAAATAAGCCAGCCAGAGAAAGACAAATACCATATAATTCCACTCATATGTGGAATTTAAGAAATGAAACAGATGAACATAGGGGGGGAAATTGCACAGGCATATTATTTTCCAGATGCTGTATGTGTTTGGAATAGAGTGGTAAACTACTTGGATATAGTCTCAGCATTAAAATATCCTGGAGGGGTATAGTCTTCCTATCTTATAATATGTTTTAAAAGGAAATATATGAACTATTGTTCATATGTGCTTTCAGAAGATAACCAAAAGGACTATGAGAGCCTGTCATGGGTTGGGGGAGATTCTGAGAAGGTATTTGCATGTGAAGTTTATTAAGTAGTATTTCTACAATTGTGGAAGGAAGGCAAGAAAACAGACTAGACAAAGGCAGAAGTTAGATTGTGATGCAGACACAGCAAGGGCTTCAGCCAATCCAGAAAGAAATTCAGAAGGTGATATGATTCTACAGAGTTTTCTTAAATTGGAGCAAGTTTAACAGGCTTTAATCATCTTATACAGTCATTAAATGCAGGGTATTCTGGAGGAGCCATGACCTTGGGTGAGGAGACTCTCTTTGACTATGATAATTCTCAAAGAACATTCCATGATAGTATATGTTATGTATCACCTTATGCAGTCAGACACTAATACAGATTTTCCTGTGAAGGTAATTTCAGTTTACTTTAAGTAAGGGAGATTATCCTCGATGATCTAGTTGGGCCTGATAAGTTAAGAGGCCTTAAGGGAAAATCTATAACTTCCTTGAGAAAGAAGAAATTCTACCTGTGTATAGCAGCTTTGGCTGGTACCCAGAAGGTCCAGCCTGTCCTTCCTGTTAGCCTGCCCTACAGATTTCAGCCTTACCTTACAGTCCCTATAATTGTGTAAGTCAATTCCTTGCAGTAAGTATCTTCATGTCTGTCTCCTACTAGTTCTGTTCTTTTGGTTGAACTGTAACTGATGCAGGCTGAAAGCTGAGGATTGTCTATAAAGAGAATAACCAGTAGCGGGTTGATTAATCCTTCAGTCTAGAAGTGTCTGAGCTAGGCATCACAGTGTTCACCATGAAACAATTAAATTATTTCTCTCTTCTACATTCAAATTTATACGTCCTGCAACTTGCCAGACAGAGAAAGATGAGAGAAGACTGGGAATAACTATTATGCTATTTTACTAGAGATAACTCATATTCAAGATGCAGAAGTCCAATTGAAACAGTCTCCAGCAGATATAAAATGAAAATCTGGGGGCAATGCTAACTTTAGGTGCCACTGAACTCGGAGGTCCAAATAAAATGATAAATTATTGGATTCCCATTCTTTATGTGTCACCTCTGCTTTCCTTTGGATTAACAACATTTTTACCATTTATCTTCTCCACTGCTCAAGATTTCATGAGCCTCATTCTAGCAAGCCCAATGCAATAAAGAAAAAAATTGCATATTAAGCATTCTGATTTTATTTCTTACACTTGGATGATAATACTAACCCCGAACCAACCACTATGAGCAAGAAAGACAGAACATGCTGATTGGTTAACAAAGTCTGGGTAACTAACCTTCCACCAGAGACAAGGGTTTTAAATTTCACATAAGAGAAGGAGCTGCAGCCTTGGTGAGGAAGTGATAATGAGCTATCAGCTGGGAACAAGTTAAATAGCCACTTCGTCACAACGTAAGATAGAATTAGTAAAATGAAAAATAGATTGAAGGAAAATGCCTAAAATGCAGCCATGAGAATTAAAGAGAGAAAATCTGAGAAATTAATATAGAGGGAGGATTTAGTATATATTAAATATGAATTACATAAATAGAAACTAAATGAAATGAGAAGCAACGGTATTTGAAGGTATGGGGTTTAAATTTTTCTAGTATTGATAAAAGACATAAATTCTCGTGTTCAAGAAGCACAAAGGATTCAAACAAAAAATAAAGCCACCCCTTGGCACATTATAGCAAAAATGGAAAGCACCAGAAACAGATCTTAAAGTCAGCCAAAGGAAAAGTCAGATCAGGTACAGATGAATGGTCATTTTTTTTTTACCAGTAGACTTTTCTTCTTAAAATAAAAAAAGTCAAAAGAGAGCATAATAATTAGCTTAAATATATAGAGAAAAATATTGTCCACCTAAAAGCCTATTAGTAGTTTGATGGAGCCAGCTCACAGTGGCTTGCAAATGCAACCTGTTAAATCCACCAAAATCCTAGAGAAGAACACAGGCAACAACCTCTGTGACCTTAGTTAGCTACAGGAACTTCTTGCTAGACACGTCTCCAAAGGCAAAGGAAATGAAGGCAAAAATGAACTATTGGGACTTCATCAAGATCAAAAGCTTTTGCACAGCAAAAGAAACATTTGACAAAAAAGACAACTGACATAATGGGAGAAGATATTTGTAAATGTCTTATCAGATAAAGGGCTCATATCCAAAATCTATAAAGAATTTATCGAACTCAACACCTGAAGGACAAATAATTCAATCAAGAAATGGGCAGAAGACATGAAGAGACATTTCTCCAAAGAAGACATGCAAATGGCCAACAGACACATGAAAAAATCCTCAACATCACTTGGCATCAAGGAACTATAAATCAAAACTACAATGAGATACCACCTCACACCACTTAGAATGGCTAAAATTAACAAGTCAGGAAATCACAAATGTTGGGGAGGATGCGAAGAAAGGGGAACCCTCTTACGCTGTTGTTGGGAATGCAAACTGGTGCAGCCACTCTGGAAAACAGTATGGAGGTTCTTCAAGAAACTAAAAATAGAGCTACCTTATGACCCAGCAATTGCACTACTAGGTATTTACCCTAAAGATACAAATGCAATGATCTGAAGGGGCACATGCATCCCAGTGTTTATAGCAGCAATGTCCACAATAGCCAAACTATGGGAAGATCCCTGATGTCCTTTGACAGATGAATGGATAAAGAAGATGTGGAGGGCACTTGGGTGGCTCAGTCTGCCTTTGGCTCAGGTCATGATTCCAAGGGTCTGGGATTGAGCCCTACATTGGGCTCCCTGCTCAGCAGGAAGCCTGCTTCTCCCCCTGTCTCTCTGCCTGCTGCTTGCCCTGCTTGTGCTCTCTCTCTCTGTCAAGTAAAAATCTTTAAAAAGTGTTGTGTGTGTATACACACACACACACACACACACACACACCACACACACAAATGGAATACTATACTCAGCCAGCAAAAAATTGAAATCCCGCCATTTGCAACAATGTGGATGGAACTAGAGGATATTATGCTAAATGAAATTAGTCAGAGAAAGTCAATTATTATATGATCTCACTCACATGTGGAATTTAAGAAACACAACAGAAGATCATGGGGGAAATGAGGGAAAAATAAAACAAGATGAGATCAGAGAGGGAAACAAACCATAAGAGACTCTTAATCATAGGAAATAAATTTGCTAGAGGGGTTGCCAGAGGGGAGGGGAGTGGAGGAATGGGGTAACTGGGTGATGGACATTAATGGGGTCACATGATATAATGAGCACTGGGTATTATATAAGACTGAAGAATCACTGAACTCAACCTCTGAAACTAATAGTACACTATATGTTAATTAATTGAATTTATATTAAAAAATACAGATGACCCTTCAACAA
Organism: Ailurus styani; assembly: GCA_002007465.1. NCBI lineage: Eukaryota > Metazoa > Chordata > Mammalia > Carnivora > Ailuridae > Ailurus > Ailurus styani. Next base: position 3,319,163 of record LNAC01000002.1, read on the forward strand.
CTTGGGTTTGAACTGTGTAGGTTTACTTATATACAGATTTTTAAATAAATACAGTACTGTAAATGTATTTTCCTTATGATTTTAGTAACATTTCTTTTCTCCAGCTTATTTTACTGTAAGGATAAAGTATATAATACATATAACAGACAAAATATGTGTTGATTGACTATGTTATCAGTAAGGCCTCCAGTCAACAGTAGGCTATTAGTTATAAAGTTTTGGGGGAAATAAAAGTTATATGCAAATTTTTTAACTGTGTAGACAATCAGCACCCCTAGCCCCCAATTTTACAGTGGTAACTTTTGTGACTTCCATAGCAAAACATAAAAAGTTTATAGAAGATTCGAAATCATATTTACTTTAACTTTCTGAATCAGATGTCTATTTTTATATATGTACATATTAAATATATGTTATATATATACATGTGTATATAATATATAAAAGAGAAACCAGAAAATAAGCCAACATATATAAAGAGGGGGATATAACTTTTAAAATCCAAATCCCACCCTAGGTTTAGTGTAACATGAAATGATAATCACATATAAGTATTCCAATCTTTTTTTAAAGTATCAAATGCTTAGCTTTTAATTCAAATTAAAATATACTATTTCTTAAATAGGGCTAGCTAAAAGACATATACATAATTAACATGTAGTTTTAAGTTGTATCTCTTTCGGCCCAGTCAGTTAAGCATCCACCTCTTGATTTCAACTTCTGTCCTGTTCTCCTAGTTGTGGGTCTTTTATCCATTTTGACTCTTTTTTTTTTTGTGGTGTAAGGAAATGGTCCAGTTTCATTATTCTGCATATGGCTGTCCAATTTTCCCAACACTGTTTGTTGAAGAGACTTTTTTTCCATTGGATATTCTTTCCTGCTTTGTCAAAGATTTGTTGACCATAAAGTTGAGGGTCCATTTCTGGGTTCTCTATTCTGTTCCATTGATCTGTTTTTGTGCCAGTACCACACTGTCTTAATGATTACAGCTTTGTAATAGAGCTTGAAGTCTGGGATTGTGATGCCACCAGCTTTGGTTTTTGGGTCAACTGTATTTTGAATAGAAAGATTCAATGACATACAAAGGGAATGATTAAAAAAAAAGCAGTTCATCTCTTTCATCAAATCCTTAGATCATCTGGAAGTACAAAAGCTATCAGAAGTTACTGGCTAGGAAAGATATATTTATTATTTTAAAGGAATTAGGCCTATTTGAATTCCAAACATCTCCCAGAAGTTTTTCTGTATCTACTATCTTTGACCCATTGGTCAGTCTGGCAATTAGACTGATTCATCTTACAAAGTAAACTCTGATGGCCATGATGGAAAACGTTTAGTTGTTTTCCTTTCCCACTACTTCATTTAGTTCATGATAAACAATTTTTAAAAAAAGATTAATCATGTGTATTTTATGATTGGTTTTGACATACCCTTTGGGTAAAATTTTATATGAAAGTAATTTGATGAGTATAAAACTATTGTATTGATTTCATATTTCTATTTTCCTTTCCTTTTTAAAAAAGTTTTATTTATTTAAGTAATCTCTACACCCAACATGGGGCTTGAACTCATGATCTCGAGATCAAGAGTTGCATGTGCCCCCAACTGAGCCAGTCAGGCACCCCTATTTTCCTTTCTTTGAAAAATCTAGAACATTAATTCTTCAGTGCTTACCTGATTTTCATTACACACTTCAAAATTAGTTTGTAAGATGAATTCTACTCAACAAATTTTTGAGTAAGATTTTTTTCCTACTTTAGGCTTAGCCTAACATTTTAAAAAATGACAATACTGTGTAATTTATTCTTATTTTAAGAGGTGACCATAAAATTCTTAGTTTTTAAATGAATTTATTTATTTTTTAAGATTGTATTTATTTATTTTGGGGGGTGCATGTGAATGCACAAACAGGGGGAGTGGCAGGCAGAGGGAGAGGGAGAAGCAGGCTCCCCAATGAGCAGAGAGCCCCATGGAGGGCTTGATCCCAGGACCTGGGATCATGACCTGAGCTTAAGTCAGATGCTTAACTGATGGAGCCACCCAGGACCCCTATTTATTTATCCTTATGATTTTATTTATGTATTTGACAGAGAGAGAGCATGCAGAGGGAGCAGCAGGCAGAGGGAGAGAGGGAGAAGCAGGCTCCCCACGGGGAGCCCAATGTAGGGCTGGATCCCAGGACCTTGGGATCATGACCTGAACAGAAGGCAGACATTTAACCAACTGAGCCATCCAGGCCCCTTTTAGTTGAATTTAAAGTATATTATTTCTTAATAGGTTTAGCTAAAATACAAATTGTTAAAAGCTTTGGCAAATGTCCCTAGATGTAGAAAAGTAATGTTAGGATAAGAACAATTTTGGAGGCTATATTTTCTATGAAAAATATTTGAAAAGAAATAAAGCTGTTTAGCCTAGAGAAGAAATTCATAAAAGTAGACATAATGACTGTCATCAAAGCTTTGAGAACTTTTCAAATAGAATTATCTTTTAAAGGAGAAATGAGGACGGATTTAGAAGGAAATTTTAGTTTACTTTTAGAAAACCTTTTTAGCAACCACATTGGAATAGAAACAAATAATTCATGTGATGCTGGATATCTGAAGTTATCAGAAAAAAACAATTCCTGAATGAGGGGTAAGGTCTGGAATTAGAGTATAGCAAGTATAGCAATTTTTAAAAATTCTGCTTATAGGAAAAAATGGAATAGACTGAGAATGTGACGCAAGAGAAATTTGTTTTTGTTTCTTAGGACAGGAAGAGAAAGCAGCATGATTATATGTTAAGAAATCCAGGATAAAAAGGAGATATAAGAGAGGGAGTGAAAGAGAAATTTGGGGAGCAAAACTCTAGACTATGTAAAAGCACGTGGATGCAAGGGCCTAAGTGGCATTGATAGAAATGCAAGTTGTTCATTTCTTATAATGGAAGGTAAGACAGAGAATATGACTATAGCATAGTGGATGGAGGTTTGTTATGGTGAGAGAATGGAAAGGTTTGTAGTAAGATCTGAATATCTCTCTCAAGTTCCTGTTCTCTGAATATTCTGAAAAAGTCTGAAAAAGTCTGATTTTTTGAACTTCACTTATTCCACGAGAGAGGAATAAAAAAGAACAGGAAGGATACTAACATCTAGAGAATATGTACAACATTCCAGGCACTCTCGAGAAATTTTACTTATGTTATCGCATTATAACCTCATAAAACTCCTAAAATAAAGGCATTTGTGTGATTATTTTATAGGTAAGTAAACTGAGAAACAGAGTGATAGCTATTTGTTTAAATAACACATTGTAACAGTGACAAAGTCAGAATTTAGGATAGAAATCTGGCTGACTAGATTCCATGTTTTTTTCCATAACTCATTATTGCCTAAATAATTGAAAACCACATGCAAGAAACCTCATTTCATTTTAATGAAAAATTAATACTACTATGTTTTTAAAATCTTTCCTAGGCTGTGAATTTTATGATAATGGTTTGAAGCAATTATTACAAACTTGTTTTACTTTTAGTTTTCAAGGACTTAAGACCACATGGTATTCTGTTAGTACTTAACAGACCATCCCTAAAAGAGTGTGCACTTGGAAGCTAATATGTATTTTTTGACTTTTATTTTTTATTAATTTTTTCCATTTCTTAAACAATTTTTTAATTATAGTTGACACACAGTGTTACATTAGTTTCAGGTGTACAATATAGTGATGCAACAACTCTGTATGCTATGCTACGTTCACCACAAGTGTAGCTACCATCTGTCACCATAGAACACTATTACAACATCGTTCGCTACATTCCCTGTGCTGTATCTTTCATCCCTGTGGTGTGTTCATTCCATAACTGGAAACCTCTACCTCCTGTTTCCCTTTACCCATTTGCCTACACTGTTTTATATGTTTAATAAAACAAAGTTCTTCATTCTTCAGTCATGATACTCTATAAAATTGCTCAGAGAGTCGATTTTGTCAATATGGTCAATAATGGAGGATACAAGAAACAGGACAGAAGTTCAGGAATTCACCCTAGAGGAGTTTTCTGCTGCCTAGCACCTTGGGAAAGTTCTCTTCCTGGAGCATGTGCTGGCACACCTGGTCTCCACCATGGCAAGCATACTCATAATCACCATTACCTGGGCGGACCACCACTTCCAGACACCTAGGTACTTCTTCTTCAGCAGCTTCTCCTGTTTTATGATTTGGAATTTGTCTTAATTTGCTAATTCCTCAATTTTGCTGTGTAATTCTGATGCCCAGTAATTCCTTGTACTTTTTGAAATTGACAGTGCACATATATTTAATGTCAAAAGCTTAACACTACCTTCACAAAATTTTGAATTTCAGGTGCTGTAACTTGCATTTTTAAAACCAGTGCAGTGTCAGAAGGTAACCACCCAGATGGTGTTGAATATCAGTAATTCTTTTTTATTTGTCTACAGTAAGAAAATCCATTGCATAATTTGCCATTCTATTAATAGACATGGTCACTTATAAATCAACAGCTTAATTTGAACAAAAATTATTGACTGTGAGTGATTGATGTTTTCTTTTTCTTCGTGTTAAGTACACAACATATTAAGCTTTAAGCTTCTCTGCCTTTTCTTCTACAATGTTAGGGGATAAATATTTTATGCTATCCATATATGGGAGATTCAAGAATACTTGAGAAATCTTTATAAATTGGAGAAAAGAAACTTCTATTCTCCTTTGCCTAATTATTATTAATAATAATAAATCTCAGTCAGAAAAGCAAAACTATGTAAATCATCCAAACAGACTCTGTTATATATAAAGTTAGTAGAATGTAGCATAAATTCATTGGAAGCCAAAACAAAAATGCAAAGAAGCATACTAATATTATATATAACTCCACCCCTCTTATCCTTTTCAACAATGGAAACAAGTAACAAAGAACCCATCTTTGAAAATGTTAAAAGGTTATGCTTGTTTAAAAGGGAAGTTTTCCAAAAAAGTGTTATTATACAATGCATAAGGATATGTGAAAGAAGAGGTAGACTATTATTTTTTAAAAACACAAGTTATAACAATTAGAAATATTTAGATAAATTTTTTATATTGAATATTATGGATGGTACATAATTAAAAAGAGTGGATTATGTTAACTTATTTATTTATTTATTTTAAAAGATTTATTTATTTGTCAAAGAGAGAGAGAGCATACAAGCAGGGGGAGCAGCAGAGGGAGAAGCAAGCTCCCTGCCAGGCAAGGAGCCTGATGTCGGACTTGATCCCAGGACCCCGGGATCATGACCTGACGTGAAGGCAGGTGCTATTAAGCTGAGCCACCCAGGCACCCCTGTGTTAGCTTTTTTTAAAGGAGAGTATTGAGCTTTTCTGGCAGGCAGTTAGGTGGATTCCTTTGATTCCATCGTTTTTCTTTGGGTAGTATTTTCAGTTTTATTTTTACTTCTAAAGTGAAGTCTTATTCTATGTACTGTCCCTACTCTTAAGGTCCGGGCTTTCAGGGGTCGCACTTCGGTGATGGCCTCCCAAGGGAATTCCCTTCCCTCTGGCCAAGCTGGAACATCATGATGTGACCTCAGGTATCATCATTCAGCCATGCAGCTCTGCAGCTCTAGGTCTTGCCCTTTGCCTTTGCAGCCCAGCCAAGGAACCCCCACACAGATTTCTAAATCATCATCAGCCTTGAAATGAGCAGCCATGTCAGAAGCCCTAACTCCAATCTGTGATGCTTTAGTTCAGTAAGACCATGACTCATGGATTTTTTTCTAGTTTTATGCTTATTTATGGTAGAGGATAGGTCCACTCCTAATCATCCCATTATAGCTAAAGTGCAAGTTCTGTAGATAAATTATTATCCAAAATAGAATTGGGATTTTTTTTCTCCTAAGAACTCTCTTTTCCTGGAAGTTATGTATTGAATTGGTCCCTAAAACTATGGACGTGATTTGAGTAATGTAGGAGAAAGTAAATAAATGTTACCTTTTGTAACTTATTTGTTGGTAACCAGGTTTTTCAGTAAAAAGTAAAATGATGCTGGAATTAAAGCAAAGAAGCTGAGGAAAAGCCCTTTAATTTTACAATTCATGGGAAATAGCAGTATGATCACTTCAATTTTTCTTCAAAAGAAATTTATGTATTCCCCAGCTCTATCAATTGAAAAGTCCTAGAGGCAATGACAACTTAGTAGTATTGAACCATATCGGTCTGTAATATTTTCTTCCTAAGGAAAGGACTACTTGAAAACATGGTCGATTTCAAGTGTGGGTCAGAAAATGTATGAAAGGAGCCTAGGACATCATGTTGTGCTAAAAATCTATAAAAAAAATTAAGGTGATATAAAAACTTCACAGGTACTGTCACTAACTAAAGATGGGACAGTGTGAGTCTCAAAAAAAACTAATTTTGATTAAAACATAGTAAGAAAAATGGAATCTTGTCATTTGCAACAATGTGGATGGAATTAGAGGGTATTATGCTAAGCAAAATAAGTCAATCAGAGAAAGACAATTATATGATCTCACTGATAGGTGGAATTTAAGAAACAAGGCATGACATCATAGGGGAAGAGGGAAAAAAATGAAACAAGGCAAAACTAGAGAGGGAGACAAACCCTAAGAGACTCTTAATCTTAGGAAACAAACTGAGAGTTGCTGGAGGGGGGGGTGGGTAGATGGGGTAATTGAATGATGGACATTAGGGAGGGTATGTGTTGTAACGAGCACTGGGTATTATACAAGATGGATAAATTACAGACCTGTACCCCTGAAACAAATATGTTAATTAATTTAATTTAGAGTTTAAAAAATTAAAAAAATGAATATTAAAGGCCATAAGATGGGATGCCTGAGTGGCTCAGTCCGTTGAGAGCCTGCCTTCAGTTCAGGTCATGATCCCAGGGTCTTAGGAACAAGTTCTGCATTGGACTTCTTTCTTGGTGGGGAGCTTGCTTCTCCCTCAGGCTGCTGCTCCCCCTACTTATGCTCTCTCTCTCTGACAAATAAATAAAATCTTAAAAAAAAAAAACAAAGGCCAGGAGTTTATTGCAGCACTTTTTTTTTTTTGAGTTAGTTATTTATTTGTGTGTGAGAAAAACTTTAGCAGACTCTACACTGAGCACAGAGCCTGACAAGGAGCTTGGTCTCAAGACCCTGAGATCATGACCTAAGGTGAAACCAAGAGTTAGAGGTTTAACTGACTACAACCACCCAGGGATCCCCATAGCACTTAAAAAAAAAAAAAAAAGGAGGAGAGGGAAACAAAACTCAGTGCATGCCACTGGAAATAAGTAGCATACCAATATACCCAATAACTCTAATACTTAACAATTTAAAAAGAATTATGCAACTATTCTACCTTTCAACATACACTATAATTTATGGTAACAAAAAGATACTAATGATTATCAGAAAAAAGTTCTATTATAGAGAATAATTACAGCTAATAATTGCAGAAGGAATGACATAACTAGAAAATCACAGTTTTCCTACCACATAAAAAAGAACTGATTTAAGCAATAGTCAGTAATGGATGCCCAAACCATTAGATGAAAACTAACGGAAAACTTTGCAATGAAGGAATCAGGACGTTACCATTTGAAAGCACATATCAACTAGTCTCACTGAAGCAGGACAATCAGTGTTTGCCTCCAATGTGATGCAATATAAAGGGCAAAGTATTATCTATAGAATGCTCTCGTGAAAAAGAAAGAAAAAGTACCTGAATTAAGTCTTTAAGAACTTATATCCAGTCTAATGGAAGATATAGTGAAATACTACAAGAAATAATCAGCCAGATCTAGACTGTGGATCATCTATAAGATTACTGATCTAATTTCTTTAAAAAGGCAATGACGTGAAAAATAGAATAGGAGGAGAGACTTGTCTATATTAATAAATAATAAAGAGAGGGAACAAAGGGGAGGAAAGGAGGGATAGAGAAAGAGATTGAGAGGAAATACAATAACCAAATACAAAAATTGACCATTTGGATTGGATTCTCATTCAAACAAAACATAAAAAGACGTTTTTGAGACAAGGACATTTTAGCTATAATAAAAAAATATTGCTAATTTTGTTAATTGTATGTAGTGATAATGACATTATGGTTTTCATTTTCTTTGCCTTTGATGTATATTGAAATAGAAATGATATGCTCTCTGGGATTAGTATCAAAATGCTTTAGCCCTACCCCTAGTCCTATACCCTTTGCCTGCCAAAAAGGCAAGGAAAAGAGATTGAAGCTAGTATAGCAAAATACTCATGATTTTTAAAACAGGGTGATGTGAATCATGAGAGTTTATTTTATACTGCTATTGCATACATTGGAAATATTATTAATGCAAATTTAATAAAGAGAACATGAAATTACCTGTGAAGTTATATTTTACTGTCTTTGAAGAGAAAGGATTAAAGTAGGCCTTATTTTATTTTTTAAAGATTTATTTATTTGAGAGATAGAGAAAGTAAGAGACAAAGCACAAGCAGGGAGAAGGACAGAGGGAGAGGGAGAAGCATTCTCTCTGCTTAGCTGGGAGCGTGACCCAGGACTCTATCCCAGGACCCCCAGGTCATGATCATGATCTGAGCCAAACGCAGATGCTTAACTGACTGAGCCACCCAGGCACCTAATAGGCCTTATTTCAAAATTAATGTTAATTCCCTCCCTCCCTAATTGTCCAGGATAGGAACTTGAACTCAGTTCATATGTAGCCTCAATATGATACATACTATGTCAGGCAGATGGCATCCTCAAAGAAGTTAACTGATGAAAGTTTAATGCCTGAACTATTTATAGGGGTGAATTCAGGGTAAATGAAACCAAGGGATGAAGCCAGTGTCACCTGAGGCTGTAGGAAATGGAACAGTGCTGCTAAAGCCTGTGAGAAGTGGCCCTGGGAGGGGTCTATGAGAGGAGGCAGAGCTGTGGATAAAAGGCCCCTGCAAGAAATGCACCATCTTCAAACCCTGCTGGTGTCTTTCTTCCCTGTAGTCCAGCTCTCAGAGGCAAAAGAGTCTGCAGTCCACTGAGGTCAGACTACCAGACACAGAGCAGGGCAGAGAATGGTTGGTGGTTGGGGATGGCAAGGAGGAGCAATGGAGAAAATATTAATATAAATGTTTATATTGCTATAGATCTTGTGCTGATATGGAATAAGTTCAGATAATATAAGGTGAAATTTTACAAGGTCTTCAGGGCTTTCTTAATACAGACAATATCTGTCAAATTTCTGTTTGTATAATTCATAAATCAGGTATTGGTTCTATGTTTTGATTATTGTGAATAACAGGGCAGTATGGATGAAACTTGAGGGCATTATGATAAGTGAAATAAGCTAGACAGAGAGAAACTAATATGACAGCCTGTCACTTATATGTGGAAAGTAAATAAAAAGTCAAAATCATAGAAACAGGGTAGAAAAGTGATTGCCAGGGGCTAGAGGTTGGGGGGAAAGAGAGAGAAGTTGGTAAAAGGTTACAAACTTCCAGTTATAAGATGAATAAATCCTGAGGATCTAATACATAACATGGTGACTATAGTTGGTAACATTATATTATATAATTGAAAATTGCATAGAGAGAATAGAACTTAAATATTCACATGCACAACACAAAAATAAGTATGTGAGATGATGCATGTGTTACTTATATAGATGGGGTGAATAACACATGCATCATCTCACATTTCAATGTGCACATATATCAAATCATCATGAGCTACACTTTATGTATCTTACAATTTTATGTCAATCACACCTTGATAAAGTTGAAAAAAATTGGCCATTGCCTTAAGTGGAATTACTATTACATTACATTTTTAAAGCATTTGATCACTATATTTGTATTTAATAGTACACTAAAATGTATCGTTTTCCCCAACATGTGCTTTCTCTTTTACTTGATAAACTTTTTAATAACATTTTACTTCCATTTTTAATAGTTATAGGCATTTTAAAGACAAACCATCAGAGGTTAAAATGACATAATTTTTAATTTAAATGATAATTTATTGACTTCTATAATCAAGGTGTCCATGAGAAAAGGGCATTGAATAATTTTTAAAAACTAGATAAGGGATGTGGCAAGAATTTAAATACAAGAACTTAAAGAAAAGACATGGGTTGGAAAATATATGTGGAAAAACAGTATGGACCAAGGTCATGCTATTTATTTTAATTTTAAAACTATGCTGAGATGGTGAAAAACCAGTGAATTCATTCAAGAAATGTTGTGCATCACAGTCTCATTTAATCTTGTATCTGTGCTACTTAGTGAATGCAAGCTACATTATAAGTCAGGATTGACTCTCCATCCATTTGTGCCAAATATATGCATAATTTTCATAGAAAGAGAAATTGTGCCAGACCAGGCAGACAAGGACAACTTTATTCAAGACTATTGCAATAAAAGAGAGAGACCACTTAATAAAGGAAAAAGAATGAACTCCATTCCACCAAAACAAAGATGGAAGAGTGGAAAGGTATTGAAGGACACTTTAGGGAGGGGGGTTCAGTCAATGAATTAGGCATCTGTGTTTGCTGGTTGGCATTTATAGAAGTTAGATTCCCACCCTTCCCCAGAAACTGGGAGAAAGGGGTACTGTCATTCTTGATGATTACATTTCAAAGCAATGACTTCCAGATTCTTGAGAAAGACATTTCTTTCTCTCTTTTTCTTAATTAACATATAATGTATTATTTGCTCCAGAGGTACAGGTCTGTGAATCATCAGATGTACACATTTCACAGCACTCACAATAGCACAAACCCTCCCCAATGTCCATAACTCAGCCACCCTATCCATACCCCCCAGTAACCCTCAGTTTATTTCATGAGATTAAGAGTCTCTTATGGTTTTTCTCCTTTTTGATCCCATTTTGTTTCATTTTTTCCCTCCCTACCCCCCAAACCCCCGGCCCTGCCCCTCAAATTCCTCATATCAGAGAGACTATATGATAATTGTCTTTCTCTGATTGACTTATTTCACTTAGCGTAATACCTTCTAGTTCCATCCATGTCGTTGTAAATGGCAAGATTTCGTTTCTTTTGATGACTGCATAGTATTCCATTGTATGTATGTACCACATCTTCTTTATCCATTCATCTGTTGATGGTCATCTAGGTTCTTTCCATAGTTTGGCTATTGTGGACATTGCTGCTATAAACATTGGGGTGCACGTGCCCCTTTGGATTACTACATTTGTATCTTTAGGGTAAATACCCAGTAGTGTGATTGCTGGGCTGTAGGGCAGCTCTATTTTCAACTTTTTGAGGAACCTCCATACTGTTTTCCAGAGTGGCTGCACCAGCTTGCATTCTCACCAACAGTGTAGGAGGGTTCCCCTTTTTCTGCATCCTTGCCAACATCTGTCATTTCCTGACTTGTTAGTTTTAGCCATTCTGACTGGTGTGTGAGGTGGTATCTCACTGTGGTTTTGATTTGTATTTCCCTGATGCCGAGTGATGTTGAGCACTTTTTCATGTGTCTGTTGGCCATTTGTGTGTCTTCTTTGCTGAAATGTCTGTTCATGTCTTCTGCCCATTTCTTGATTAGGTTATTTGTTCTTTGGGTGTTGAGTTTGTAAAGTTCTTTATAGATTTTGGATACTAGCCCTTTATCTGATATGTCATTTGCAAATATCTTCTCCTGTTCTGTCAGTTGTCTTTTGGTTTTGTCGACTGTTTCCTTTGCTGTGCCAAAGCTTTTGATCTTGATGAAGTGCCAATAGTTCATTTTTCCCCTTGCTTCCCTTGCCTTTGGTGATGTTTCTAGAAAGACATTTCTTGATAGTAGAAGATTTACACTTCAAAGGGTCAGAGAAAGAATTTACAATTGCAAGTTTTCTAAAGTAAATGTTCTAAGAGTGGAGGTCAGGTGACTATAGATAGGAATGAACTTGTCTAAAGTTTAGTCAGGCTGAAGGGAACACTAAGGAAAGGCCATCTTGGTCAACTATATGACGATTCAAATTATTGGATTTGAAATGAAGATTTCACAAAACAATGAAGCACTCTATACTTTGTGCTCTCAAGGCATTTAGGGACAAATAAGGTATTACTATTTCAAAGTTAATCTTATGTTTAATCTCTAGAGAATTTGGTTCATTGTACATTTTGTTTTCCTTCAAAGAATTATGCTTCTATAAAACTAAGGCTTCCATGTAACAGGCAAAGGGATTTGAAGACTCTATCCCAGGGTGAATAAACAACCAGTATGCTGACATAGATGATGGGGGACAAGAAGCAGCCCATTGTTGGAAAAAAAAGTAATAAACCTTTCTGTTAAGTAGAAAGGAACTCTATATACCAGGGCCCCCTTGTGGGAGGGTTGGCATAGCCATAAATTGTAAATCAAAGCATAAGCAACTGTTGCATGACAAAAAAATTATTTCAGGCAATGCAGTGAAGAAAACCTACCAGTAAATTTTTCTCTTCTTTCTTTTCTGATTGATATGCAATTTATGTTCCAAAAAGCTCTAGTCTCTCTTGGCTTAAAATTTTATACTTACTGCCTCTTGAGCTGTCTTGTTTTCTAAAGCTGGGTGAAAGTACACAGGGAAATTTGTCAGTAGAATATTTAAAGGAGAATAGGTCTGTGAGAGCCCTTGGAAAAGCTAAGAGAAAAATGAGTGATATTTTTGAACAAAGAATGGATGAAATCTAAGGTTATCTTCTCTTAGATATAACCAAAATGCTGGATTTGAAGACATTTGGAATAAGTGTTTTCTTTTTAAGTTTTTATTTAAATTCCAGTTAGTTAACATACAGTGTAATATTGGTTTCAGGTGTACAATGTAGTATTTTTACAAAACAGAAGAATGGCTAATTAGGTTCAGAACAAATATGTGGAAATGTCTGGAAAAAAATCAACCAAGAATTATGATGAAAAGTTGTAGAATTGAAGAAAAGAGATAATTTTCTGAAAATACTAAGATCTAGTCTATACCTCAGTGAGGAGAAATTGAACATTATTGTTTGAACTAGTCTATGATTGTAGCCTTATATTAGTTGTACTTTCATAGCTACTCATGTTTAGGTTAATAATTAGAACATTAATTATAGTTCATTCTAGCATGAAGTCATGCATTTTTAAGTCTCACTTATACATACTTTAGGCCTTTTTAAAAAGATTTTATTTATTTGACACAGAGAGAGAGAGAGCACAAGCAGGTGGAGTGGCAAGCAGAGGGGGATGAAGAGGAAGGCTCTACACAAAGCAGGGAGCCCAATGAGGGGTTCTATCCCAGGACCCAAGATCATGACCCCAGCCAAAGGCAGATTCTTAATGACTGAGCCACTCAGGCATCCCCATATTTTAGGCCATTATGCATATATGCCTCCTCCTTTTCAAGATCTTTCTTCTTTATCTGATATCACATTTGAAGCTTTTCAAGCAAAGCTTGGTTCTATACCACTCTACTCACTCCATACATGCTCTCAACTCAATTATATCTGTGCCCCACCCTCCATATGGGGTGTGTGTGTGTGTGTGTGTGTGTGTATGTGTATGACCACATGAAGGATGGTAGCTAAATAAGTCACAGATTTGTATATCTGATGCAGGACTATTCTCTAAGTTCCAAAGCAATTAACAGTTTACCTGGCATCTTTTTCTGGGTGCCTGAAGAAAACCTCAGCACATCTGAAGCTGAACAGGCTCCTTTGTCAATGGTAGCTGTCTCGTGAAAGGCAGCACCCAGCTCACCTCCCTCTTTCACACAACCCTCCATATCCAGTGCTTTACCCATGACTTGTTACTTTTACATCTTAAATATCTTTTGAACTCTTTTGCTTCTATCCATCTATCATGCCAACACCTTCACCCAAGGGACCATCGTTTGATGTCTACATGACTGCAACAGCCTGGACCATCTGCATGTTTTGTCCTGCCCTTTCCTCACCTTCTTGACCAACACACCTCTATCACTTCTCCTTGCTGCAGCTGGAGTGATCTTTCTGGAACGTAGATCTGGAAATCACATCAACCCCCCCTCTTTCAACTTCTCAAGGACTACTCTTTGAGAATAAAACGGGATTTCTTTATATGACCATCAAGGCTTCTACTACTTTGCCAGCCTTATTCCACTCCATGCCCCTCCTCAGTCCTTCTCAATAGCCACACTGGCTTGCTTTGCTCCATCACCACTTCACTAACGTATTATCATGTTCCCACCTAGAGATTTATGCTTGCTCACCCCTCTGCTTAAAATGTTTTCTCCCTAGATTGCTATATAGCCTCTTCTTTCAGATCTTTGCTTAGGTATCACTTCCTCAGTAAGACCTTCCCTGACCACCCTATTTAAAATTTAGAATCCCTCTCCCCATCATCTGTACTTCCTATTCTTTGCTCTGTTCTTTTGGTGCCTTATTGGTCTCCATAGCCCTCATCATCTTGATACATACTATATAGTTTATTTATTTTATTTTATTTATTTTATGCACTGTCAGTTGAAATGTAAGCTCCTTGCTCACGGGTATTTTTCTTTGTTTACAATTAATATCACTGAATCTAAGAGAATACCAGAAATACAGTGCTCCATATTCTCCACTTGCTGCAGCAGATCTACTCCAAGCTTTCTTCTTGCCTGTTCTGTGGTATGGGAGGCTGGCCTCTACAGATACTGTGTCTGGACTCTTGCCCTCTGGTTTACACTGAGTAGTTTGCCAATTAGGAAACACTTTCAGAGGATCAGAGGAGAAAAGGTATTTAGATCGGATTTTATTTCCCTTGCAACACACCAGTTGTGGCTGTGTCTGTCCAGGTAAGGCCAGAGCTTTCCCATAATTCCTTTCCAAATGTTGAGGGATCTTCAGGTTTTGGAAACTGCTTTCTGTCTTTGCCTCTTAGGGGACAAGTCTTTTGTTTTAATAACTAGGCTCTCATCCTCTTCCTTTGGTTTCTTCAACCCTTCTTAAACCCTTGTAATCTGCCCTTCACCAAAATCTCCTCACCTACCCATTTGAGTGTGTCATCTATTTCTGCAGGTACCTTGACTGATCAAGTACTCATTCAATAGTAAGACCAAAAATTATATATATTTAGTGTTAAGAAAATTATCTTTTAGGAAAATTGAGTGTGTAAAACACAGTGTTTCTGAGTGCATTGTAACTTCTCAATTAGTGGTAATTATTATTATTATTATTATTATTATTATTATTAGGCCCAAACTTATTCTCATTGCTCATATCTTTTTTAAAGATTTTATTTATTTATTTGAGAGAGAGAAAAAGCAAGCATGAAAGAGGGGGAGAGGGAGAGCGAGAGGGAGAAGCAGACTCCTCATAGAGCAGGGAGCCCAACGTGGGGCTGGTCCCAGAACCCTGATATCATGACCTGAGCTGAAGACAGATGCTTAATTGACTGAGACACCCAGGCGCCCCTTGTTCATATCTTGATAGAATTTCATACAGCATTTTGTATGTAGTCTAGCAGTTTAGCATATATAGCACATAATAGAACATTTTACTATAGCTATCTGCTTTTCCTCAGGTTAAAATATTTTATCAATAACTAGAAAGTAGCATAGTAATAACTTCAAGATGTTGGTCTTCATGATTAATTTATTGTCATTTTGTAAAAATGCAAGTGTACCCTCCCAAACTGCTGTAGTAGCAGGAATATATTTACCTTGTTTTATGTCAACTGGGTGAATCCTCTGTGTACAATAGCGGAGTTCAAATACAGCCCTATTTACAATGCAAGCAAGAAGAAGATAAATCATAGAACAAGGATTCTAAAAATAACCAGTGATTACCTGTCAGCTCCCTAAGTTTCCCTCTGCTATGGTAAAGTGGCTCGCTTCTACTTAATTCAGACAATAGCCACAAAATCCAATTGGCTAGATATAAAGCTATGGGGGTGTTAAACAATGAACTTAAAGCCAGGTTTTAAAATTCTGTGCTCTTCTAATTAATGTTTGTGCATATATTTTCCTAGGAAGGTAATCTACATGATGCCATTAATGACTTCTTAAAATTCTCTGCTGGTGAAGAAATCAACATTGCAGGCTTCTGTTTAGAATTCCTCTTAAGCTCACACCACAGTGTAATATAGTCTCTATGACACTGCATGGTATCCCAGAAGATCTTTAATGAGCTGGTGTAGAATTACTGGGATGAGAAGTATGTCTATAGGAAGTCCTGTAAGCTCCTCATTGCCGAAAAGATAAAATTTAAAAGAGGGAGGACCACAGCATTTGGTCAAGATATAAACTCAAAAAGAAAATTAAGAATTTTTATTTCTATAGCCACATAATGTGATTTACTTCATACCCTAATTATAATTTTAAACTATATAATTAGCAATTTTAGTCTTAGTAATTTAGTAATGTACTTTATCAATAGTACAAATACATGAGACCTAATAAATCTAATATTGTTAGAGGCCGAATGTCCTTGGGAACACATCTAATAAATCCATGAGGGATCTATATTTCTATCACTCAGATCCACTATGACCATGAAACGCAGAAAACTTCATATTATTCTACTCTCCATAGTTTTTTGAATTCAAATTCTTCTGTGTCAACTTACAACATTTCTCTTTCAGATTTATATTTAAGCAATTTGTCAGGAATCTCTTTACTCCTGGCACATACAACCCAACCAGCTGTTGTCAATTTTTATCCCTTCCAAGCCTTTTGGATCAGTGACAATATCTCCCCTCAAAAGATTCATTGATGTTTTGAGATAAAGATGAGAAAATGAATAAGAAATTTCTTTGGAAATTTCAATATTTTCTATATATAGAAATTGTCAAAAATCATATTTTATTCGTCTAATCTTCTAAGTTGATTTGCATCTTAGATAACGGCCTGTCTTCTTTATCTCCACCCTACTTGGGGCCTTTGTTCTCTTCATCCCTGTATCTTGGACCTCCTAATGCCTTGGCACTCATTTTTTCTAATTGTCACTGATTCCTCAGCTCCGGAGTAGAGAGTGTCCTTAACCAGTCTCCACCCATACCTCATTTCCACGAGAATGCTGTTTGAGGATGTGGGCGGACCCGTATCCACATTGCGCAATCGTGTTGAGGACCTGTGCGGTGTTCCTCTTTAGTTATGTAGTGCAGGAAGTAGGATTGCCATAGAAAAAGGCAAGAGAAATAGACTTAAAACCCTACAAAAAGATTTATTAGTGTATCTCTAATGTCATCATAAAATTAGTATATCTGACTACAACTAAAAAGAAAGACAAATGAATACCCATAATATCACAACACACACACACACACACACACACACACACACACACACACACTTCTGAGAAGGAAAGACTATTATTTCCCTAGTGTAATGATAAAAATGTGCAGAAGCACATTTTGTGCAGATCACTTAGGATAAGGAAATGCCTCATCATGCTCCAGAGAGTCCAATTCCGAACATTTCCTACTCTAGGGTACAGTAAAGACTGCTGTGTTAACTGTTGTGACTGTTCATCTTAATTCATCTAATCTAACTACATTTTTTAGGACCTAAAAGTCTAAGTTCAATGAAAATGTATGGAAAATTTTAAAATGAAGATAATTCAAATTTGTTGATATTTAAAATAGTGAACTTAAAATGTCATCAATAGATCTAACCTTTGTTTTTACTTCAAGAATACTTTATTAATCAAATCATTTGGTTTTTCCTTATAGAATTAAGATTCTCTACTTTGGCTATTCCCACCTGATAAATTGCAGGCAGGTCAGCAAGACAGAAGCTGTGGCATATCCCTTCTCTGAGCTATAACATCTCCATGCCTCTGCCTCTTTGTGATGTAAAGGGAATGGTAGATGGACTGGAAAGAGCAATGAGAAATGAATAGATGATCTCTATGGTGCTTTCCAGCTTGAACAGTCCGGGGCTTGAGATTACAAACTAAATGACTCATCTAATTCTGTTTCTACATAGATAGTACTCTTTACATATATATTCACCAATTATAATAAAATTAGGTTTGGGGATAATTACTGCATCAGGCATACTGTAACAAACATTTCATTCCAGGGATTTTTACTAGATTCATAGACCGTTGCATTTTTCTTTTCATTGATTACCCACCCCTCATTTTGCTTTCATAGAAAAAATATTTATCAAAGTAATATCGACCTACAGTTTAAAAATACATAATATTGAAAATCACACTCACTGCTAATCCCTAGTGACAAACACTTCTTATTCTTTCAGTTGTCTGTTGTGATATTTAGCTACATATTTTTAGGTAACATGTTAATGCCATTATTTCTTAATTTGTGTCTTTGTACAATATCTCTTGACTTTTATGGCAAATATTTAGTGTCCTTGTGTTCTCGCTGTTCTCTTTCTTCCACTCAATATGGAAATCATAACTTTTAGTTAAATCAGTAATCAGTGGTAAATATTATCCATTGTTGAGTGTACTGTGATTTATATCTCCTTTCTTGAATATCTTTTCATGAAGTTAAAAACTTATCCTTTTTTCCATAATTTTGTTTTTGTTTTTGTTAACTTCTCTAGTGAAAGCCTACAGTCACACAGGGGATAGGAAAATAATGAAGGGTAATACTGAAGAAAGTATTCCAGTGAAAATTTTAAGTGTTGAAAGTCTGTTGTATTAGGGTTCTCCAGAGAAACAGCTACAATAAGATGCATCTGTCTATCTATCTATTTATCATCATCTATCTATCAAGACAAGGATTTATATTAGGAATTGGCTCACACAGTTACAGAGACCGACAAGTCCAAAGCTGCAGTGTGGGCTGGCAGGCTCAAGATATGGGAGAGCCAATGGTGCAGTTACAGCCTAAAGGCCAATAGTCAGAGACCCAGACAAGGCAAGGCAAGGTGCAGATGAGGTCCAAAGGTAGTCTGCTGAAGAATTCCCTTCTGCTAAGGGAGGCCAAGTTTTTGTTCTAGTCAGGCCTCCAACTGATTGGATAAGACCCACCCACACTGTGGAAGGTAATGTGGTTGCTCACAGTTTACAGATTTAAAGGTTAATTTCACCTCTAACACTCTCCAAGTTGATATGTAAAATTAACTGTCATACCCATGCTTTTGTAAAGCATAGTGCATTTTAAATTTTTCTTAATTTTTAAATTTTTTTACAGTGCTTTGTTTTAAATTATATCCCAACTTAACCAAATTTCCCCCCAATATGAAAATCTTAGAAACTTTTTCAGAAAAAAATTACCTCTTTTCTACATCATTATTTATTTGAAATAGCAATTAACTTTGCTAACATAAGCTGCTCTAAACTCAGTATTGCTTTCTTTTCACTAAGAGTTGTAAAAGATCAAAAAAAGAGAGAACAAGAGCTTTCAATAACTAGATAAGAAGCAGGGGGTAAGGAATAAACTGTATACATATATATATATATATATATTATGCTGCTGCCTCTCGTCAATGTTCTTAAAAAAATGTCTTATACTTCCTTAGACCTTCACTGTGCAATGTGAAAGTGGCTAACCATATATGGCTCTTTAAATTTAAATTAATGAAAACTAAATGCTATTCAGAATTCCTTTTCTTGATCCCACTAGCTACACTTCAAGTGTCCAAAAGCCATATGTGGTTTCTCTTCTGCACAGTGCAGGTGTAGAGCACTCATGTCAGTATGGAATGTTCTACTGAACAGCACTACCCTAGACAAATAATATAGAATTAGTAATTATAATCAAATATATTGTTCCTGTCTTGTGAGAGGATTGAAGCACGAGTTGGTCTTACAAACGTTGCTTGATTCTCTTTTCTATTAATAAGAGCTGTTTGGACTTTAAAACTAAGACTCGAAAGAAACATTACCTTTGAAACACTCCATTAGAACTTCTTGGTTTTTATAACTCAACCCATTCAATTGATAATAAAGGCCAAGACATGAGTGAGACTGTGGCACATTAGAGGAAGAGAAATATACTTCATATTTGGGAATGTGGCCCATGAAGGAGAAGCGCTAGCCCATCAGGTGTGGATGGGGGCTAGGTTCTTAAGGTATATGGGAAACATGTTGGGAAGTGTAGTTTTTGTCCCAAAGACAGTAGGAAAGACGTCTAAAAATTTTAAGCCTGGAGACAGTATAAGCAGATTACTTTCTTTAGAGGAAGCTCTCAGTTTATGAAGAAAGCAAGTTAGAGGATAAGATTTAGAGTCAATCTTATCTGGATTCATATTATTTTTCCATCTGCCACAGTCTGAATTGTCTTGTACACATTCCTTAATGTCTCAATTTCTCATTTGCAAAATGGGCTAATAATACTTCACGAGTTGTTAAGATAAATAGATGGGGTATTGTAAAGATATGTAAAGTATCTACTGAATCCTTGGCATTTAATAGGAATTTTGTAATTTGCTAGTCACTAGTCCTTCCCTTATTCACATCTGTTTATATTACAACAGCAGAAGATATGAAAGAAAAATTCTGCAAGTGTATGATATATTTGATCCCAGTTCAAGGTGATTTATACATGGCTTAATTGATGGGAAGTACAAGCAGTTTGAGATCAGATAATAGCTCATCACCCAGTGACAGGTCCTGAGTATAGCAACAGCAGAACAGAAATAAATGCCTAGTAATCAAGAGGAAGCAGACCTAGTGCTCATGTACTGACTGCCTAACTTAACATGGAGACCCACCAATACAGAATTAGGTGTGGCTATAATAAATGCAAAAGAGAAAATAGTTTTCATCATATCAAAAAGATTTTGCAGAGAGTGTTATGGTTCACTGGGGTACCACAAACATGCACGGATGTGCTGCTTATCTTCAAGAGGCATGTAGAATTTATATTTTCTACAACTAAGAATACATATTCTAAATGTACTTATTTGAGCCACTTGTATGGCTGGAAAGCTTTCCTCCTAGAGAGTAACAACTTGTCGTTTTGCTTCATTCGACTATCTGCTCAAGCATCACTCTTGCAAGGGTACCTTCTTGACCATGACATCTAAAATAGCAGTTTTCCAAAGTTCTAAGTTTAACTTAGAAGATCAGATTTAATCTTTGGCAACAAATGCTGTCAGTTGTTTTCTTAAAATGACAGGCCCACTCTGTTCATTTTCAAGTAAATGTCTGCCAGTTACACAAGTCTGATTAACCATGGTTTATCTGCCAGTTGTTCTTTCAAGTAAAAATGTTGCTTCATGAAAAAGGCAGCTAGTTTCTGCTCTCGACTCAAACAATCTCAAACAATTGTACATGTTCTTTTTTTTTTTTTTTGATTCAAGGACAGTTTAGGTATGGAGCAAAAGTGCTTTATGCATACTTCCCACTTCACCACATAGAGCATTAAGAAGGCAACATCCAATAAAATAATTTTTACTATTTCAGTTTTAAGTGAAACTGGCTTTTTTTCTATAAGTACATGGCAGAATGCAATAATTGGTAGTACAGTTTGGTGCCACTGCCTTCATTCATATTAAGGTACCTATAATTTTACCTACCATTACTTTTGCACTATCTAAATTGCCCACAGGGCGCCTGGGTGGCTCAGTGGGTTAAAGCCGCTGCCTTCGGCTCAGGTCATGATCCCAGGGTCCTGGGATCGAGGCCCACATCGGGCTCTCTGCTCAGCAGGGAGCCTGCTTCCTCCTCTCTCCTCTCTCTCTGCCTGGCTCTCTGCCTACTTGTAATCTCTCTCTCTGTGTCAAATGAATAAATAAAATCTTAAAATAAATAAATAAATAAATAAATAAATTGCCCACAGTAATTAAGGAGTATACAAAATAATGTTAAAATGATGATAAAGTAAATAATTTTTATTGTTATTAAGTAAATTATAAAACCTAGGTTTTAAATATACTCAGAATATTGAATGAAGAAATATGTATATTAGAGAAAATACAGGTACACAAAATTTAGAATTAGAAAAAATAGGGCGCCTGGGTGGCTCAGTGGGTTAAAGCCGCTGCCTTCGGCTCAGGTCATGATCCCAGGGTCCTGGGATCGAGGCCCACATCGGGCTCTCTGCTCAGCAGGGAGCCTGCTTCCTCCTCTCTCCTCTCTCTCTGCCTATCTCTCTGCCTACTTGTAATCTCTCTCTCTGTGTCAAATGAATAAATAAAATCTTAAAAAAAAAAAAAGAACACTCATTGATCATAAATTTCTAAAAAAAAAAAAAGAATTAGAAAAAATACAATCATGTAAAATATTTTTTAAGTTATAAGAGATTATGATATTCAGTAGCATTTTCATGAATTAGAAATACTTTATGTAATGGATAATTTTCCAGAGAAATGTAAGTTATCACAATGTACCCAGTAGAAGATATATAATGGAAAACCTGAAGAAAGATTAACAATGTAACTTAACATCAATGATCCTTAATTTATTTTAGACAAATAAAGGGCTAAGATTAGCAAGAAAATATGGGTTGAAACAATAACAATTTCTTTCATTAATTTCCTTATTTTCATATTTTTTGTAATGAGATTTCATTATTATGATAGAAAACTGGTATTTAAAAATACTGAAAGAGAAAGGTTAATTTTTAAGGACTATACTTACTAGTGTTAAGAATGTCACTGATGATTAAACTGGTGTGAATTCATAAGAATATTTCATAACACATTCATTTTTCTCTTTTCCAATTAAAGTATAGTCACATAATTTGGGAAAGGTGAACATAAGCTGTAAGTTAAGAATGGGTTGGGAGAATTGACAATGTAGATCATTTTGAATATGCCTCATTGATTTTTCAGCAATGTTTCTCATCTGCAATGTTAAAATTTCCACAGCAGAGGCACCTGGGTGGCTCAGTAGTTTAAGCATCTGCCTTTGGCTCAGGTCATGATCCTAGGGTCATGGGATTAAGCCCCCAGTTGGGCTCCTTGCTCAGTGGGGAACCTGCTTCTCCCTCTGCCTCTGAGTGCCACTCCCCCTGCTTGTGTGCTCTTTCTCTCTCATTCTGTCAAATAAATAAATAAATAAGTAAATAATCTTTTAAAAAATTTCCATAGCAAAACCCCCCTTTTCTTGGAATTTTTCATTTTCAAAGCAAACTTTAAAAATTTCCAAAAGATTCTTATGGCAAATTCCTTCCTATCTCCAGATAGCTACAAATAATCGGATCTGGGACTAGATCAGATTCATAACTTGAATGCTTCATTTGGAACTTTTCTAAATTCTGATGGCACATTGGATTAGGAATTAGAGCCTGTGTTTCCAGAAGCAGAATTTTTGACACAATTTATGCCACAGAGGTTACAAACTGGATGCCCACCTGTCACATCTTTCTTAGAGGCATGTTTTCTTTTGCCCACTCAAGGTTTGTAAAACATTGAATTATTTAACAATTTGAAAATATTTGATTTCATAGCAAACTGAAATGCGGAGCTCTGAGCTTCATTCTTTCTATCCTGCATGGCAAAAATCTTCTGGAATAGAAAAGTTGTAGGATCCCCTCGATGGGGCTTTCACGCTCAGGATCCGTGTTGCTCGTGTATACTACTTGGCCTACTCCTTTATAAAATTTGAATTTATGATCACTTCTTTAGGTTATGTCCAAAATCTTGCTGTCAGAAAATGATTTCCCAGCATACCTGCTATGCTATCAAATTCCTATAAATAAAGACATTTTTTGGTTTATGGAACTCTGCAAAATTTCCAGGCAGAGAGCAGATGTGCATCATGGGAGACATTGGTAATTTCAATCTCACATTAACAAAGATTGGATTGTCAATGCCCATGCAGGGAGTAAAGTTCCCAGTGAAGGGGATATAAAGGATATGTGAGTGTTCATGAGGATGCACTCAGAAGCAAGGGGTACCAAACATCTGAGAAAGTCAGCGTGATCAGGCTGAGAATAAAGTTAAAACAGACCACAGAAAGCAACAAAGTTGCTTTTGAAGTTAATGTGTAAAAATTCCCTGACCTGTGATGAATACAAATACTCTCAGATTAAAAAGCATCTCACATTGGCTTTTGAACAATTTGAGTCAGTAGCAGACTTCTAAAATATGTGCTTAAATATACATGTCTTTAAAAGAAAGAGACCAATATATATGTTTAATATTCTGTAGTGGTTTGATCTCAGAAGTGCTTTTTAATTCCCATCCTTTTCATTAAAAATAGTTTTGAAATCTGTTGTTTTCTTTTCAAGACACATGCAATTAGTCTATTTTTGACATTGCTCTAAGAGTAAACATGATTAAAATTATAATGAAACCATTTATACAGCCATCAATAAAATATGAATTAAATCCATATTTAACCCCTCCCCCCACACACACATGGTTCTTTCTTGAAATCTATTCAACTTTTTGAATTTTGTCTCAGGTAATTTGGAATTGAGATTTACTAGAGTCAGCAGTTATCAGAATGGTTTGCTGCCTAAAGGGATAACAAAAACCGGGGCAGAGAATTTAGGTCCATCTTGGGAAAATAGAATATATGTTCCTTTTACTCATTCAAAAATCAGATTTACCAAAATCTGATCATATGTTACTTACACTAGTCCTTGCTGAGGTCATAAAGAGGAAAAGACATAGTTCCTGTTCATAAGGGGCTAGCGATTTAGCCAGGCAGAAAAACAGCTAACTAGTACAATGTGATAACTATTGTAATGATCCCAGGCAACTGCAAAGGAAGTACAGAGGAACTTAGGAGCTCATATTGCTGTGAGAATCAGAGAGTTTTCCCCAAAACAAGTAATAGTGAATTGGACTTAGGAAGAATACTTTGACTTTATCACATAGTGAAGGGATATATGAAAGCACATGACAGGTTCAGGGAGCCACAGATAAACTCACATGATAGGAGAATAACTGATGATAGAGATAAGGATGCTAAAGGGTCTTGGAACAGATGGCAGAGTATTTCGTATTGAGGCATTGTCCTAGGAAGACTGAGGACAATTGGGAAATATATACCAAGAGTCTTGGAAGTTATATATAGTTTAAGCAATTTCATGACTAGGACTTTATTCTAAGAAAATGTGGAATAGAAGATATGACATAGCAGCAAGGATGCTCCTCACAGCATTATCTAGAATACAAATATTTGGGAACATCTGAAATGAGTAGCAACAGAGCCTGAGATCCAGGTAGACCTTTAGAATAGTCCTTCAGCATTACCTCCATTTTGGTCTGTAAGGTGAAGGTTTTATAGTTAAAGCAAACTGAGTTAGACAAAGACCAACTTGCAACATCTTGAATTTTCTCAAGACCTGTGCTATTTCGCACATCCTCATCTGCAATCTTCCCATTGCTTTTAATGACTTATGAAGAAGCTAGTAGATTCAAGGAAGGCCTAGGAAAAAGGCAAAGGATCCAAGGAAAGGCCTGGCTTTTGGGAGTGTTAGTCTGCCAGAGAGCCAGGTTTCTGTTCTGTAGCCATCTCTTCATTCTTTTTTTTTTAAGATTTTATTTATTTATATGACAGAGAGAGATTTCAAGTAGGCAGAGAGAGAGGAGGAAGCAGGCTCCCTGCTGAGCAGAGAGCCCGATGCGGGCCTCGATCCCAGGACCCTGAGATCATGACCTGAGCCGAAGGCAGAGGCTTTAACCCACTGAGTCACCCAGGCGCCCGCCATCTCTTCATTCTTATCCCTTGGTACCTACTGTTCCCATGCTTTGTTTATACTTCTTAAAGCTGAATTTGTCATTCTCCCTGAAGTGAAACATTCTTAGTATGTCCTGTATATACCAAGAAACACATGCTCCCACCAAGGCTGTTTTTTAAATCACTCTAACCTCTAAATTCAAGAGAGGCATATGAAGCCAGACTGCTTGACTGCATCACTTTCTACCTGGGTGGCCTTTGGAATTGACTTAACCCTTCTCTTCCTCAGTTGACTCTTCTGTAAAAAATTAGGATTAAAAACAATGCCTACCCATTCTGGCTTGAATTGTGTCCCTCAAATATTCATATGTTTAAGTTCTAACCTCCAGTACTTCGGAATATTACCTTATTTAGATGTAAGGTCATTGCTGATGTAATTAGCTCAATGATATCATACTGGAATAAGGTGGGGCCCTAATCTAATATGATTGATATCCTTATAAGATGGGGAAATGTGGACACAGACAAACATGCCCACAGGAAGACCACTGTGTAAAGATGAAGGCAGAGATCTGCAAGCCAAGGCATGCCAATGACTGTCAACAAACACCCGACGCTGGGAGAGAGGCATGAACATATTCTCCCTCACAGCCCTCGGAAGGAGCCAAACCTATGGCATTTTGATCTCAGACTTCTAGCTACCAGAACCCTGAGACAATTCATTTCTGTTGTTTCAGCCACCCAGTTTGTGGTACATTGTTAAGGCAGCCCTAACAAACTTAAGAATGCTAAGCCTATAGATTGATTCTTCTCATGTAGTAAGTTAACATTTTCAGCCATTAAAAGAGAAATAAAGGGGTAGGTACAGTGGTTCTTTATGGTACTCATGAATTATGATACATACCTAGATCTGTTTTGCTTTCTGTAAGATAGGTAAATTCAAACTCAACACTTAAATAACCAACTCATTTTTTAAAATGCCCTTGTGAATTCTCTCAGGCTGCTCCCTACCCAGGGAATGCTGCTATCGTTTTTCCCTAGTTTAATTTGATGCAAAAACTTCAACTCATCCTTAGCTTTTCTGTTTCCTTCATGATTGGTCATAAAGTCTTATTTTTTGGTAGATGTTTGGATTTTCATAAAATGACATTTAGACTATCTTAGTGGTCTCCATATAGTTTTCCCTGTATATTCTACACATTGCTGCTCAACACATCATCCTGAAATGCTCATTTGAGCACATCAACTCCTTGCTAGAAAATATGCACTGTTTTTGGAAAGGGATTCAAGCTCCTTAACTTGGTATTTAAGATCCTTTGTGATTAAACTACTGTTTAGTTTCCCAAACCCAGGTTCCATTCTTAAGAAGTTGGTTTCCATTAGCAGTTATTCTCAAGGACAGAGGTCATAGCAAAAAAAAAAAAATCCCTCTGTTTTTGCATTTTACCTTGTACGAAAACAAATAACATAGCTCAATCTTCCCATAATCTGTCCTCCTTGTTTCCAGAATACTTACTGCTATTTTTAAAATTATTTTTAAAAACAATATTAGATTTATGAAAAGGTTTATAAAATAATATGGTGAATATTAAGGTACCCATCACCCAGAATAAAATATAAGACATTAAAAAACCTTGGAAGTTCATTATGTTCTCCTCCCCTCCATTTTCCCCCTATTCTTAAACTTCAGAGAAAACCAGATCCATAAATGTCTTTATACTTGTATGATGTTTCCATCTCTAAATCATGGATAGTACTATTTTAACATTTAAAATTTTCTACTTATGCTGTGTATATCTTTCTGCAATTGTCTTTTATGCAATATTATACCTTTAGGACCCATCATGTTGATTCATGTAACTCTAGTTCATTTATTTTCCCTTTTGTATAGATTTTTACCATGACGACACTAAGATGAATCCATTATCCTATTGGTGGACATTTAGTTGGTATCTGGTTTTATTTCTTTCATTCATTCATTCATTCATTCATTCATTCATTCAAGAAATACTTATTAATCAACAAGGATACAAAAGGAAAATGAATTCCCTATTCTCCTGAAGCCTATGTTCTTGTACAAACCTGTCTTCTTTTGCAAGTGAATAAGAGTTTCTGTGGAATAAATTCCCAGTCGTAAAATTGCTGGGGCATTGATTATTTATATCTTAAAATGAATAGATTTTTCAAAATTTTCTCCACAGAGATTGTACCATAATATTAGAATGATATTTGATCGATATCCTCACCAATACTTGACATAGTCAAACAAAATTTTCCAGTCTGATAGATATGAAATAGTATATCCTCAGGGTTTAAATATGCAATTCCCTAATTACTAGTGATACACAAAGGACACATAGGACACGTGTTTTTCCTGTACGTTTATCCACTTTCTACTGGAATACATGACCTTTCTTTAACTGATTGGTAAGTGATCTTTATATAGTTTCAAGTTCTTATTTAAATTCCAGTTAGTTAACATACAGTGTAATATTGGTTTCAGGAGTAGAATTTAATGATTCATCACTTACGTACAACACCCAGTGCTCATCGCTACAAGTGCCCTCCTTAATGCCCATCGCCCATTTAACCTAACCCCCCCCACCTCCCCTCCAGCAACCATCTTTGTTCTCTGTAGTTAAGAGTCTGTTTTATGGTTTGCCTCTCTTTTTTCCCTCATGTTCATTTGTTTTGTTACTTAAGTTGTGGAACTTATATGAGTGAAATCGTATGGTATTTGTCTTTCTCTGACTCATTTCACTTACATAATACTCTCTAGCTCCATCCACACTGCTGCAAAGATTTCATTATATATATTATATTATGTATATAACAGAATATTACTCAGCCATAAAAATATATGTTTAAGATTATATATATACATATATATATTTTGCCTTTGTAACTAGAGATATGGTTTTAGCCCAAAGAGATATGAGAAAATTGTCTTAGAAAACATGACAACGTGAATGTATTGTTCCTCTACTCTTATTCTGTCTTTAGGGTTATATTTGAATCTTAAATGCTTACTTCTCACAATTGGTATGACACAAATCAATGTTACAATGGCAATAGTCCATGTCAGACTTTTTATGCCAGCTAATGTCCAGACATTATGTAACTTTACCATTCTCCATGACACTAGGAATCAAAAAAATTATTTATCATACATTGGAGTGACACTGAAAAAAGGGCCAGTGGTCATTTTGAGTGTTAGACTTTTGTTTCTACAGAAAATAAAAAAAACTATAAAATTGTCTCAAGTACTAAAGTCTTCGACTTCTGTAGATACTATTAAACTGTAACATTTTTTACTGGGACTCTAAATCACTTTACCATCAATGTATCAAAAACTTCTGAGTTCTCATTTTTGACAGCACTGTGGAGGATAGTTATTGAAACATCACAATGAGAGAAGAAAACTATGGAGAGCAAGCCATTTCAACCTGCTCAAGCAGCCATAAGATGAAATATAACTTTGCCAATGCTATCAGTATTGCTATTATCTAACTCAGCATGTATGACAAGTTATGTCACAGCAGCAGGGTGTACTGATTACTCAGATAGTTCTCATGACATACAAATTGCTGAAAATATGCAACAGTATTATTTAAAACTAATGTTCTTGGGGCACCTGGGTGGCTCAGTGGGTTAAGCCTCTGCCTTTGGCTCAGGTCATGATCTCAGGGTCCTGGGATCGAGCCCTGCATCAGGCTCCCTGCTCAACAGGGAGCCTGCTTCCTCCTCTCTCTCTTCCTGCCTCTCTGCCTACTTGTGATCTCTCTCTCTGTGTCAGATAAATAAATAAAACCTTTAAAAAAAACAACTAATGTTCTTGTTCTTAAGTAATATATGGTTAGAAACCAGATACTATTTAGTGTGGGGGAGTGAGATATTTTTGTGTGAAGTACCTGGAGGAGTGATAGATTAGGTGGGGAAAAGGAGAGTACAAGATAGGTTATGCTCAAACTTGCTTCCATTTGCTAGTTTTAATCTCTAGAAAGAGTACCATAATTAAAAAGTAAAGGGAAACATTTTCAAAGGGATTTGGAAAATACAGGGAATATATAGTGCTGTCTCAGGGTTTAGGAGATAAAATGTGATCTTGAGTAGTCAGTTTTATTTCAATTTCTGTGAAGATCATACTGTACTTCTGACACCATGAGAACTGACACATCATTAATGTATATGAGAGCTTCACATCTAGGTGGCAATGAATAGAAGAAATTGAGAGAATGTCTTTGAGAATATATAAAAGCATTGGTGACCTCCAGAACTAAATGGAGATTGGGAGAAGAGAAAAGCAGGTTTTGTGGTCCTGAAGTCATTCTCTAAAACTAAAGGTGACAAAATAGGATAATAATAATAACCTAATTTGCATAAATATCAGTTATATACATAGGAAGGGATGGTGCCTCATGATTTGATCTTAATAACAGATGGTATAGAGAGAATTTTTTTAAAGATATCTTATTTGTTCACTTGAGAGAGAGAGAGAGAAAGCACATGCAGTGGAGAGGGGCAAAGGGAGAGGGCGAAGCAGACTCACAGCCAAACAGAGTGCCTGAGGACTTGCGGCTCAGTCCCAAGACCCCAGAATCATGACCTGAGCCAAAGGGAGACGTTTAACCAACTGAGCCACCCAGGTGCCCTGAGGGAGAGAATATTTTTATGTACCGCATCAG
This sequence comes from Ailurus styani, assembly GCA_002007465.1. Classification (NCBI taxonomy): domain Eukaryota; kingdom Metazoa; phylum Chordata; class Mammalia; order Carnivora; family Ailuridae; genus Ailurus; species Ailurus styani. The sequence continues at coordinate 3,349,279 of LNAC01000002.1, forward strand.
GTTAAGGAATTATCGCATATTCATAAATTACTGAGTACTAAAACAAGCAGCAAAAGCAAACCAAAAAATTTATTTGTTAGTCTTTGTCTTTTAATAGAGAACTTAACCAGTTACATTCATTTTAATGAGTCAAATTTTTGTTCTTGTTTAGATCATTTATTTTATATTTAATATGCTTTTTTATTTTCCTATTTTTAACTTTCACTTTATGTATAAAGTCACCCTAACTTCATATTTTTAGAAGTAACGTTGCTGTTTATGTATTTCTATATTGACAATAATTTTCTCTGTACACTTTGAAAATCTCATTTCACTGCCTTCTGGCTTACATTTTTACTCTTATTGAGAAAACTTCTTTGATTTTTACTACTATTTTGTAAGTTATATTTTCTTGCTTGGGATAAAATGTGCTTTCTGGATAGGTGTATAGTTATTTTTGTTTCAGTTCAGAAAACTCACAACCATTATCTTTTTAAATGCTTTGCTTAGTGTATGTTGGATATATACTTTAGATTTTTTTTACTTTCACTTTTTTTTGCCCTCTGCTTCTGAGATTCCAATCAGATGCTCACTACATCTCTCATTCTATCTTACATACTTCTTAATATTTTAAAAATATTTTCATCTCTTTAACTCTATGATGCATTTTAGTCATTTGTGTGGATATATATATTCCAGCTTATGAATTCTCTTTTTGTCTCTTTCTCATCTACTAATACTTCCTTTTATTTCAAAATTATCTATAGTTATTCCTAGAAATTTATTTCGATTGTTTTGTTGCTCATATATATGATGGAGACCAAATGTTTAAAATAATTCATATGCAACTACTCTAATATCTGTATTTCCATGTCTTCATTTATGAATGTTTAAATCTTTTCACTAATTGTTTCATCTGATTGACTTACATGGCTTGACCTCCTTCACATTTGGTGATCACTGGTTGACTTCATTTCTTCATCTTATCCTTTGAAAATCTAACACAACACAAATTGGGAAATCTTTCTTCCAGAGAAGCTTTAATTCTGCATTTTCTAGCATACAAACTGAGATTATTTCAGCCTCCTGATGACCATCATCAGTGGGCAAATCACGAACTCTGTTTTCCCACTTCATGCCATCTAAGACTGAATATCTTCACAGCAGTATCATCATTGGAAAACTCTCAGAGCAACCCATTTTATTAGGGGCAGGTACCATTCCAGCACCAGGTCACACTTTTTTTTTTCCCCATTATGAGGAGAATAATTAAAGACCTTACTCTTGTGAAACCAACTATGCCTCATGGAAAGTGTTCTATTTAGAATACAGTTGGACTGTAGTGAGAATACACTTTGTCTCTTATGTGTGAAACAGAAGTCACATTAACTGTATATAGATATTTGTCATAGTTATCTGCTAGAGTCTTTATTGTTAGAATCTATGAAATTATTTGGAATGTTGGTGTGCCCTGTTTAATCTGACATTATACTTCACCCTTTTTAAAAATCTCGGAAGTCACCAGTTAGAGACTTTTCAAACATGGCAAGTCATTTTATTTCTGTTTTCTTTCTGTTGTTATTTTTAAAGTTTATCTTTTTTCCATTGTGAAAAAATCGTATGCTTGAATAATTATTTACAAAATATATATTTTAAGAAGAGGAAAAATGACAACTATAACCTCTCCACCTAGGAAAATATAATTCTCATTCTGAATCATAAAATCCCAGTATTTATGTGCATTTTACTAATATATTTTCATTTAATATGAATATTTGTTAATATATTTTCATGTAAGGAATAAAATCTTACAGCGCATTTATATGATTAACTTAGAAATTCAAATAAATTTCAAAAATTAAGAAAAAAGAGGACATAACATTTTACACCCTACTAATTAGATGTAACCACTACTAATACTTTATTATTTTCTTAAAGACTTTATTTATTTGAAAGAGAGAGCATGAGCAGGGAGGATGGGCAGAGGGAGAGGGAAAAGCAGACTTCCCACCCAACAGGGAGCCTTGATGCAGGACTTGATTGCAGGGCTTGATCCCAGGACCCTGAGATCATGACTCGAACCAAAGGCAGCAACTTAACCTACTGAGCCACCCAGGCACCCGTCACTACTAATACTTTAATGAACCCTTTCAAGATCTCTAAATGCACACACATGCACACACACACACAATTTCTATATAGATATATAACATTCATTCTTATCTTTTAATGAGATCTTTCAAATATGTGTCTTTATAAATTATTACCTTCTGTGATTTGTTCTCATCCATCCTTGCATGCATGTATACATTAGGCATTAATTCTACTATTGAGAGCCTGTTAGTTTGAGTGCTAGAACTAGGTGCAAGAAAACAAGTGCAGCTCAAGAGGAAACTGAATTAAACACATATAAAACATAGTAGTGGCCTATATAGAAAACACCATGGGTGCTTAGAGGAGTGGGTAATTCTTCCTAAGAAGGAATATGGTGTAAAAACTTTAAAGAATATCTGAGTTGAATCTCTTTAAGATGAAAAGATGTTTGTTTACCTTGTGGACTTGTAAGACTAAGGATGAGGGAGAAGAAATATGAAACAGTACCTGGTATTCAAGTAATAGCAACTTCAATAGATTCAGTAAGTCAAGAGTGTAGGAGTATTAAATTATAGGTAGTGGTGGTAGAAGCAAGCGTAACTGGCAAAAATATTAAGCTGCTAAAAAAACCACATTTTCCCCAAATTCAGTTCATTTTCAGTGATATGTACTTCTTATATTATCAGACACAGCTATATCGTATGCTCTCCTGCTATGATGGTATGATTAGATATTCATTTCAGTAAACACTTGAGTATATTTTAATTAAAATGCCTTCTGAGGAAATGGAATGTCACATTTTTAAATAGAATTTCAGGTTGCTATAGTAACTAATAAAACTGTCACTATTTATTCTAAATAACATAAAAGCATCTTTAAAGATGGTAAATCATTTTCAAAATATCCTGACCGTTAGCTACTGATATTAAATTGAATTGTATTAGCAACTAGTTGCATGTTTCATGTGTGAGAAAATGCAGAAAATGGGTCTAGGAAAATAGAGAAAACAGAGATATCTTTTTAAAGCTGATGAGTTAGATGGAAACAAATGTTTAATGTACCTTGTACAGAAGAGGAGACAATTTCTCTTCATTGATCAGATCATCTGTTAAATTCAAATGATCCAGTAAAATTACTTTGTTGTTGTTCTCATGAAAGTATGCCAGCCACTGAAGCATAAGGGTAGTTAAGTGAGGGGAACAGTGAGTAATGTAAGGGAGTAATGCGTCCTGAAACTGTGGAGCTCTTGTCATATCCCTGTAGGAATATTTGCCTATTGCAGACCTACTGATGTTGGAAACAAAATGCCAACTGAAAAATAGTTTAAATATATTTTTAAATGGTTTGCACAATATAATGAATCCAATATAGTATCTCATACTTCCTGATAGGTTTTGAAACTTAATACAGTAAAATTAATATATAACCATGTCCCTATTTACCTGATAAGGCAGAGACCATTAGAATATTTATAAAGAATAAGGTCAGGAGCTGTGGTCAAGAATCCAAGTTTGAAAGTTAAGAAGAATGCCAGCCAAAGACTTCCAGGATATATACAAGGCTTGAAAGCAAATTACAAAAATTACGCAGGGTACATAGTACTAATGGACACCACGATGCTCTTTCTTCTTTTGGAGGAAGTGGCATAATTGTTATGTTTCTAATTGGTCTTTCTCTGGACTTTGTTTCCTCATCTTACAAAAGGGGGAAATAATGCCCACTGTAAATAAAGAAGTGATTTTAAATATTCTAGCACAGTGCCCTATAAACCTTGATTCCACTATTTTGCCTACCCTTTTCAAGTTTCATAAGATTTATTTAATCCTACCCTGTCATGGAAATTTATAGAAGAGCACTTACACTGAAGGTACAACTTTGAAGTTAAGGAAGAGTTAAAAAGTTCAGCTTTTTTTTTTTTTTTAAAGCAGCAGTCCATGCATGGGAAAGCAAAGTAATTCGTTTCAGGGATAAAAAGGTGCAAAAAGATTTTATGATCCTTTGTCATTAGTGCTGAGATGATTCGTAATGTACATTTAAGAATTCTCATTATATTGTTCTGTTTTAACTCTTTTATATGTACTAGAATTGTAAGAAAAATTGTATTTTTCTTCCTTTATAGTGTTTTATTTTAATGTTTGAAAGATTTGAAAAATTCAGCTGAAAAATCACATCTTCCTCACATCTCAATGTCTTTCAGGGTTAGTCATTTTTCTATAGGGTTCCTAGAATTTTTTATGGGGTAATGGTACAAATGTATGCCTTTCATATTAAATGTCTATGTAAAAATATTTTATATGATAATTTGGGGTAGAAACAAAATTTTTAAATATAAATTTCTTGAATTAACTATTTTCCTCATTTGTCTTAGCAATACATGATGGATAGCATGTATTTTCTTGGAGAAGATAGAGTTAGAAGGTATGATCAAAAGATAAATCCTATTAAACAAAACAATTGCTATACATTTTTATAAAAATGAATAAACTAGGTCTGGACATGTTATTATTGTTTTTAAAATAGTAAAATGAAATAAAATCTCTATTAGCCAAAAATGATCCAAGAAACAGATGGCAAGAAAAAAAATATTTTGTTCAGCATCAATTAATTCATATTAGTTCTAGCGCTCTAAGGAAAGAAAAGCTCTTTTCTTAAAAAAAATATATTTTTGTGATGTTTAAAGGTAATCATTTTGACATTATGAGGTAATGAAATACAAAGCATAAAAAACAGATGCTAGAATTAGAAAATTTTTAATTTCTATCCCAAATCCACTATATACAGGATGTATTACTTAACTTCTATAATCCCCAGTTTACTAACTGTAAAATGGAGAAAGTAGTTAACAATTGTATATAATAAATGTGATAATGTATGCATACCCTTAGCAACCCTGAAATTTTGGTAACTATTAGAAAAAGATAGAAATATGTATTCATGCTTTTTCCAAAGAATACTATAGTACATCAAATAATCAGCTTTTGTTCTAATAAAATAAAGTGATTTTTGAAGAGTGTAGGAGGGAACAAAATGATTATGATTTCCTCAACTGAGTATCTTAGTTCTTAAAATATTTGCACACCTTGAGTGCATATATATTTAAGGATAGTACCATATATTTAAGCCATAAATGCCCTAAGGAGCATAACAACCATATTTAAGTCTTAAAATATCACAAGTAATTTTATTGCACTATAGAGATATTTCTGAATTTCATGTGATTTGCAATTAAGTACTGACACCAAGTAATATGAATAATTATATGCTTCTTCTCTAGATCCATATAATAACCTTTTTCAGTAATGCATTTGTATGACTTTAACATATCTGAGGAAGTGCTTACAAAATGCAGAATGTTTTAATCACTGTTTTATAAAGTATTTGGGAAAAAGCTTCGTAAGAAATCAGAGGAAAACGGTTTAGAAAGGGTTTAACCATGCATTGTTTACTCATGCAATCCCTGTCACAGTGGTTTTTCATTGTATCTGTATATAGTGCTTTATATTTAAAATATTTTTTGTAAGTCTCAGAATGGGCTTCTGAATCATGTTATCACATTTGTAGGTTTCTTTTCTCAAACTAGATTAAAAGTTCCTAAAGGACAGAACTCCTTTTCATTAACTTTGAATGAAGATCAATCAATATCTTGTACTCTTGGCTGCTTGATTAGATTAAATTGCATTGCATGAAAGACTCCTGGAGTCTGATTTTAGGAGACTTAGATTCATATTCTAGCTCTCCTTCTTATAGTCGGTGGGCCACTTGTTGCAAATACTTTAAGCCTCTGACTCTTCAGCTGTCAAGCAGGGATCATAACATGCTCTAGCTTCCTGACCTCAAAAAGATATATTTAGAGCAGTAATATGAATGAAAACATGTTAGTTACCATAAATGCATTGTTTCCTTTCTAATCACATACCCTCCAGCTCAGTCAGGAACTCTTTTTACCAGCTGATACCAAATTATAGGGCCCAGGTTTTACAAAGCCAACCTTTGGTGGCAAAATAAACAGTCCTTGTCCCACTTCTTTTCTCATTGAAAACAAAACAAATGTCTGTCCACAAATAATTAGCTGATATTCTTCCTACAGAACCAACTATTCAATAAAATTAGGGAGGAGAAAAGTTGCCAGGAAAAGAAGTATGTTCATTGATGTTTTGAGCGTAATTTATATCTAGACATGTTTGTTAATTGTTATTCATCTTTAATTTGCCTGATGCTATATCAGCTATGATCACTGCATTTGAATTGGTTATACGTCTTGGCCTGAACTAGATTTGTGTCTCAATTAGGCAGTTTTTTATTAAACATGCAAAATCTCATAAGCCAACCAGGGACTTTATCAGTGTTTTTATGATGCTGATTTCTGAAAATTATTCCACTGAATTATGTTTACTATAATACCTATTATGTATTTGACACTTTTTTTAAATTCCCCACTGTTACCCAGAAACTATCTGTTTCCTGATGGACCCCAGATATATACTAGTAAGGATAGAAACTAACAAGGAAGAAAATCCCCTAGATATAAAGGATTTTCATTTCATTAAAAGAGTAACGACTTTGTCTTATAATCATGAGGGCCACAGAAGGTTTTTAAATAGAAGAGTAGAATTTTCAAATGTCCATGCTTATCCTAGTAGTAATTACTCAAGGTCATGACAATTGAATACATTAAGAGATTCTGAAATTTCAGAATTGAGTATATTTAGATTCAGTGGTTTGATAAAAACTAAATGAACAAACAGCTTGTCTACATCAGTGTATTGACTGCTGTTAAGGTATGTTTAATCTAGATGGGGCAAAATACAGAAAAAAGGGCTTATCAGTATTAGTCTTTTCTCAAAAGCACCTTCAGACTCCTCCCACAGATGTTCAAGGAGCTTAGTTCACAGACCACTTTGTTTCCACCATCATTAGCATCCTCTCCTTGTCCTACTAAATCAGAAGTACTGAATGATATGTTTTTGACATCTTGCCTTGACAGGAATTGTGTATTGTTCTCATTTCTGAGAAGTCTCAGGAACTTTTCAATCCTCTATAATTTGTTAAGCAATTTTTCTTATTCCCTTTTGTCAAAGTTTGAAACTTCCACAACTTATTCCTAGAAATGTCCTCATTATCTATTTTTTTCAAGGCTGCTGGCAACTTTCCATAGAACTTAAAGTTGCTCAATCTTAAGCAAGTAATAAGGGGGACAAAGATCTCCATTTAAAATTGTATTATCTGTGGTATGTAGAGGGCAAAAGAATCTATTAACAGTCAGATTTGTTTTGGAAATGGCATAGTGGTTTTGTGGTGGTTAGAGAGGAGAGAAGAGAAGACCATGGAGGATGCAATTTTAATAGTATAAGTAAGAGAAGACAAGTGACTGAAAATGGAATGTAGGGAAGAGATCTAAAAATAGTCACCAAAAGAACTTGCTCCCTAAATGTGAATGATGAGTTAATAGAAGAGTTGAGGATGGTTATTATTCGAGTAAGGGTTATAAGATCTCATATATTGTTGGTGGGATTGTACACTGGTGTTTCTTCTCTCATATCATCCAACTAGACCTTTACTTCCTCTTCTCTCGTGAAACTGTTCTTATGTAGGTCACTGAAGACTTGTATGCTACTAAACCCTAATGGTCAATTCTATTCTCATTTTATGTGACCTCCCAGCAGCATTTGATAAAGTTAATCACAGTGTACTTTTTTATATATTTTTGTCACTAGTTTTCTGGTCACTATACTCTTGATATTTTTTCTTTCCCCACCATTTTAAAAAATTTACTTTAATTCCAGTATAATTAACATAGAGTGTTATGTTAGTTTTAGGTGTACAATATGGTATTTCAATTCTATACGTTACTGAGTGCTCATCATAAGCGTACTCTTAATCCTCCTCACCTATTTCACCCTTTCTCCCACCCGCCTACTCTCTGGTGACCATCAGTGTGTTCTCTATGTTTAAGAGTTTCTTTAGTTAGTTAGTTTGTATCTTTTTCCTTTATTTGTTTGTTTTATTTCTTAAATTCCACCTATGAGTGAAATCATCTAGTATTTGTTTTTCTCTTACTGACTTATTTCACTTAGCATTATATCCTCTAGATCCATGCATGTTGTTGCAAACAGATTTTATTCTTTTTATAGCTAATATTCCATTATATAGATAGATATATCACATTATATAATGTATCTATATCTATATACATCTCTATCTAATTCTGTCTGTAATAGTTGCCAATTCATCCCAAGCTCTTAGGATATTACTTAGAACATAACAGGCCCTCAATATTATTTGTTGAATGAATAAATGAATTCAGCTCTCTGTGGCCTAGTGTCCTGAAAACATCAAGATCAGACCATGTGTCTTAAAACCTCCTTGGGCATTAAAAATCCACAGGAGAGATCTTTAAAATTACTAGCACGTGAGTCAAAATGTAATCCCTGCTCTTGTTCCATGAATGGACCCTCTCTCCCAGTGTACAACAACTGCTACAAACACCTCTGCTCTCCAGAAGCCTCCTACCTCATACCCCATCCCATATTGCCCCAGCCCTCAGCCTTTTCAGAACTGGGATGTGACCTCTTGTGCCACTAAATAACTCATAAGAGTCTGACACCTGTATAGATATATCTAGATAATCTAGATCTATATCTATATATCACATATTCTTTATTCCTCTATTGATGGACACTTGGACTACTTCCATAATCTGGCTATTGTAAATGGTGTGGCAATAAACATGGGGTACATGTATCTTTCCAAATTAGTGTTTTCTTATTCTTTGGGTAAATATTCTTCTTTCCTCCCTAATCACTCTTTATTTTTCTTTTTTATTTCTCCATCATCTTCTCCTTGACTTTTTTTAGTATTTCCCAAGACCCAGACCCTGGTTCTATTTTCTTATCTACCTACATTCACTTCCTTATGGTCTTACCCAGGAGACTCCAACTTTTTCCCAGATTTATATTTCTAGCTAAGACCTCTCTCAAACTCCAGATATGAATATAAAGCTGCATATCTGACACCTTTACTTGAATGCCAAATAGATATTTCAGACTTGGATGAACACATCCAAAAGTATGCTCCTGATCTTTCTTCAACAAACTGTTTTCTTGCTAGACTTGTCACTTGAGGTGATGACAACTCAAACTCTTGTTGTTCATACCAAAAGTCATGGGGTTGTCTTTGACTTCTGTTTATCTTTATATACCACATGCATTCTTTCAGAAAATCCTCTTGTGTTTAACTTTCAAATATTGTAAAACCCAATCACTTACAAAACTCAGTGCTACAACCTTGATTCAAACTATGATTAACTCTCACTTGGATTAGTGCAATGGCCTTCTTACTGATCCCCTTGTTTCTATCCTTGCCCCTCTGTGGTATATTCTCGACACAACATCAGGAACGGCCCCTTTAAAACATTAATCAGATCATTTCTTTCATCTGTTCAAAATGCCATTTCATTCAGAGTAAAACCCAAAGTCCTTATGATGTCCTGCAATTTCCTAACTGATCTGTGCCACCACATATTCCATTGTCTTTCTGATTTCATCTCCTACTTAGTCATTCCTTCAACCACAATGGCATTCTTTTTTTTTTTTTAAGATTTTATTTATTTATTCAAGAGAGAGAGTAAGACCAAGAGAGAGATCCCAAACAGGCAAAGGGAGGGGTAGAGGGAGGGGCAGAGTGAGAGGAAGAAGCAGACTCCCCACTGAGCAGGGAGCCCCATGTGGGGCTCCATCACAGGATCCTGGGATCATGACCTGAGTAGAAGGCTGACGCTTAGCCCTCTGAGCCACTGAGGCATCCCTACAATGGCATTCTTACACAACACATTTTGCATAGTTTCCTCAATTTGAGATATTCTTCCACTAGATATATGTGTGGTTAACTCCCTCACCTCCTTTAATTCTTATTCAAATTAATTTTCAGTAGAGTTTATTTGTAACCTGCTCCTGCACAACAATTTCCCAATTCTCCTAAACGTATTGTACTTTTTCTTTTTCCCATAATGCCTATCACCTTCTAACATATTTTGTAATTTACTTACTTTATGTATTGCCTGTGTATTCTCCTCCTACACATAAACCCCATGAAGGCTGTTCTCTGCTTTCATTCATTGATATATTCCATGAATACAAAATGACGGTTGGCACAATATTTTTTTAAATAAATACTTGCTTAATGAATAAACCATTCCACAAATTAATTTGACATTTTACTGTGACATTGAACACTCACATGCTTTCAAATAATTCCACTTCAAGGTACATATACCCAGAAGAAACTTCAGCACACTTGTACTATGCAGTATATTCAACCCAAAATATTTAAGGAACTCCTCTGACTTGATAGCAAAAACAAACACTAACCCAATATTAAAAATTGGCAAAGGACTTGAATAGACATTTTGCCAAAGAAAATATCTGAATGGCCAATAGGTATATGAAAAAGTTCTCAATATCACTAATCATCAGGGACATGAAAATTAAAACTACAGTGAGATATCACCTCACATGTTAGAATAACTATTATGAAAAAAATACAAGAGATAACAAGTGTCAGTGAAACTGTGAAGAAATTGAAACCTTTGTGTCCTGTTGGTGGGGCTGTGAAAAGGCGCAGCCACTGTGGAAATAGTATAGAGTTTTCTCAAAAAATTACAATGGAACTACCACATGATTCAGCAGTACCGCCTCTGTGTATGTGTCCAAAAGAATTGAAGTCAAGATCTCAAAGCATATATGTATTCCCATGTTTATTGCAGTAGTGTTTACAACAAGTAAGATATAGAAACAAACCAAATGTTAATCAGTAGATGAATGGGTAAAGCAAGTGTCCTAGTCACCTAAAACTAATACAGTGTTATATGTCAATTATATCTCATTAAAAAATAAATGAATGACTACATGGATTAGTGAATAAATAAAAGCATACACAAGAAAAACAGAAAATGTGTTATATACACACAATGGAATATTATTCAGTGTCAAAAACGAAGGGAGTCTTTTTTTTAAGTTTTTCTTTAAATTCCCATTAGTTAACATGTAGTGTAATCTTAATTTCAGGTGTACAATTTAGTGATTCATCACTTACATACAACACCCAGTGCTCTTCACAACAAGTGCACTCCTTAATACCCATCACCCATTTAACCCATTTCCCCATCCACTTCCTCTCCACTAATTCTTAGGTTGTTCTCTATAGTTAATAGTCTGTTTCCTGGTTTCCCTTCTATTTCACTTGTTTTTTTGTCCCCCCCCCACGTTCATTTGTTGTTTCTTAAATTCTGCATATAATTAAAATCATATGGTATTGGTCTTTCTCTGACTCACTTATTTCGTTTAACATAATACATTCTAGCTCCATCCATGTCATTGCAAATGGCAAGATTTCATTTCCTTTGATGACAGGGTAATATTCCATTGGATATATATACCACTTCCTCTTTATCCATTCATCAGCCGAAGGACATTTGGGCTCTTTCTATAATTTGGCTATTGTTGATAATGCTGCTATAAACATCAGGGTGCATGTACCCCTATGAATCAGTATTTTAGTGGGCAGTCTATTTATGGAACATCTTGTTCTTATGAAGAAAGACAGAAAGAAGGCCATGTATGAACCAATGTGAATAATGTTTCATGAACTATAAGCTATTATAATCTGTTTATCTAATTCTCTTAAGTTCTAAAAGGGGAAAAAATATTTTTATTTTGGAAAGAAATTGTCTATGTTCTCATTGCTTGTGCATCAATTGTCCTTTCATCTTCTCAGTCGAAGGCCTCAGGATGTTCAGGGAAATAATCTTCTACTTCCCTGTCTTGGGTGCCACGGGTCTTACAGAAGAATGCTCAGTAAGCTACTTGAGTCAGGTTATGTCTGTGGCATAGAATCAACAAATCTCCAGGGGTGATCCAAAATATAAAAAGACCAAAACACCATTCTATTCATGTAATTTCAAAAGTGGAAATTTGTTCTCAGCATATAGATATCACAGTAAGAGAATTGGATTCAGCAATTAACTGTATTTTTTAGACTTATTTTATTAAATTCAATTAGTTAACATATAGTGTATCATTAGTTTCAGATGTAGAGTTCAGTTATTCATTCATTGCATTTAACACCTAGTGCTCATTACCTTTGTACCCTCCTTAACTGTCCTTAAACTTTTAAGTTTTTAAATCAAATGCAAAAGTAGTTTAATTTTAATGACAACAGATTCTCTAGTTTTTGTAAAAAAAAGTTAGAAAAAATAGAATGAGGAATGACTAATCAACTACATCAGTAAATCAAAATGAAAATAGCAAACAACATAATGAAGTATATTTAAAAATCAAAATCGGTTTCTTTGAAATTTTATCAAATTTCAGTTGGGATATTTTGGTCACTAAAAAGTTTCATTTGGCTTTCCAAATGGAAAGTTTGTTTTCTTGCTTTTAAAATTTTGATGTGCATTTTAAAATTCAGCAGTATCTTTGTTTCTGAATTTTATTTTACTTTAGAAACATAATAAAGTAAATATAATGGTGATGATGAAGATAATATGCTATTTGGCTATGACACTTCCTGAAAATAAGATTTTTAAAAATAATAATATCATGAATGTGTGCACTAGAAAACCAGTAAAAGTGGAATCCAGATCAAATAATTGGCATGGTCTAGGAAAAAGCCTAGCATTTTAGTCTTTACTATTAGTCATATTTTTTCGTACTAGAAGACACTTATGAAATATACATCTAATATTCTTAACAGCCCCATGAGAATAGTAGGAGTTTACATTTCCAAACATACTTAACAATACATGAATAATATTTTGTTGCAAATTGTATAATAACAGTTATAATTATTTTGTAATCAAAGGGTAGATGATAAATGGGAATAGCCAAGTTTTTTGGTTAGGAAATATTTCTTCTTTCCATATGGGATAGAAAATTTACCAATTTCCCTGGCTCTTTACTCTGTAAAAGGACTAGATAAAATGAACACAAAAATAATTGTCCCTTGTGACAACAATATAAATATCATCATTAAAATTTAGTAAAATTTCTAATGAGGATATGGTTTATGATTTTATTAAGCATGTTAATTTTATGCAAGAATTTCCATCTTGACTTTAGACCACTAGTTAATTTAAAATGGATCCATATTTCAATTTTAATAAAACAATCTTACATTTCACACAGGAGTTGATTCCAGTAGCTTTTCAAAAGTAAAACAGGTTTGGGGCACATGGGTGGCTCAGTCAGGAGTCCGTCTTTGGCTCAGGTTATGATCCCAGTGTCCTGGGATTGAGCCCCACATGGGGCTTCCTGCTCAGCTGGTAGTCTGCTTGTCCCTTTCCCTCTGCCCCTCCCCTGCTTGTGTGCACTCTCTCTCTCAAATAAATTAAATCTAAAAAAATAGGTTTGTTTGTTGTTCTTTCCTAGAGATGTCAGCCAAAATTGGCCTTGATCATTATTATAATATGATTAATGCAGATGACACAGGTAAGCAAATCAGCATTACAATCATTTATCACATTAAAAAGCATTTTCTCATGTTTAAATATATAACAAACACATTCTTGTAATATGCTAATGTTCTTATTCTATCAGCTCAAAACCTTCTACATCTTTGCAGTGCATAATCCATTTGATATTGATAAACAACCTGCTGATAATCTTTCTTGTATTAAATGTAATTCCATTTTGGATCAATAAGAAAATTGTAAGTCTACTCGAAAAAAGGAAAGAAAACTAAATCATACTGAGTTAACGAATTTGCTTGCTCTGGGATGTTACCAGCTGCTGCTCTTAATAATAAATGAAGTCATCACTTTCAGCAATCTGGAAAATAAACTGAAATAATTATGTTTTCAGTTTTGATTTAACTGAAAAACAGTTAATGGGAGGGAACAAACATTCTCCCAACTGAAAAAAGCTGTAGTTCACTGGCAATCAGGTCAAGTGCCTTTTTTACAATGGCCTAATTTATTGGTATGCATATCCACTGAAGTGAGGAAGACCTCAGAGGGCCTTAATGCAGAGAACCAGGACTAAAACTCAAAAAGCTCTATATTCACAGTCACCAGATACTACTTAAAGACATTGTTCTGTGACTACTGAGTAGTTTTTCAGTAATTTTCTGACTTTTTTTTATATTAATAGCTGACTTGTTGAATACTTAATCTCTAACTTGCTTTTCTGTCACATTAAATACCGCATTTAATCCCCAAAATATACCCAAGAGAAGGATAATGCTATCATTATCCCTGTGTTAAATGTAAGGAAACTGAAATATATTGACTTGCCCAAGGTCACACAGTTAGTAAGTGACAGATCTTAGATATCCCTAGTCTTTCTGATTCCAGAGCCTAAGACTTTTTTTTACCTCTATGATATTAACTTCAAATGGGCTCATTATGGGCACCTGGGTGGCTCAGTGGGTTAAAGCCGCTGCCTTCGGCTCAGGTCATGATCCCAGGGTCCTGGGATCGAGGCCCACATCGGGCTCTCTGCTCAGCAGGGAGCCTGCTTCCTCCTCTCTCCTCTCTCTCTGCCTATTTGTAATCTCTCTCTCTGTGTCAAATGAATAAATAAAATCTTTTAAAAAAATGGGCTCATTATTTTGTAAAAGGTTTTATTAATTTATTTGACAGAGAGATAGAGAGCACAAATAGGCAGAGCGACGGGCAAAGGGTTAGGGAGAAGCAGGCTCTCCGCTGAGCAGGGAGCCAGATGTGGGACTCGGTCCCAGGACCCTGGGATCATGACCTGAGCCAAAGGCAGCGGCTTAACCGACTGAGCCACTCAGGTGCCCCGAATGGGTTCATTCTTAAACCCACTATTTACACTGTGGAATTAATATGTGGATTGCATATTTGATTTAAGAAACGTTTTCAAGAAACACAAAGAATTCTTTTTTTTAAGGTTTAATTAATTTATTTTTTTTTGAGGGAGAGAGAGCACAAGTAGGGCGAGGGGCAGAGGAAGAGGGAGAAGTGGGGAGCCTGATGTAAGACTCGATCCCAGACCCTGAGATCATGACTTGAGCCAAAGGCAGACGCTTAATCAACTGAGCCACCCTAAAAGTGATTCTTTATGCCTGCATAGAGCATGGCAGCCACAACCTAATGCCTTGAATATTTAAGATCCCAATATTCCAGAAGACATAACTAAAAGTATCTTGTAGATAAGTTAAAATTGTTTCTTCTCTTGCTTTGGGTCACCGATCTCTGATTACCTGATGAAGGTAATGACCTCAGTTCTCCTCAAAATTGTATATATATAAATAAATGCATTCTGTTATTTTGCATACAATTTTAGAGAGTTTTCTGAGCACCTGAAATCTATTAACTGACACCCCGAATTGACAGGTGAAAAACAAAACAAAACAACAAAACTGAGCTCATTAATTAAGTCAAAATTATGGCAGAAAAAAAAAAGGGGGGATCTGTTATGTCTTTACCAGAAAGTCTTGTCAGTAACTCTTTCTAGTTCTAATTCAAAATACATTCCAAATCAGTCTGCCTCTTCCTGCTTCCAAAGACCTGTCGCAGACTGTAGCCACTGTTTGGCTACCTAGGAGATAACTCATTTGGTCTCAGTGTTTCCGTTCTGCCTTCCTATAATCTCTTTGTAGTTCAGCCAGAGTGATGTGTCTAAAATGTATCCCAAATCATATTACCCACTCATTAAGACTCTAGAGGCATTTTATTGAACTTAGAATAAACCCATAAGTACCAGGGTCTACCTGACTGGTGCTCTGGCTTGTGCTGTCTTCCCCAACCTTACCTGACACCCTGTTCTCCTGTTGTGCTCAAGCTCTAGCCCACTGGATTCTTCTTCTCCACCTGCCAACTTTGTTCACATTTCAGGCCCCTGAATCTGCTCTTTTCTCTGGCATCAAGTACTTCCCCAACCTTCTCATGGTCGATTCCTTTCTATAATTAAAATTTTAATTATTTTACTCCTGAGAAAGAAACTCCCGAATAACTCAATCAAAAGTACTCTGCTAGGGTGCCTGGGTGGCTCAGTGTGTTAAAGCCTCTGCCTTCGGCTCAGGTTGTGATCTCAGGGTCCTGGGATCGAGGCCTGCATCGGGCTCCCTGCTCAGCGGGAAGCCTGCTTCCTCCTCTCTCTCTCTGCCTGCCTCTCTGCCTATTTGTGATCTCTCTCTGTGTGTCAAATAAATAAATAAAATCTTTAAAAAAAAAAGTACTCTGCTACCCTCCAGTCACTATTTCAATAATATATTTTGTAGCCATGATTAATATCTGATAAATTGTGCTTATTTGTGATTATTTACATAGTTAGCCTTTTCCTCTCTTTCCACATACACACCCTAAATAGAATTTGACTATTTTCTTCTCGCCATCCCTACCTGCCTGGCACATAGTAGATAGTCAATAAAGTTCAGTTAAATCCATTTCTCTAACTAATTGAGACTATGTATCATGCAGTATTTAGACTAAGTCTAAACTATTAGCTTTCAAGTGTGTCCTGAACAAATGTGCTAAATGAATGGATGGTACCTTGTAGTAATTGTTTCATGTTGACATTTCTGAGTTGAACAACTAACATTTACAAATGGATTTAGGTTTACAAAGAGTACTCTAATTTGTTTTACAGTTACCCCTTTTAAAGAAATGACTTAAGGAATTTTACTTAAAAGCTTGACATTTCTGTATGTCTANCTCCTCTTGCCAAGTTTTTTTTTTCCTTATGTGAAATGCAAGACAAATATTGCTGAACATTTAGCACTACTTAGGTACCCTACAATCATTCTCAAGTATTTGGAACTAGTAAAATAAAAGTTTAGAATTATACTGGGTTTTTTTTTTAAAGATTTTATTTATTTATTTGACAGAGAGAGAGAGAGATCACAAGTAGGCAGAGGCAGGCAGAGAGAGAGAAGAAAGCAGGCTCCCCTCTGAGCAGAGAGCCCAATGTGGGCCTCAATCCCATGACCCTGAGATCATGACCTGAGCCGAAGGCAGAGGCTTTAACCCACTGAGCCACTCAGGCGCCCAAATTACACTGGTTTTTAAGTGCTAGAGCAATGATGATTAACGTATATAGCATACTTCTATTTTCTTAAATCCATTATAAAATATGGGTAGGACAAACATATGTTTTGTTTTCCCTTGAATAGTGCTAGTTTGTGTCTGTCATCTTATCTTAAACATTCATAATTTCACTCTCAAAGTATTCCAAAATAGACAGCAAGTTACGTGCTAACTATAAGGATGGGCAATATTAACTTTGGTAGAATTATTTATCAAATAGTAAGAAAGGACAATGATAGTATCTACTTTTATAGGTGCTGGAAGGATTAAATGATTTAGTGTATGCAATGTACTTAGTAAGGTGGTTGGCATCTGATGGCTGTGAAGTAAATGTTAGCTATCATCCAGTTCTGATGGAAAGGATAGATCAGTAACTGTTGCCCAATTAGGTAGAATAACAGCATTTAGCAGACCCAGAAGTGCTGCCCCATTATAGGTATCTTTTACTATTTAGCTGTATTTAATTTTCACCTGCCCATTCCAACTTCCCTGGTTTTGATTTATAAATGGGAGCCAAACTACCCAGACCACCTCTAGTCCTTTAAACTGATTGCTTCCCTTGTAGGCAGATATTTCTGGCATTTGACTTCACAAGGAACAGGTTATGCTGAACAAAGTTCTTTTAAAAAAAAAAAGATAACATTGATACATTACTTGGTTAGGAATATAGGACTACAATTTTCTTTTCATGTGGGGAGGGAATCGGATTTTGAAGAGTGTGAGAACCAGAAGACAGATCATGTGTTTGATTAGAGTTGTGCGTTCGGCCTCTACTTTTAGAGTGGAATTTATTTATGTTAGGTGAATCTAACAGATATAATAGATACAACATAAATGAAAGTGCACATATTATATCTGAACCAACACCAAAGGGCTGTACTATTCATATGTTTGGAAACATTGTGTTTTATGATGAAAAGGTTTTGGGCATTCCTGTCTTTGTGATCTTCGAGATATTAAGGAATATTTAAGAAATACAGCTCTTGTTTTACTTTAAGGGAAACACAATTTTATGTCTTTCAGTTTATACATGGAGATTTCAATTATTAAATTTGAAGCAGTTTACTTAAATTTCATTGGAAATGTCCTTGGAAGTAGAAACATAATTGGTCCAGAGATCTTCACTCTTGAATATGACTGTGTGAAAGTTCAATATTTATTTCCCAATACTAAAGGTATTATAACCTTTTCTTCATTTATAAATAAATTGCAAAGGGATTTTGGAAAACATTGCTGATTTATATCTGTCTTTTTGTATTCATTAGTTACCTAGTCCTAGATGTGTTTTTCTGTTCATAGGGGTTTTTTTGGGGGTGGTGGTGAAATCAACAGAACTATCTTGATCATTGATAGAGAACGCAGTAAATTCCTTTATTCCCAAATTTTGTTCAGGACAAAAATTTTCAATGCTTATTTTTAGTCTGTATTTCCTCAGACTATTTTCTTTATTAGTGTATTAAATGTTTCAATTTAATTTTTTAATTTATAAAAAGTGTCAAGTGGCACATACGCTGTATTTAGAGTGTGCATTACTGTGCAAAAATACATCCTTAAGCTGAATTCACAATCAGTTTCTCTGGCCTGGATTTATGATACTCTCTATAGAATAAAGCAAAAAGTGGAGATCATTTGCCATTTAATTAGTTGTGAAATACTCTGAACCAGGGGGAAATGCCTGATTTGTGAATGACAAAAATCCTATATGATCATAAAGAGTTGGAAGATGACCATTTGTCATAAAACGTGCTACAACAAAAACTGATGTCAGATATTCTGAAAGTGACTGATAAAATAGTAGCCAAAGCAATGAGAATCCTAAGAAGTAACATGTATGATATAGATTGTCAAATAGTAAGTTCTACTGAGATTGGATTTATACATCCAACGAAATCAATAACTTGTTTACTGAATGGATTACTGAAGAGTTAGACTCCATTGAAAGGCAACCAGAAAAATCTAGTATTTATCACCTTATAAAAATCAGTGGGTTATTTAAGATATAAACTCTCTTCAACATTAAAGACTGAACAACAATTGCTGAACCTCTACCCAGTTATTTTTAGTGCATAATCTAAAGCCAACATATCAAGGTACTACAGGCTAGTTTTAGAGATGTTTTAGAGATGATTATCAATTTGGGTCATTCATGTGTTCATTAATCAAATAACTATAATAATAAATATAAAATATGTAGGCATTTACTGTACAAAACCCTGGAGATCCCAGTATGACAGAATAACTTATTTTCTTCAGATAATATGGAATACTTCATGGATCAAATGGCATACTAAAAATATGGCCTTAAAATAGGGTTTATTGTTTAAATTCAAGTTATAGATGATGAACATTTTTTCAGCTTTCTCATAGGAAGAACTGACTGACAAGGCAACTAAGCAAATGTCAAGAGATATTCCATGGTAAAAGCATTACTGATAACATTTACTGAGCATTTACTGTGGGTGAGACGATACGTTAAATTGACCTCATTACAACCCTGAGTCAGTTTTATTAGTTAGAGTGGGTTAAACTACTTTAATAAATGGCTCAAACCCAAAAGCTCAGTTGAACAGTCAAAGGATATTACTGCCGGTAGGTGGGCAGCTGCTCTCCGTGCAGTGATTCATCTGCTCTCAGCTAGTGGAAGGAGAAAGAAAGTATGGAGGAAAAATATCCTGCTTAATGATTTTGGCTCAGAAGAGAGAAATGTTACTTTTGTTCAGATTCCATTAGTAAGAACTAGTCACGTAACCATACCTCGTTGCAATGGGAACTGAGAAATGGAGTCTGGGCAAACATTTCCCAGCAAAACCTGACGAACATAGAAGGGGAGAGAGCTGAAGAGCCAACCTATCTGCCTAGTATGTATTAACATGACAGATATTTGCTGATAAGGAAGATGAGTTATCGAATTTTTAGGGAACTTGCTTAAGATTACCCAGCTAATAAACAATACTTTCATTGACAATGCACTGCCCTTTCATTTCGTTTTTCTTAATTGCCAACTACTATTTTAACTAATTTATATCAAATTGCAAATTACTTCTTAAATTCCCTGAAATTTTTTTTGTTCATATTTTGTATTGTCCTAACTAGCGTTTATACTTCATAGCAGAGACTCTGCCTTTTTCTCTTTTTGTAACACTAATATTTTGTCATGGCTCTGAGATCACTTCAATTCAAAATTAATGTTCAGTAAATCTTATCTGAATGTCTGACTACAGGTTAATGTTGGACCTAATTTAGAAACATAGGCATGATACAGGAATTGATGTAAGACAGGAGAAAAATAAAGGCTGAGTTCAGTATCTTGGCAAATTTTCAGAAATAAATTAAAATGCAGCAAGTTAAACTATGAGCACAATCTCTGATGTAACCAAGGAAATGATGCATGTGATGTAAAATATAACTGAGGTTTTTTTTTCTTTTGGTATCATTTGAAAAGGTCCTCTCTTTATAAGCGTTAATATTGTGTGATATATGGGGAATGGTTATTGCAGAGCGTTTAAGCTTATTTTTAAATGCCTCAGAGTCTGAAGTAAATGAGTAATAGCTATAATTTTATGTCATTTACTTTCAAAAACAATAGAAATATTTTTCCAACCCAAAGGAACCAAATTTATTATGCAGATAGTAATAAAAACACACTGTAGTTAAAAGTGGTCTGTTAACCAGATTTAGTGATTAACTTAGTGGATATTGCATAAAAATATTTTATATAACATTTCTCCTCCAATTTCTGTAGAATATTTTGAATGTAGATCCAAATGGGGGAACATGTTAAATATGTTCTTTCAGAAGGGAGAGATCAGATAACAGACAAGATCATATGACTCTTGTAGAATTTGTGGGAAATATTTAAGAAAAAATAGATGAACCACTCTAACGTTTTCCAGGTTGACTGCATGTTGAAATGATAAAGAGATAAAACTTGGAATTAAATAAATCTTGCATTCTATATAGGACATCTGGAAAAGTCTTTATAAAGGACAAATCTAAGTCTAAATTTATTTTGACACATTAAAATGTCTGTTCACTATTTTGGTGAGTTTAGAATTTTCTTTAAATACTGCTTCCAAATATTGAACATACTCTTTCCTCAAATTTAAGCACTTATATATATCCTTTGAAATTTTTACCATTTTGCAAACTGCATTAACTATTATTTGCTAAATATTGTATTTAAATGAACTTTCCTTTTTTCACTTAAAAAGATTTATTTAAAATTAAATTTTATATCATGCCTTTAAATAAACTATTTCCACAAGTCAAATGTAAAAGTTAATAATAAAACTAAACAATTTTGTTAAATTTATTTATATAAATAAATTTTATTGTTAAATTTAATTACTAATTATTAAAATTTTGCCAGATAAATAATACCTAAAAAACTTAATAAGTCTAGAGAGGAATTAAAGACAAATAGGCAACCAAGTGAGATTCTTTCTGAATTAGAGAGATTGAAGACAATCCTTGTCTCACTATTTAATTTTTAACATTGTGTTCACATATACAAAATCATCTTTTACCACGAGCAGCATGATCCAACATATTGAAATGTGTCAAGAAAATGTACTGAAGATTTTATTGGTATGGAAAGCATTGGTATTCCTTAGGGGATTTGGTTACATCTTAAGTTACTGCATTACTGCTACAGAGAAAGTTGGTTTACTTACCGACAATAAAATAGGCTGTGAATTTTTGCTACGGTGTTCTCTCCACTTGGAGTATCTTCACTCCCATTTCTACCTGTTAAATGCTTCTTCATTTTTAAAAAAGATTTATTTTTTAAAATTTATTTGAGAGAGAGAGAGAGAACACACACAGAGGGGAGGAAGGGCAGAGAAAGATGAAAACAGAGTCTCACCCAGACTCTGAGTGCAGAGCCCAACGCAAGGCTCCAGGCAGGGCTCAGTGCCACGACCCCAAGATCACAACCTGAGTGGAAACCAAGAGTCAGAGGCTTAACCAACTGTGCCACCCACGTACCCCAAACACTTCTCCATCTATTAATCACCAAATGTAGTGCCACCTCTTCTAAGAATCCTTTCAGGATCGCAGTTAGCAAAACCCTTCTTCTTGATTTGTGACTGTTGTCCTGGACTCTCATCTTATTTAGTATATGCCCCAGAGTTTTCTCATTTTAATTATAAATACTCACAGTGCATTAAAATAAGCTGAAATGCAACTGGTTGACTCCACTCTGCCCTGTTTCTGCTCTAGTGTTTCCTAGTAGCATCTGAGAGACACAGGTACTGCACGGTTTTCACTCCAGAGTGCGGGTAAAACTGGAAGACAGCCAGCAACAATTTGTGTCTTTTCCCCTACTCTTTCCAAGCACAAAATAACAAAAGGCCTTCTAGGCCCCTGCTGGACACTGACGGGACAGTCTGTTGTGTCTTGGCCCATTTCACTGCTTGTATGATATAGGAAACGGCATGGAAGCAGCAGCATCAGAAGGAAATTCTAGGTTAGGTGTAGGAAATACGAGCAAGAAACAGAGGCTTAGCCCCTGTTTGAGAAAATATAGAGATTTTGAATGTTCTTGCTGCAGTGGTTTTGCCATTTATTGTTTGACATAAATACATAACTATTAATATATGGATTTATTTTATGTTTGTTAATATTTTTAAATTCTGACAAATCAAAAATATAATTGCTTGTTTAATAAGATATTAGATACCAAAGACCCATTTCACAAGAAAACTGATGAACATGGAACTTGCTCAAAATGTTTGCTTACATTTAACATCTGCCATGGGGCTTATGGAGATATGAATGGCCCATGAAAATAAAAAGTCACAAATCTGCTGAAAAGGCATCAGCATTTATTTCAAATGTAAGTATTCATTTTAAGAAGATATTCCAGAAGATGGATAATTAACTCATGTAGCTGTAGAAGATGTATTTATGGAGCTTTCTCTAAACTATGACTTTTTATTTAGAGCAAATAACTATTCTTCTAAAATAATTTCACTAATTTTTTTCTGTTTTCTTCACATGTACAAAAAGCAAAACAGTCAGTTTTAATGTGTCAGTTTATTAGCAGAAGAACTTTAGAAACAGGTGAAAGATAATATTTTACATCAGCAATGACGTTTTGGTCAGTAATAGGAAGAAGAGAGAAAATCAGTTGACTTAATTCACTGTTTTCATTCATTTCATGAAATCAAAGTAAAGCTTCTGGAACTTCATTCTATACAAGGTGAAATATCTGACATTATTTTGTATGTTACTGTATATTCAGTTTAGAAATTCAATGTTGAACATAAAATTAGTGGTTTTGTGGTGAAAATTTAATGCAGATTTCAGTGGAGCACAATGTCGTGGAAAACCTGTTTTCTTATCAAATTCAGAACTCTTGGAATAGTAATGTGATTTGATTTTGATTATGGTGCTCATACAAATTTATAATTGTGTAGAAACAAGCTGTGATATTCCACTAATAAAAATAGGATTGTCGATAATTGCAAGAATTTTTTTTACTATACACTCTTAACTAATTGAGCTAAAATATTTTACAATGAAGCTGATATTAAATACCAAAAAATTACTTTAGCATAGCAATATGTGATTTCTTTTTTTTTCCTTTTCAAATTTTTATTTAAATTCTAGTTAGTTAACATAAGTGCAGTATTGTTTTCAGGAATAGAATTTAGTGATTCATCATTTATGCACAATACCCAGTACTCATCACAAGTACCCTCCTTAATACCCATCACTCATCTAGCCTATCCCCCCAGCCACCTCCCTCCATCAATGCTCAGTTTGTCCTTTATCATACCTCATATCACATGAGTGAAACCATATGCTATTTGTATTTCTCTGACTGACTTATTTCGCTTAGTGTAATACACTCTAGGTCCATCCATGTTGTTGCAAATGGCAATATTTCATTCCTTTTGATGGATGAGTAATATTCCATTGGGTATATATACCACTTCTTATCCATTCATCATCAGTCAATAGACATTAGAGCTCTTTCCATAGTTTAGCTATTGTTGATAATGCTGCTATCAACACCAGGGTGCATGTACCCCTTTAGATCTATGTTTTTGTATCTTTTGGCTAAATACCTAGTAGTGTAATTGCTGAGTCATAGGGTAGTTCTATGTTTAACTTTTTGGGGAACCTCCATACTGTTCTCTAGAGTGGCTTCACCAGTTTGCATTCCCACCAGGAGTGCAAGAGGGTTCCCCTTTCTCCACATCCTTGCCAGCACCTGTTGTTTCTTTTTTTCTTAATTTGTAGTCATTCTGACAGCTGTGACATTCTGATAGGTATTTCATGGTGGTTTTGATTTGTATTTCCCTGATGATGACTGATGTTGAGCTTTTTGTGTGTTTGTTAGCCAACTGGATGTCTTCTTTGAAAAACCGTCTATTCATGTCTTCTGCCCATTTCTTAACTGAATTGTTTTTTGGGTGTGGATTTGATAAGTTCTTTATAGATTTTGGATACTAACCCTTACTCAGATATGTCCTTTGCAAATATCTTCTCCCATTCCACAGACTGACTTTTAGTTTTGTTGATTGTTTCCTTCACTGTGCAGAATCTTTACATTTTGATGAAGTTTCAATACTTCAGTTTTGCTTTTTGTTTCCCTTGCATTATGTAAGAAGTTGCTATGGCTGAGATCAAAGAGGTTGCTGCCTGTGTTCTCCTCTAGGATTTTGATGGTTTCCTGTCTCACATTTAGGTCTTTCATCCACCTTGAATTTATTTTTATGAATGGTGTAGGAAAGTGGTCTAGTTTCATTTTTCTGCATGTTGCCATCCAGTTTTCCCAACAGTTTGTTAAAAAGACTTCTTTTCCATTGGATAATCTTTGCTGCTTTGTCGAAGATTAGTTGACAATAGCAATACGTGATTTATATCTTTGCTGCTCATTACCAATTGGGTTTTTAAAATATTTAGCCTTTGATGAACTATTTAAAATAATCCAAGTGTCTTAAAATAATATTAAACTTATTTTATGGATTAATGTTCTAAATTTGTTTGCATTTGGCCAAAATCATTTGGAAACCTATAACCAATAAATGATGCACTAACAACAATCTTCAGCTTTTAGAGCTTTTAGTAAGTTACGATACTGCAAATGATGCTTATAATAGGAAATCATTTGGCATCTACTAAAGCAAAGAGGGAGTGAGCAAATTAACTGATGGGAACACATATATGAGATGTAGCTTTGAAATAGAGTAATTGTTATTACATATTGATTGTCTTAAGACTGCTTTGAAGGAACTCTTATGCTTAATTGAATAAATTTATATTCTGTGCCAAAATTGAAAGGCCCTATGATTTTATAGCATCTAAATTTTATGAAATTTTAGAAAGTAAATATAGAATTTATTATCTAGTTTGCTTATGCAATGTAATAAAAAGTTTCTCTGAGTGAAGGCAAAAATACAGGTACATTTGAAATTGTGTGGGTTGAAATAGGTATCCATTTCAATATTAAAAAAAATAGAAGCAAGAATACCCTCCATTGACCAAATCTTCTCTGGGTTTCTGTTACCTCAGTGTCTTTAGGGAGATTATTTTCTCAAATAGGATTATGATCCTCAGAAGAGGATCAATTAAATAAGTGAACCATTTTAAATTTATTAGCCAAAAATGCAATTTTGAAGACAATTGCTTACAAATTTATGAAAAATAAAAATAGTGAGACCATTTATTCTTCAGAAAAATAACAGATATGACATTAGAATAAGATACATTTTTGAAACTCATTAAAGCTTATGAATACTTACCAAGAATAATTCTTTTGCTTATGGAATTTATTAGTGAGTTTTAAAAACTATTAGTCGAAGTATATGTGTATAAGAGCACAAATAATATGTGTACAACTCTATAGAGTTTCACTGATTGAACTCACTGATGTAACCAGGAAACAGATTTAAAAAAAAAATGACCAGAGCCACATAAAACCTTCTATGGGCCCCTCTACTCACAATGAAGTCATAGATCTGTTTTGCCAGTTTTGGAACTTTATATAAATAAACTCATACGGCATGTAGTTTATTATCTGGCTCCTTATCTCAATATGTTTGGAGAGTCACCCATACAAGTCACCCTTGTAGTTAATTCATTCTCACTGCCCTATAGATTTCCATTATGTGAATACCAAAATTTATTTACACATTCTAATTTTGATGGGCATCTTGGTAGTTTCCAGTTTGGGTTATTAGAAATAGTGCTATTATGACTGTTTTAGTGTTGTTTTTGAAAACATGTGTATGCATTTTTGTTGAGTATATAAATAGAAGTAGAACTACTGGGTCATAAGGTCATATGGTTATAGATATGATTATAACTATTTTATGCATCCATCACAAATAATAAAACTATTTTGTAAGCCAATATATAAATATTTTGAATTTTGTGACTTACTTTTAAGGCCCCTTTGCCCTCTTAAAGTTGTTCCAATTTGAAGAACAAAATAAATGATCCCATTAATGATAACATGTTCCACTTTATCAGTCTGCAAGTGAAGAAAATATTTTGTCAAGTGCTCTCTGTTTCCCAAATAAAAGGACACAATTTTTTTTACTATTAATAAAACATATATGCAATTTGAAATTTGCTTTTAATGTAATTCAAGTTGAATACAGGTGAAGATGGAGCATAAGCAGAAAATATATTCCTTGTCATTGCTAAACTTCTTTTTCAAATAATGACAAGATCCAACTTCAAGTGAATGATTAAATGCACAAAAGTAATACAAAAAATAATTTAAAACTGAAATGATTCCCCTTTAAAATCCATTTTATTTAATGGACAAATGACAATATTGAAAAAGAAATAAAATAATTCAACATTTTGAATTTTTAAATTTTCCATATTTGAAACTATAGCTTAAAATATTATTGTGGCGAGTATAATTTAACATTGTATTGTTGTTTTATATAGCATTCAAAATGCTTTTAATAAGAACATTACAAAATAAAAGACTCCTATTCAAAGATTTTTTTTGTGAAGTATTCTTGTAAACCTTTATAATTATTTTTTTTGTACTTTTAAAAGCTTTTTTTCTCCTTACTAAACAAGTAAAAATCTTTTGAGACAATAATTATTTAGCAAAGTACATTGGAAATATCCAAGTTTCAAGCTTCTTTCTGGGAAATGAGGTGCTCCAAAGTCAAGGGCTTTTATATTTTAATGTGGTTTATATTTTAATTCTCAGGGGGTTCCAAAAATGGCAAATACAACATTCTTCAGTTATTTCGTAGTTTTCAGTGTTAACTGATGTGGAGGGTTCTTTCTTTGAGGGGAACCATGAACTGTTTAAAGGAGAGTGAGGCCATCCCATTTGATGAACTTGAGGAACATCAGGTTCCCACACAACAACCTGCACAACTATTGATGCTATATCTATCGGTTTGATATCTTTTACTAAAATGTTGGCAAAACTATAACTAGGTTGATATTGACCTTTAGAAGGGCACATGACTTTTAATCCTGATTTAGACTACTTTTATGTATATAATTCTAAAATGTTTTTCATTTGTTTAAATTGCTATACGCCATAAAGCCCTAATGAATCTGTTCATTCATTTAACCAATATTAATTGAGCAGTTACTAGGTTAGCAGTTAACTAGGTGTTAAGCACCACCTAGGCATTGGCAGTATGAGAGAGGATGGACTACATAATTACTTGCATGGCGAGAGGGTTACAAAGGAGATAACATTTGAAATCTTCCAAATATAGCAGTTAAAGCAAAGGATGCTTTCAATTTCTTAGGTTATGTTAATGAAAAGAGAAAAAATGTTATAAGATCATTCTATTTGATAAATAAATTATTAGTAGGAGAAACTATGTTTAGTTTTGGTAATATGTTAGAATACTATAAGTAGATTACCCATCAACATGCTTCTGCCAGCCCTTACAAAATTTTATAAGAAGTTCTCTCTTTTTCTTTAAATATTCATTTATTCAATAATTTTGAAAATTGCAGCATGCTTTATCATTATTGAATCTTAATGCATATTAGACTATTGAATATCTAAGAACTCCTGCAGTAAAGAACCTATTTAATGTTATTTAACCCATAATTTTCCAACTGTATTTGAATTTTTTTTTAAATAAAACACCTATTAACATCCATAGAAAACTTGTAGTCTACGAGATACACTTTGGGACATGTTGGAAATATGTCTATATCACCAACACTGAAAGATGAGAATAATTTTAGTCACAGTAGAATAGCTAAAGGTACATTTCAGACAATATCTAAGAAGAAAAAAATGATTGTTTAATCATGAATGGATTTTGAAGGAATTGGGCTTAAGTCATTGATATTTACTGATAGGTGACATGGACAGATATCATCAAGCTGTCATTTAGCTCTATGTTTAGCTCTTGTGTCTTGAATAGTTCATCTCCACCAGCAAGGAAATGTGACCTGAGAAGCAGTTATTTTTTTATTTTTTATTAAATATTTATACATATATTTAATAAATATTATATAGTAAACATATATATTCATATGTATTTACTCAGCTTTTTATTCAAATAAATTTTGAGTTGAAGTGGAATGTCTTATGGCAAAGAATATCAAGGACATAGTTCCTTTAATTATATTTGTATAAAATTAGTTTAAGAAGTTTCCTTATTTGTTTAATATTTATTTATGAAAAGTTTGCATAGCCATAATACCCTTCCTATGCTAAATATTCTCTTATTCTGGAAACCTTGCAGGATTGGTCATAGTTAAAGCTTGCATGAGAAGGAGAGAGTTAGGCCAATATTCCATTCCAAAGCTCTTTATTTGGTATTGTTTGGAATATGTGCGGCATCCATTTTGTTCCAGTTAGTATGGGAATTTTGTTCCAATTAGTTTGCTTCACTCGAGTAATCAGCTGAAACTTTATTTCTGAAAAGTGATTAAAGGAGTTCAGAACAAGTTTCCCCAAAATGTGTCACACTGGCATGTGGATTATTTTGAGTTGAACACAGTTGAGATTCTGCAGGCTCATGTGAAATTTTTGCCCCTCCATTACTACTGTAACAATATAAATTGGGGATCTTTCCCAGAATCAAAGTTATTACCTGAGATAAATTTTACCTGAGTGATCCATCTGTATGGGAGGACAAACATCTAATTACCAAATGTCTGTCCTTCTTACTGCCTTGTAAATTGTACTCCTCCCTTTTGAAGCCCCAGGTCCCTATCTTATTCCTTAGCTTAGGAGAGCACGCATATACCTCACTTTAACTTTTTGTCTTGGAACCTCTCATGTATGTGGGTCCAGTACATATGAAATTAAATTTGATTTTTTCTTGTTATTCTGTCTCATGTCAATTTAATTCTTAGGCAGCCAGAAGAAGCTTTAAAGAATAGAGGAATTTTGTTCCTCTCCAACACTATACAGCCAGTAGAACGTGGGTTTTGTTAGGCATGAACCAAATGATAGAGGCTATGTTGAGGATTTCAAATTCAATCCAAGGATCAAAGGAAAGCCATTGCCAATTTACATTAAGTGACATGATCACATTTGCATTTAAAAATAATTTTGGAGGGAATAGATAGGATTGTTTGAGGGAAAAATAGCGAGTTGAAGGACAATATAAAGGTTCAGCCTGCTATTTTCCCCTCCTTTTGGTTATAGATCTTCTTCCCTGCCTCCTTTCTCATTTTAATCAGAAAATCTTCAACCACTTCTCCACTTCTTATGAAAGCTACATTCATCAATACCAGCATATAGAGAGCATCAAAGAAGAAACAAGCAGACTTTCTGTATTGGGGAACAGGAGTTACTTATAGGCAGGAACCATTGACAAAGGGGGCAGGACATATGAATGCAGTAGTGGTAGACAATGAACGTTTCAAAGCCGAGATTTTTAAAAACCAATGCTCACATCAATTTCACTTAATTTCTATTTCTTGTCAAGATCTTTGGCTTAATCATAGATGAGAATGTTAAATTTAGGAATTAATACTATATTGATATCATATCTTAATTTTTTGACTGTGAGAGAAAACAGTATGAAAAGGTAAGGAGACATATAGGACAAATAGTAAGAAAAATTAGTTTTAAATGATACTACTTTAATCCTGAATGATATTTTTGATATGTGGATTTTTATGTTGGCTCACAAAGCTGAAGGTAAATTATATATTCATGGTGCTAAAGATTTTCTTACACAGCTTTACTTTGAAAAATAAGTATAAGTGTTATTGGGGCAGAAAAGTTTTCCCTTCTTCCATTCTAGGTTCTTTGGCTGACAGATCTAATAGTTAAATTAATAAAAGATAGAGTAACAGGAGGAAAACAGAAGATTAATAACACATATACCTCCTGTGTAAGTGGGAAAGACCCAGGAAAACTGAGTAACTCTAAAATGGCCAAAACAATCAATTTAAATATTATTTTCAGCTAAAGACAAAAGAACATGTGTTTGCTGAAGGGGTGTTTGTGGATGAGAAGTAGAGTTATGGTAGATTACCAGTAAAAGCACAGGAAATAAAAGAAAGATTATAATGCAAATTTAAGTCCTTGCCTGATTTGATAGGAGTTTTTAAAGATTTAGATATATCCTCCTCTTCCTACTATGCAAGGGAGATTCCCTTACACATGAAGATTTCCCTTCTAAAATGTAAATGTGTCTTACAAAAGAGTAACTTTTATTCAGTTTTCAGAGCTTCAGCTGTGCCTGATGTTTCTTAAAAATAACCATCAAAAAAATTAATATGCCAAAGAGGCATATTTTGGGGTGGTATATTTTGCTCCCCTTCAGCTTTATCAAATTAATAAATCATCTTTTGTACTTTATTTTCATTTTTGTACATAGATTATAATTTTAACATCAAGTATTAGGTAAAATATGTTTAATTAGGAGCTATTAGCAACATGAAATTAAATATGCATCAAAATAAACTAATACAAGCATTTTTCAAGAGATATCAGTAATATAGAAATAGATGGGAGAGTGGTAGGCATTCTGAGAAGCATAAGTAACTGAAGAGACAAACTGTGCTATGTTCCTATTTGAAAACCACATCCAGTTTAACAACTGTGTGCCTCATTGAAGGAAAAAGGACATAACAATTTAAGACTACTAGTGTTATGGGATAAAATTATCAATTATGAATAGAGAAACATTTTCCTTAAAAGTTCTTCCATTTTCAAAAGTAATTTATCATGTCAGGATTTAATTTAAAAAGATTAATGATCTTGTCAGCAAAGTCTCACAAAGCATGAAGAAAATAGAAGGGAATCATTATGTATCAGCATAAGAAATTTAACCAGACTGTTTTTCAGATTTGCTTATACTCAGTCTTAGGCATGAAACATTTAATAGGAGGGGATATTTAGTGGGGCATCTTTTCAGTGACTTCACCTCAGTTTCCATAGCTGAAAGTAATGGCTTTCTTCTCTACATTTTCAAAGCATTTGATCATACCTATTTGTGTGTGTGTGTGTGTGTGTGTGTGTGTGTGTGTATTTTAAAATTGAATTCCACATCTATATAGTTAATTGCATTAATTTTAAGTGTATGGCTGGAGGAATTTTAACATATGATTTTTATATATGAATATATCTATCTAACCACTATCCAGATCAAGGTATTCAGCTCTAGAATATTTTTACTTATTAATTCTCTTGATAATTTTTGATCAACAGATGTTCTTAATTTAATGTTTTACAGTGAACAATTTTTAATGAATTTCTTTTGTGTGCTTGGCTTAAGAAATCACTCAGTTAATTGTCGGACTCCTGATCTCAGCTCAGGTCTTAATCTCAGAGTCCTGAGTTCAAGTCCTGCATTGGGCTCCATGCTGAGCCATGGAGCCTACAAAGAAGGAAGGAAGGGAAGAAGGGAGGAAGGAAGGAAGGAAAAGTGAGAGGGAGGGATGGAAGGAAAGAAGGAAGGAAGAAAGGGAGGGAGGGAGGGAAGGAAGAAAAGGGAAGGAAGGGAGGGAGGGAGAGAGGAAGGAAGGAAGGAAGGAAGGAAGGAAGGAAGGAAGGAAGGAAGGAAAAAAGGGAGGGAGGAAAGGAAGGAAGAAAAGAAGAGAGGGAGGAAGGAAGGGAGGAAATTTTGCCTACTCTAAGGTCATGAAGATATACTACTGTGTTCCCTTTATAAGTATTATTGTTTTACCTTTCTCATTTGCATCAATAGTTGGAATTGAATTTCTTCTTTATTATGATAAACATAAGAGTAGAAATATATATATTTTTGTATTTAATTTTCTAGTTCCATGTATTGAAAACGCCGCCCATTCTCCCCTGACTGGCATTGGCATATTTATTTATGTAAATATGTTTCTTGACTTCCTATTCTAGTCATTGGTTTATTTTGAATATCCTTATTTCAGTATCACTCTGTATTAATTCCTGTAGCTTTGTAATAAACTTTGTAATCTTTAAGTTTTAAGTCCTATAAAATTTCATTTCATTTTTTTTGATTCAAGGTCCCTTGGATGTTGTTTGAGAACCCTACTGGGTTAGACAAAGTCCAGTTCATATTTTAATTAGTATGCAAATCTTTATTAGGGTAAGCAAGGAGCTTTTACTGTATTCCAATATAACTTTACTGTACTTTCATTATGAGGAATTTTTTTTCTCTAAAACTAGAGAAAGCTCCAGTGAAATGCAATTTTTATTATGAACAATTATGGATTTTGTTATATGTCACGAAATATTCAGAATATCTAGACTCATCAAATGATATGCACAGATAGGAAATTCACAATATATCACCTTCATGTTTAAGCAAATTTAATTGAGGTAAAATAAAATTCTAAATAATTATCTAGAAATGTATAGTTCAGCAGTTGAATGTTTTAGGAAAATATTGTGAATTACATTGCAATTATTTTTCCTTTAATGCAATTTGTAAAGGTCTTTTCTGTAGCTTTTAAGAGTTAGAAAAATATTTTAAAATTTTCAAAACTCTTCCATATCTTTAAGAGAAGCAGAAAGGAAATGAGTTGTTAGCTAGATAAGGTTGTATGATGTGGGAAGGTCTTGTGCTTATTGTTTGTTGGATAACAGTCTTGCTCATGTTTAAATGCAAACACTTGAAAGGGAAAACCTGGATTATAAAGGAAAGAGAAATAATAACCAATGGTATGAGCTGAGGTTCCTGAGAAGTTAGAGGGTCTAAAATAGAAGTACAGGTAGAAGGATTGGGCTTGGATAGGATGAGGGACAACTCTTTTGAAAGGGGAAGTGCAGAGGAGAGAATGAATATATATATATATAATATGGTTTGCAAGATAAGTGGGAGGAAGTTGAATTCTTTTCTTTTGTGAACTAACAAGGGAGACCATTTGCTGACGGGAAAGGAGACAGAGGATAGAATGTAAAAAGGAGAAGTTTTGAAATAATTTATAGACTAAGAGAGCGTTTTGACCAGAGAAACTTAGCAGGATAGCTGTTGAGAAGGTTTGAAAGTTAATGTTAGTTTTGTTATCATAAATTTGCTTATTATGGAATTCTCTTTAGAAGCAAGTGTGAAAGTTGTCATGTTGTAGGTATCACTACAAGCTATTGTATTTTTGAAAATCTTTTCAAAATATGCTCTCTCACAGACATTTTTTTCAATATCAGCCTAGGTATATTGGTGTGTATATATATATATAAACATCCTTTGATACAGAATATTATTATGCTTAGAAATTTTTTAAAAGATTTTATTTATTTATGACAGAGACAGTGAGAGAGGGAACACAAGCAGGAGGAGCTGGAGAGGGAGAAGCAGGCTCCCTACTGAGCATGGAGCCCGGTGCAGAGCTCAAGTCCCAAGATGTTGAGATCATGCCCTGAGCCAAAGACAGATACTTAACTATTGATCCACCCAGGTGCCCCTTTGCTTAGAAATTTTAAGAAAAGTCTTTATTTTAATTTCCTTAGATTATGAAAACTCTTATTCTGTCTGTAGTGAAGAAAAAAAATAATTGTTAACTATTACCTGTGTGGTTGATCAGCAGCAACTTAAAAGTCATTATGAAGTCAATGCAGGTTGTAATGGTATATTATATATGTAAAATTTATATGTGCATATATATATGTATGTACATATATATATGCAATAGGGTATACTGAACTGTGTGTGTGTGTGTGTGTGTGTAATTGACCCCTGAAAAACATGGGTTTGAACTGTGCAGATTTACTTATACATGTTTTTTTCCCCCATAAATACAGTACAGTACTATAAATGTTTTATCTTCCTTATGATTTTCTTAATAATATGCTGTTTTCTCTAGGTTACTTTATTATAAGAATACATTATAAAGTACACATAACATACAAGGTATCTGTTAACTCACTGTTTATGCTCTTGGTAAGGCTTCCAGTTAACAATAGGCAATTGGTAGTTAAGTTTTTAAAGAGTCAAAGTTTGGGGTGCTTGGATAGCTCAGTTGGTTGAGTGTCTGACTTTTGATTTCAGCTCAGGTCATGATTTCAGTGTCTTGAGATTGAGCCCCACATTGGGCTCCAAGCTCAGTGGGGAGACTGCTTGAGATTCTCTCCTTCTCCCTCTATCCCTCTGCCACTCACTCTCTCCCTCCCTAACATAAATAAAATAGACAAACAAACAAACAAATAAATAAATCTTTAAAGAGTCAAAGTTTACACACAGATTTTTTTTAAAGATTTTATTTATTATTTATTTGACACAGAGAGGGAGAGAGATCACAAGTAGGCAGAGAGCCAGGCAGAGAAAGAGGAGGAAGCAGGCTCCTTGCTGAGCAGGGAGCCCAATGCGGGGCTCGGTCCCAGGACCCTGAGATCATGACCTGAGCTGAAGGCAGGGGCTTTAACCCACTGAGCCACCCAGGC
Source organism: Ailurus styani (assembly GCA_002007465.1). Taxonomy (NCBI): domain Eukaryota; kingdom Metazoa; phylum Chordata; class Mammalia; order Carnivora; family Ailuridae; genus Ailurus; species Ailurus styani. The sequence continues at coordinate 3,384,189 of LNAC01000002.1, forward strand.
ACCCATACACGCAGATTTTTGACTGTTCAGGAGGATCAACAGTGTTCAGGGTCAATTATATATATATATCCTAGTATACAACCTATATAATATATCCTATTATATAACCTTTAGATGAGCTTCCTTGCTGTCTTCTGTTCTTTTTGTTCCTTTTCATCATCAGATATAGAACTATTAATACCATAAGTTTGCTTAAGACTTCAGAGTTTACCAAATATTTTCTTCTCTCTCACCTAAGTTCATGGAACTGTTATGCTGCATACCTAGGCCATAAAGTTAATTCTTCTGTTTCCAATTCTACTGTTATCTCCTCTACCACAGGGAAAACAGTAATGCATTTTTAGTCAGACTAATTTAATGATACTGGGAGACTTGACTTGTATTTATTTCTTCATATGTTGTTATTTGAACATGAAGATAGAGATATAGGATTTTTCCATTTACGTTTCATAAATATTTTGTATAAACTCAATATTAATTATTCAGATAATTAAATACAGTGGATGAATGCTTTGAAAGAATCCTTTAATCATTTCTTTCTTTTTTTTTTTTGGCAAAAGAAATGAGTACTTTATAAATTATATTGATCTTACCTTAACTTATTTGTTTTGGAAATATAGGTTTTTTTATTCCATTTTTTTTCCTAGAGTGAGACATACTTAAAATTATAAGAAGAAATATTAAACATAAAGTGTTAAATAACCAAGGAATTACACATCTGCATTTCAAACCTATGTATATTAAAGGGAACAGTTTGAAGCTTTGAATACATGGTTCAGGGTTTAACAGTTTATATAAATCAACAATGGCTGAGATCCAAAATAGCACCACTAATAAAGAAATATCGTTTCTATTTCCTTATGACCCCCATTAAATATTTTGTTTGTTTTTGCTACACTCTAACAGTACTTACAGTGACAAGTGAAAGATCTCTTTGAAAATCTCCTCAAAATCTGAAAAATCAAGACAAGATCATTTTAAATTTAGATTCACGTAAAGAATTCAAACAGATAGCTCTCCAAAGATTATAGGCAAATTAAAAGATGATCAATTTCATTAGTCATTAAGAAATGCAAATCAAAACCAGGATAGGATATCATCTTATACTCACTAGAATTGCTGCTATAAAATAGATAATAACATGTATTGGTTGGAATATAGTGATATTTGGACCTTCATACATTGTAAATGGAATATAAAACTGTGTAGACACTTGGACAAACAGTTTAGCAATTCCTCAAAATATTGCACATGGAGTTACTATATAACCCAGCAGTTTCACTTCTAGGTATTTATCCAAACAAATGAAAATATGCCCACACAAAAACCTGTAGATGAATTCTTAGAGCAGCCTTAATTGTAATACCAAACAGTAGAAACAACCCAAATGTCTATCTAATGCTGAGTGGATAAACAAAATATAGTACAATCCACAAAATAAAATATTATTTAGCAGTGAAAAGTAATAAAGTTCTGATATATGCTACGGCATGGATGGAACCTGAGAGCATTATGCTAAATGAAAGACATCAGTCAGTCACAAAAAACCACATATGATTACCTTAATATGAAATGTCCAGAATAGGCCAATATATAGAAAAAGAAAATAGATTAGTGGTTTCCTATTAGTGGTTGCCTATGCCAAAGGAAATTTGTACCAGATAAGTTAAACAGCCGAGGAAGACTTTATTCAAGACTTCTGCAATAGGGCAGGGAGAAACAGTTCCCCTTTTTGGAGTGCATTTGGGAGAGGTGGCATCCCCTCTCTGGGGACAAAAGACCTGGCAGGCACCATTGAGCTGCCCTGTTCACTAGCATAGGAATAGAGACACCTGCTGAAGGCAGCAAACCTTCCAAACTACTGTGTGGTTGTGTGACTGCTTTTCTGGGACACTAGAGAATCCATTACTGCAGAGATTAAATAACTAAAAACTAGTCAGACCAAAATAAAAAAGCTATAACCAAGATGAAAAATCTACTGGATGCAATGACAGAGGGAATGGATGAAACAGAGGCACGAATAAGTGATATAGAAGATAAAATTAAGGAACATAATGAAGCTGAAAGAGGAGGAAAAGAAAGACATTGAATCATGAATGTAGGGAACTCGATGACTACTTGAAGTGTACTAACATTTGTATTATAGGAGTCTCAGAAGAAGAGAGAGAAAAGGCAGCAGAAGGGTTAGCTGAGCAAATTATAGCTGAAAATTTCCCTAATCTGGAGAAGGAAACAGACATTGAATCCAAGAATCACAGAGAACTCCCATTAAATTTAGCAAAAGCTGGCCATCACCAAGACATATCATAGTGAAATTCACAAAAGACACAGACAAAGAAAGAATCCTGAAAGCAGCAAGGGAAGAAAAGTCCCTAACCTACAAGGGAAGACAAATCAGGGCCACAGCATATCTGTCTACAGAAATATAGCAGGCCAGAAGAGAATGGAGGATATATTCAATTTACTGAAATGGAAAAATATACAGCCAAGAATACTTTATCCAGCATTGCTGTCATTCAGAATAAAAGAGAAAATAGAGTTTTCCAGACAAACAGAAGCTAAAGGAGTTCATGACCACTATGCCAGCCCTACAAAAAATATGAAAGGGAACTCCTTGAGGGGGTAAATAAAAGACCAAAAGCAACAGACTAGAAAAGAACAGAGAACATCACCAGAAACACCAACTTTACAAGTAATGCAATGGTCCTGAATTCATATCTATCAATAATCACTCTGAATGTAAATGTAGTAAATATTCCAACCAAAAGACATAGGGTATCAAAATGGATTAAAACAAAACAAAACAAAACAAACAGTACCCATCTATATGCTGCCTTCAAGATACTCATTTTAGACCTAAAGACACCTGTAGACTGAAAGTGAGGGATAGAAACCATTTATCATGTTAATGGACATCAATAGAGAGCCAGAATAGCTGTACTTATATCAAACTGAATTTTAAACCAAAGACAGTAACAAGAAATGAAGAAGAGCACTATATCATAATTAAGGGGTCCATTCATCAAAAAGATCTATCAGTTGTAAATATTTATGCCCTCAACTTGGGAGCACCCAAATATGTAAATCAATTAATAACAAACATAAAGAAAATAATTGATAATAACACAATAATAATAGGGGACTTTAACACTTCATCTACAGATCATCAAAGCAGAAAATCAAGGAAACAATGGCTTTGAATGACTGACTAGACCAGAGACTTAACAGATATATTCAAAACATTTCATCCTAAAGCAACAGAATACATATTCTTTTTGAATGCACATGGAACATTCTCTAGAGTAGATCATGTACTGGGTCACAAGTCAGCCCTCAACAAGTACAAAAAGATTAAGATTATACCATGAATATTTTCAGACCACAACACTATGAAACTTGAAGTCAACCACAAGAAAAAAATTGGAAAGACCATAAATACATGGAGGTTAAAGAACATCCTACTAAAGAATGAATGGCTTAACTAGGAAATTAAAGAAGAAATTAAAAAAATACATGGAAGCAAATGAAAATCAACACATGGAACTTCAAAATCTGTGGGATGCAGCAAAGGCAATCCTAATAAAAATGTAATAATCCTAATAAAAATCCTATTTTTTAAAATAAAGCCTAAAGCCAGGGGAAGAAGGGAAATAATAAAGATAAAGCAGAAATAAACATTATAGAAACAAAACAAAACAGAACAAAACCCAGTAAAACAGATCAACAAAACTAAGAGCTGGTTCTTTGAAAGAATCAATAAAATTGATAAACTAGCCAGACTTATCAAAAAGAAAAGAGAAAGGACCCAAATAGATAAAATCACAAATGAAAAAGGAGAGATTACAACCATCACCACATAAATAATTTTAAGAGAATATTATGAAAAATTATATATCAACAAACTGGGCAATCTGAAAGAAATGGATAAATTCCTGGAAACATACAAAGTGCCAAAATTGAAACAGGAAGAAATAGAAAATTTGAACAGATCCATAACCAGCAAAGAAATGGAATCAGTAATCAAAAATCTCCCAACAAACAAAAGTCCAGAGCCATACGGCTTCCCAGGGGAATTCTATTAATCCCTAATCTTCTCAAACTGTTCCAAAAAATAGAAATGGAAAGAAAACATCCAAACTCATTCCACGAGGCCAGCATTACCTTGATTCCAAAACCAGACAAAGATCTCACTAAAAAGGAGAGTTGTAGGCCAATATCCCTGAAGAACACAGACACAACAATTCTCAACAAGCTACTAGCAAATCAAATCTAACAGTACTTTAAAAGAATTATTCACCATGATCAAGTGGGATTTATTCCTAGGTTGCAGGGGTGGTTCAATATTCACAAATCAATCAATGTAATACACTACGCTAATAAAAGGAAAGATAAGAATCATATGATTCTCTCAAGAGAGCACAAAAAGCATTTCAGAAAATACAGAATCCATTCTTTATAAAAACTCCTCAACAAAGTGCATATAGATGAAACATACCTCAACATCATAAAGGCCATATATGAAAGACCCACAGCTAATATCATCCTCAGTGGGGAAAAACTGAGAGCTTTTCCTCTACAGTCAGGAACAAGATGGGGATGTCCATTCTCACCATTACTATTTAACATTGTACTGAAAGTCTTAGTCTCAGCAATCAGACAACAAAAAGAAATAAAGGCATCCTAATCAGCAAGGAAGAAGTCAAACTTTCAATATTTGCAGATGACATGATACTCTATGCAGAAAACCAAAAGACTTCATAAAAAATTGCTAGAACTGATACATAAATTCAGCAAAGCTACAGGATAAAAAAATCTATGTACAGAAATGTGTTACATTTCTACACACCAACAATGAAACAGCAGAAAAACAAATAGAGGAATTGATCCCATTTGCAGTTGCACCAAAAACAGTAAGATACTTAGGAATAAAACTAACCAAAGCGATCAAAGATCTGTACTTTGAAAACACTGTGGAACACTTATGAAAGAAATTGAAGAAGACACAAAGAAATGGAAAAATATTCCATATTCACGGATTGGAAAAGCAAACATTGCTAAAATGTCTATACCACCCAAAGCGATCTACACATTTAATGCAATCCCTATCCAGTATTTTTCAGAGAGTGAGAACAAACAATCCTAAAACTTGTATGGAACCACAAAAGACCTTGAATAGCCAAAGCAATGCTGAAAAAGAAGAGCTAAGCAGGAGACATCACTATTCTTGGACTTTAAGTTATATTACAAAGCTGTGGTCATCAAGATAGTATGGTACTGGCACAAAAACAGACACACAGATCAATGGAACAGAAATGGACCCACAAGTATATGGTTAGCTAATCTTCAATAAAGCAGCAAAGAATATCCAGTGGAAAAAAGACAGTCTTTTCAACTAATTGTGTTGGGAAAACTGGGAGCAACATGCAGAAAAATGAAATTGGACCACTTTCTTACACCATTCACAAAATAAATTCAAGATGAATGAAAGGCCTAAATGTGAGACAGGAAACCATCAAAATCCTAGAAGAGAACATAGGCAGCAACCTCTTTGACATTGGCCATAGCAAATTCTTAGTAGACATGTCTCCACAGGGAAGGGGGAGAAAAACCAAAAATGAACTATTGGGACTTCATCAAAATAAAAAGCTTCTTCACAGTGAAGGAAACAATCAAAAAACCTAAAAAACAGCTTATGGAATGGGAGGAGATATTTGCAAATGACATATGCATTAAAGGGTTAGTATCCAAAATCTATAAAGAACTTATCAAGCTCCACACCCAAAAAACAAATAATACAATTAAGAAATGGGCAGAAGACATGAATAGGTACATTTCCAAAGAAGACATCCAGATGGCTAACACATGAAAAGATGCTCAACATCACTCATCATCAGGAAAATACAATCAAAACCATGATGAGATACCACCTCACACTTGTCAGATGGCTAAAATTAAGAACAAAAGAAGCAACAGGTATTGGCAAAGATGTGGAGAAAAGGGAACTCTCTTCCACTCCTGGTGGGAATGCAAACTGGTGTAGCCACTCTAGAGAACAGTATGGAGGTTCCTCAAAAAGTTAAAAATAGAATTGTCCTATGACCCAGCAATTGCACTACTACATATTCACTCAAAAGATACCAAAATACAGATTTGAAGGGGTACATTCACCCTGATGTTTACAGCAAAATTATCAACAATAGCCAAACTATGGAAAGGGTCCAAATGTCCATTGACTGATGAATGGATAAAGAAGTTGTATAAATATCCAATGGAATATTACTCAGCTTTTGAAAGGAATGAAATCTGGCCATTTACAAAGATGTGAGTGTAGCTAGAGTGTACCATGCTAAGCAAAGTAAGTCATTCAGAGAAAGACAAATAGTATATGGTATCACTCATGGAATTTAGGAAACAAAACAGATGAACATATGGGAAGGACAAAAAGAGAGAGAGAGAAGCAAACCATAAGAGACTCTTAATGATAAAGAACAAACTGAGGGTTGATGGAGGGAGGTGAGTGGGGATGGGCTAGATGGGTGAGGAGTTAAGGAGGGCACTTGTTCTATTTTTTTTAAAGATTTTTATTTACTTATTGACAGAGAGAAAGAGACAGGGAGAGAAGGAACACAAGCAAGGGGAATGGTAGAAGGAGAAGGAGACTTCCTGCTGAGCAGGGAGCTTGATGTAGGACTTGATTCCAGGAGCCTGGGATCATGACCTGAGCTGAAGGCAGACTCTTAATGACTGAGTCACCCAGGTGCCCCAAGGAGGGCACTTGTGCTGATGAGCACTGGGTGTTGTATGTAAGTGAGGAATCACTAAATTCTACTCCTGAAAAACAGTACTACACTATGTGTTAACCAACTAGAATTTAAATAAAAAATTGAAAAGAAAGAAAAAAAGACTACTGCAACAGAGAATGATTGAACTTCACTTCTCTGACACAAAAGGTGAGAAGATTAAGTGCTGGTGGGAGCTAAAGGAAAAGTCCTAGAGGATGTTAGGGTGAGGTAGTTCAGTGTGATTAGGCCATCTAAGTTTGCTCATGTAGTTGGATTCCTACCCTCCCACAGAGACTCAAAAATAGTGTGACTCTCTCTTTTGGTGATTATATTTTAAAAGAATGATGCCCAGATCCTTCTGAAAGACATTCCTAGGTTGTGAAACTAGTAAGAGGCTGGGAGAAGATTTATCTATTTCCCCAAAGAGCAGAGAAAGAATGTGCAATTACAAGTTTCTAAGGTAAATACTCTAAGGAAAGGGGGGATTAAGGGTTTATGTCAGGGAAAAAAAAATCTAAAGCTTAGTCAAGCTGAAGGGCAGGCCACCTCATTCACCTAGGATTAGGAGAGGGGTTGTACAAGAACAAGAGTGACTGGTCATGGGTACAAAGCTTTCTTTTGGAGTGAGGAAATGTTCTGGAGTTGATTGTGATTAACTCTTGGCCACCTCTGTGGATATATTAAAAACAATTGAACTGGACTCTTTAAATTGGTAATTCAGTTAATTCTTTCTTTTTAAAGTTCTTTACAAAAATAGGTGCTTATAAAATTATTAAGTATGTAGTCCTATCATTACTTCTTTACCAAATTGCTATGAGAATTAAAAGCATGCAATTGTGATCAGTTGTAATTTTGTCTCTAAGATACCTTTCTTTCTTTCTTTTTTTATTTACTTATTTGACAGAGGGAGAGAGATCACAGGAGGCAGAGAGGCAGGCGCGGGGGGGGGGAGCAGGCTCCCCACTGAGCAGGGAGCCCGATGTGGGCCTCGATCCCAGGACCCTGAGATCATGACCTGAGCCGAAGGCAGAGGCTTTAACCCACTGAGCCACCCAGGCGCCCACCTGTCTTTCTTTCTTAAGAAATTTTATAGAGTTCTCAAACTTGACTCCAGGTACAATTTACTGTTTGTTGAGCACCCTTTTTCTCTTCGTTTATACTACCTGAGTTGTCAGCCAGAACAGTCTGCCTGTCAATATTGTTGCTTCATGATCATTTTATTTATCTGAAGAGCAAGCTAAGACACATATGCCAAGTGATATAATATGCACTCGGCCAGATTTTATGTCATGTACCAAGACTTGGGTCCAAAATCCTTGTGTGACCTTCAGTTCTAATTTATTCAACAGGTGCATGTGAGGGCCTTGAGAAATTGTCTTGCCTTTTTAACACATATCTTTGATTAAAGGTCAGGTGTGAGCAATGGGCTTTGTTTTTCCTTTGCCTGAGAAAAAGGTTACATTTGACAAGTCAGCATCATTTGACATATTTGACCTCCTGGAAATACTGTCTCTTGCATATTTCCATAATACCAGATTTTGCTGGTTTCCTTCTACATCACTGACTATTCCTCCTCACCTTTGGTGAACCTCTGTTTTTCAGACTTCTGAATGTTAGACTACTCAGATTCTATGTTCTCCCCACTTCTTTTCTTTATTTATATCTTTTCCCTATGTGTACTTTACAGGCATACAGCTTCTTTTTGCTAATTAATGACAAAATTTATGTAACAAGGAAAAGAAATCAGCATTACTTTCACTCAGATAGAAACAAAATTAGAATGATTCTCTTTAGGTATGAATTTCACTTCTTACTAGAACGGGTGTTTTAATGTAGCTTTTTCATGGAACTAGGAGAATGTTATGTGACTTGGATATTATTTTTGCTTTCATAGCATTATAAAATGACTGTTTCCTTATTTGATATGCAAGAAAATTTTCTAGTAAATATGTAAGAGCATGGCCAACCCATTGACTCCTTTAAAGCAGCAATATGGAAAAAAAATTGTTTTAAATAAAGCAGCAATATGGTATTAGAAAACAAATGTAAACTCATTCATTTAATAAATATTGGTTAAATGTGTCTTATATGGCAGGTCCTATTTCACAAGTTAGAGATACAGCAGTGAACAAAATTGAAAAAAAATTTCTGTAACTATGGATTCCACATTATACTGTGAAGAGAAAGAGACAAAAAAGAAAACAAGTAAATATATAATACACTGTAAAATAATGAGTGCTATAGAGAAAAATAAATAAGGACGGGAAACTGAATGCCTCAGTGGGGGTTACAGTTTTAAAATGATGGTCTGGGAGGACCTCTTTGAAGAGAAAGCATTTAAGCATATTATTGAAGGAGAAGATGTAGTAAACTATGACAATTAATATTGAGATGAAGTGTATTCTAAGCAGAGGGAAAAAGACAGTGCAAAGGCCCTGAGGTAAGACATGCATAATGTGTTTAAAAAACAAGAAGGCCCAGTGTGTCTTGAGAAAAGTGAGAAGAAGAGTAAAAGGAAATGAAAACATAGAGATAGGTAACGGGTTCATGTGGGGCTTTGTAGGCAAATTAAAAATTTTTGCATTTAATGTTCATGTTTTAAGTTGACATTTATCAGAGGATTTTGTGCAAGAAGTAGCTTGATCTGTTACACTTTTAAAGAAGCCCTCTTGCTGTTGTGTTGAGAATAAATTTTAAGGGAGCGGAAGTGCAAGTAGGCAGATAATAAGGTCATTGCAATAATCTAGGCAAGAGATAGTAGTGGTTGGTAGTGATCAGCATCTATATATATGTATATCCATATATTTATATATATCTACATACTGGAAGGAGATGCGTATGGATTGGATGTGGATTGTGAGAGAAAGAGAGATGTCAAAGATAACTCCAACTATTTTATTACATGAGTTACTACAAAAACAAATTGCCTTTAACTGACAAAAGAATAATGCAGGATGAGGGGCATGGGAGGTTCAATATAGAATGGTGAAAGCCATGCTAATTTTGAAATGTCCACTATGCATTCATATGGAGATGTTGAGAATACAACCGAATGTATAAGAATGGAGTTCAAGAAAGAGAACTAAGCATGAGATTTACATCTGGGAGTCATTGCTGTAGATACATCATGAATGAGATCTGCAAGAGAAGACTAGACACAGAGGAAAGTGACCCAAATCCTGAGCACTGAGAGTCAGAACAAGAAACTGAAAGATATCCACTATGAAAGGAAGAAACCAACGATGTATGGTATGCTGGAAGACAAGTGAGTATAATGAATCAAGGTAGAAGTGATTAACTGTATAAATGAGGCTGAGAGATGAAGTAAGATGAGCAATGAGAATTGACCATAAGATTAAGCAACTGGTGACTTCGAAATACAAGTTTTGATGTTGCTGAAATCCAATTCTTGACTTGAAGAGAAAGGAACTTTTTTTTTTAAGAAAGGAACTTAAGTAAACATAACTTTTTTATTTGTTTTGGTTTGGTTTGGGGGTTTTTTGGTATAAAAGGGAGCAGAGAAATGCATATGTTAGATTGATAACTATAAAAGCTATTGGAAAACAGTTTGGAGTTTCCTCAAAAATTAAAAATAGAGCTACCCTTGAAATCCATTTCCATATTTGCACTAAGGACACACTTTCCACAGCCTGCCCCCCTACCCCCTCCAGTGACTAAATGTGATAGGAATACTAAGGCAAACCCCTCCTAGAAGACACAGGACTCTTTTGACTAACTTTGGTTTAAGGCTCACAAATGGCTTTGCTGAACCTACCTTAGACTCCATCCCAACATTGTCCTCCTTAGCTTACTTCATGGTCTGACAGCTTTTCCACACTTCCCTGGCCCCTTCTCTATTTCTTTTCACACAAACATTTCAAGGACAATTGCAAACAGAATCTGAGTTGCCATCAAAAGCATTGTCACGCTCTCCTCTCTCCCCTATTCAAATGGAAACCTATAGAGGTTGGGTAAAAAAAAAAATGAAGTTTTGGTGAAAGCCTGACCCACAGTTGAATCCACTGGGTCTGCATACTCATTCAGTGGTCATTTTCTTGATTCCTGAACACATAAATGGAATTGGCATACTTGGCAGTAGGAGTGACTCCACATTGAGTCTCTGGTCTATGGAATAAAAGTTAATGTAATGGGGGAAGCCAAACAGAATACTCTGAAATGACTCCTTCCCCCACCCCAAGCAGCCAAGAAAACAGTATCTTTTCCTAAGATATATGATGATTAGTGCAACCATTAAAAGACCTAAAAGATGGGCGCCTGGGTGGCTCAGTGGGTTAAAGCCTCTGCTTTCGGCTCAGGTCATGATCTCAGGGTCCTGAGATCGAGGCCCGCATCGGGCTCCCTGCTCAGCGGGGAGCCTGCTTCCCCCGCCCCTGCCTGCCTCTCTGCCTCCTTGTGATCTCTCTCCCTCTATGAAATAAATAAATAAAATCTTTAAAAAAAAAAATAAAAGACCTAAAAGATACAGAGTAGTGGGCTCCTAGCACATATCCATTTACTTTGTCATTGTAGCCCCTGCAGACACTAGAGAATTAATAACTATAGACTATTGCAGCTCTACCAAGTAATAGCCCCAATATCACCTGCTGTGTCAGGCGTGATGTCACTGTTAGAATAGATTAATAATACCTCAGGCAAATGGTACATGGTCATTTATTTCACAAATTGATTTTTTCTATTTCAATTCTTAAAGAAGTCAGAAACAGTTTGCATTCACATGAGATGAACAATATTAATTTATAGTTTTATCTCAGGACAGTGTCAAATTTCCCATGCTTTCTCATACTAAAGTCAAAGAGATGAGGACTAAAGAGAAATCCCATCCTGAAACATTATATAGATGGACATCATGCCAATGTGACACAATGAACAAAAAATACTTTAGTTAGGAATACATGTAGATCCATATTAGTGACCACTGGCCAGGGCAACCAGTCAGGAACCTGGATAGAAAAGGACTGAGAGAACTGAGACAAGGTCTTTGGTAGAGTTATGTGAATGGATATATGGCACAGGGCACAAAGTGAAGATTTTTCCATTTATACCAGAAAACATCCATCATGGAAGAGGTACTGCACAATGAAGTAGACAAAATGACTTAGCCAGCTTTCTTCAGTAACTGTCCCAGAATTAAGATAATACGCACAGTAAAAAAATAAAAGTTTTTAAAAAGTGGCTGAAGTGGCAGAGATGGAGGCTATTTATGGGTTCAGTTTCACGAAGTCTTTTGCCAATGTGTATCTAGCCTCTTCTGTCTCTTGAATGTGCAACTTTCAGTAATGGAAGTTAGCATTGAGCTCCCAGTGTGAGGCCACTCACGCTTGAGAACAATCAGGTGATAACCCTGATCAGTTGAAGGCTGGAGAGCTGTATTACATGATGAGGACAGAAAGTAATGCATGTGAAATCCTGGTGATCCACTTTCTGTGCCTCCTGGTACTGCCTGGTCCACCTGCTGTAACTGTGGACATACATGTCCACAGCAAACTGAAGGGTGTATGATGGTCAAGTGTCAGCCTATATAGAGGTGGTATTTTGGAAATGAATTTCTTTTCTTAGTGTTGATTAATAAATTCTTGATATGCTACATGTAGATTAACACAATAGCTTTACTTATTTTTAGATAAAATTAGAATCTTCTGTATAGATTTTCTGTACAGACTTCTGTATAGAATTTCCTATATAAAAATGATAATGGTTACCTTGAAGTCAAGGTAATATCTGTGTATAAATACACAGATATTTATAATATCTGTGTTAGAAATTATGGCAGTTTTATCCACTCTCACACCATTGTCTCAGTATATTTTCATTTGCTTCCCATCTTAATTTAGATTGAGATTTATGCAAAAAGATTTTATTTAGCTATATATCTCAAAGATAATGGTTAATCCATATGTTTTACCTTAAAATAAAGCAACAGGCAAATTTTAGAATATAATCTTTCTTTTTTTGGTTACCTTTAAATGTTATTGTGTTGAAACTAGCATCTGTTTAACCCACCACCTTTTTCTACTTTGCGCTCTGACATGGGAGGCTGACCGGGATAGACTATACCAGTGGGTTCCCTTTCCCTATAGCTTCCAGTTAGGATCAGCAATTTGGGAACTGGCAGGAGGTCAGGAAAAGGTAGGAAAATAAGGTTGGGGAATCTTTTACCCTGAAGTCTTTCCTAAAGTATATTGAACTGGTTGTTTTTGTCAATCAAAGGTCCCAGTTCTTCTCAAATTGGTCATCTAAATATGATTATTTGCTTCCAAGTTCTCTTAACTGCATTTCTTTTTTCTCTCTTCTGGCATACAGGTGATAATGCCTGCCCTCAATGACACTAGCCCCAGGATATTGTCCTATCTTTTGTGGTTTTTCAACACCCTCCCCATACCTTGGTAAACAGTCTTTGAAATGAATTCTGAGATTCTAAATGATACAGTAATTCATTGTTTTTCAGTATTTTTAAAATATTTTATTTATTTATTTGACAGAGAGAGAGAGATCACAAGTAGGCAGAGAGGCAGGCAGAGGGAGGAGGAAGCAGGCTCCCTGCTGAGCAGGCAGCCCTATGCGGGGCTCTATACCAGGACCCTGAGATCATGACCTGAGCGGAAGGCGGAGGCTTTAACCCACTGAGCCACCCAGGTGCCCCTCAACATTTTTTTCATTATCAATCCCCGAAGGGATATTATTAGACATTATTTTCCTAATCACCTTCCACCCCCTTACATTAAATGCTATTATAATATCCCAGATTTTTTTCACACTCAAAACCCATTTTCCAGGGTGCCTGGGTGGCTCAGTGGGTTAAAGCCCCTGCCTTCGGCTCAGGTCATGATCCCAGGGTCNGGCTCTCTGCTCAGCAGGGAGCCTGCTTCCTTTTCTCTCCTCTCTCTCTGCCTGCCTCTCTGCCTACTTGTAATCTCTCTCTCTGTGTCAAATGAATAAATAAAATCTTTTAAAAAAACCAAAAAACCATTTTCCACCACTTGGGGGTGATAGCGTCCCTGTTGAGAATATAGGAGTAACTGGTAACAGAAGTAGCCTAATGGAATTTAAGGATTGCATGGACATATTATCAAGAACTAAGATAGGACATGGTTGGCTTACAGGACATCATACGTACCTATGACCAGCAGCTTGTATATGCTTAGAATGCATAGATCTGGTATCCAAGAGATAACAGTGAAGGTGGTCCCTCTCATTATTACAGTTAGCAACACTTTGACAAATTTTTCTTCCTGTCACTGAAACCTTTAACTTGGTGGCTGTGAGAATTCTAGTGCCCAAAGCAGGAATGTTTGCCCAAAATAAATATAGTCATGATTTCAATGAATTGGAGGCTAAATCCTCTCCTGGCCACCGTGGTCTTCTCATGTCTCTTCATCAACAAGAAGAGAACTTACCAAGGTTATTGATTCCCTTATCAAGTAGGTATTAGAACAATGGACAAAAAGAGGTCTATTATTGAAATCCAGGAGGTTCACTGTAGTGCCTCTTGTTACTTCTTTGTATTATTAATAGCCATGACTAGTGGAACCCTGTGGCAAAGCAAGGTGTCGGGTTCTATAGGAAAGGTAGTTTAGATGACCACATTAGAGAACCTTGTCCTGAAAAGCTCTGGCAGAGGGTAAGGAGAATATGAAATGTATTACAGATTAAGGCAGTTATGATCATCAACCTAGGTCTTTTAACGAAAGAAGTGGAGACTTAACAGCCATATTTTACATTATTTAAATTTTTCCTTCCTCATTTTTCTCCCACTTTCTTTTTTTTTTCTCTCTCCCACTTTCTTATATGAACAATGGTTAGGCTAGTATCTTAGGTTTCAGAGAAAAGTATGATTAAGTGATTTTGTGTGTGACTTTGAGTCTCCTGTATTTGGAATACACCTGTCACCCAGACAAAGACAACAGTGTATGCTGAGAAACAAAAGGAAGAAGTTTGGCTTGTATCTTATATTTGTCCTATCAGATTCACTCTCTACCCTGCTCTCCTTCCTGGAAAGTGCACGTGTAGTGACTAATTCAACAGGTTCTCATATCCTTTTCCATTTGAATTTGGCCAGTGAAGAATCCTGGCAGATAATCAGAGGGATGGAAGACATACACTGGGTATTTGGGCACCAACCCTTTCCCTGTGGAATTCCTCAAACAAAGGTTGTCACACTACTAACTTTTAAAATAATCTCTCTAATTAACCCTCCTCTTTTTGTCTTAACTGAATATGTTATCTATGTCCTCCTGGGACCTTGACTTATACTTTAACCATGATATATTTTTGTTTATATGAGCCTAATTTTAAGATTATGTATCCATGTTAGTCATATTCCCTATAACATGATATTCAAAACTAACTGAAAGAATAACTTTGGCCAAAAAAAAGTAATCTGAATATTGAAAACTTCAAAATTAATTGCTAGCTTAGAAAAAATAAGAATACAATCTGAC
The DNA here is from genome assembly GCA_002007465.1 of Ailurus styani. Classification (NCBI taxonomy): domain Eukaryota; kingdom Metazoa; phylum Chordata; class Mammalia; order Carnivora; family Ailuridae; genus Ailurus; species Ailurus styani. Next base: position 3,399,430 of record LNAC01000002.1, read on the forward strand.
CTGATAAGGTCAGCTGTAATAGAGTGTAACATCGTTCTACCAAAAACCAAGTTTGTTTTCAAAATCAAAAGCCTGTATGGTAATTTACATGCTATTCTACTGATAGGAAAGAAACTTAAATAAATTCTTTTCTATACTTGACTTGTCTGATGATACACAGTTAAAAATCATGCACCTAAACTGCCTAACTGTTTTTAGTTTAGTATGTCATTTTTTAGACTAATACTTCTGCTTATACATTTTACATCCCCAAATATAAAACTAGATTCCAGTTCAAATACTTTTAAAATATAATTAAGATGATGTTCCTTTCTGATCAAATATATCAACTTCAATGTTTTGTCCCCAGGTTATAGCACATTGAATGACCTACTTTTAATGAATTAAAATAAATTATCAATATTTATTGAATAAAAGAAAACCTAGTTTAAAAAAAAACTACCAAAAATATCACATAAACATTGAAGAGTTAGTATCACAGTCTTATCCAAAATCTAAGCTGAATTTAGAATAATGGGAAAATATATTAAATGTGAGATTGTTGACAATCCTTGAATTTCTTTTATATAATCATCTATAGATATAAAATATAGAAAAATGTTGCCATTGTTTTTAATGACAAAAATATGAAATATATTCTAGCTAACTATATCAATTAGAATGATAAATGATTCAGATATTAAAATTAATAATCATGAATTTCTGGAATGTGGTAAAACACTGATTTTCCTCAATCTCCCTTAGTCTAATTAATTTTGTTAGTTTAATCCTGTTTTGAGATTCAAATCTTCCAAATTTGGCCTGTGGCCCATTAAATTAAAAGGTAAATGTTATGTCTTAAGTATAGGAAACAAACTGAGAGGGGTGCATGGGTGGCTCAGTGTGTTAAGCCTCTGCCTTCGGCTCAGGTCATGATCTCAGGGTCCAGGAATCGAGCCCCACATCGGGCTCTCTGCTCAGCAGGGAGTCTGCTTCCTCCTCTCTCTCTGCCTGCCTCTCTGCCTACTTGTGATCTCTCTCTCTGTGTCAAATAAATAAATAAAAATCTAAAAAAAAAAAAAGGAAACAAACTGAGGGTTGCTAGAGGAGAGCTGGATGGGTCATTGGGTGGGCACTTGGGTGATGGGCATTAAGGAGGACACTTGTAATGAGCACCGGGTGTTTTATGCAACTAATGAATCACTAAACTCTACTTCTGAAACTAATAATACACTATATGTCAATTAATTGAATTTAAATTTCAAAATTTAAATTTAAAAAAAGGAAATACTATGTTCCATGATACAGACTGACTTTTGTTCATAGCAATGTGTCTACCTACCTCGTATTTGCAAGAGTGTATGTGTGTATTAATTGAACCAGTCACTGAACAGTTTTTATTTTAGAGTCTGTGAAATTCTTGTTTATATGAACTATGTCCGTGTAATGATTTGATTGTCCATAGACTAAAAAGATGAACTATTTAGAACTGAATAAAAGGAAGTTTCCAAAATTAACAAGTAAAGCAGTCATGTAGCAAATTCTATTAAGCTTCTCTATTTTGATTTTAATGAACATTACTAAATACCATAAGGGAACAAAAGCAAAGCTCTAATCCATGTGCTTCAAAAGCTTTTATTCAAATAAGGGAGAGGTGGCACCTGGGGGCTCAGTGGGTTAAAGCCTCTGCCTTCAGCTCAGGTCATGATCTCAGGGTCCTGGGATTGAGCCCCGCATCGGACTCTCTGCTCAGCAGGGAGCCTGCTTCCTCCTCTGTCTCTGCCTGCCTCTCTGCCTACTTGTGATCTCTCTCTCTCTGTCAAATAAATAAATAAATAAATAATCTTTAAAAAAAAAAGAAGGGAGATAAAAAATAGCCATCCTTCACAGTTTACTCAGGGCAGTCTGAGTTTATACCTGTGTCCCTAGCTTATTGTTAAATGTCTTTTTATTCTCAAGGTGGTCATGTTAGGTCAAGAAATTATATAGTCATTACCCTAAATTATATATGCATTATATAGTAATGCATACAAACCAACAACCAAAATATAGGGTGGCAAGTAATTAGTATCAGGAAATAAGTACAAAGCAATTATCATTGGAATTCATGTTTGGGTGAGATCAGTTTTCTCTGGTGATCAGGGAAGACTTCAAAGCAGAGGTGGCAGTTATGCCAGATCTTAATAAAAAAGGGCTATTTCAATAGAAATAAAATGAAAGGCAGGCAGTTTATTGAAAATATTTATATACTTAATGTGAAAAATTATTCACATTAAAGTTGGAATGGAGATTAAAAATGTAGATCTTTTTTTCTGTAACATATCTGGTTCTTACTAAGGCTGCACCCACTGTTCAGTGGGGAAATTTTTACATTTTACTTCTATCCAACTTTACCCCTCCTCCATTAAGATAATTTAATCAAGAGACTGATACACTCCAGAAAAAAAATGCTCAGTCTCTCATATATTCAGTCTTCCATTCAGAAGAGTAATGTATGCACTGTGAAGTATTTGTAATGTTTTAACAGGTTGATTTTTTTTTAAGATTTTATTTATTTGACAGAGAGAGAGAGAGAGAGAGAGAGAGANCACAAGTAGGCAGAGAGGCAGGCAGAGGGGGGGGGGGAAGCAGGCTCCCTGCTGATCAGAAAGCCTGATGCGGGACTCAATCCCAGGGTCCTGAGATCATGACCTGAGCCGAAGGCAGAGGCTTTAACCCACTGAGCCACCCAGGAACCTGATTTTCCCAAGTTTTTATTTGAATTTGTTAGTTAACATACAGTGTTATATTAGTTTCAAGTTTATAATGTAGTGATTCAACAATTCTGTATGTTTCTAAGTATAGAATCATTGCACGTGTTGCATCACAAGTGCACTCCTTGATCCTCATCACCTATGTAACCCATCTGCTCACCCACCTCCCCTATGATAAACATCAGTTTGTTCTCTAAAGTTAAGAGTATATTTCTTAGTTTCTCTTTCTCTCCCCTTTTCCCTTTGCTCATTTGCTTTGTCCTTAAATTCCATTCATGAATGAAATCATACAGTTTTTTGTCTTTCTCAGACTTATTTCATTTAGCATTATACTGTCTAGCTCCATCTATGTCATTGTAAATCATAAGATTTCATTCATCATTTTTGATGGCTGAGTAATATCCCTGTGTGTGTGTGTGTGTGTGTGTGTGTGTGTGTGTGTGTGTGTAAGGTTAGGTTGTTTATTTGAGAGTTTTCTTCCTTCTTGAGCTAGGTCTGTATTGCTCTAAACTTAACCATTTAGAATCACTTTTGCTGCATCCCAAAGGATGTGGACCATTGTGTTTTCTTTTTCATTTGTTTCCATGTATTTTTTTAATCTCTTCTCTTATTTGTAGGTTGGTCCATTCATTGTTTAGTAGGTTATTTGACCTCTCCATATATTTGTGGTCTTTCCAAATTTTTTCACGTGGTTGACTTTTAGTCTTATAATGTTGTGGTCAGAAAAGATACATGGGATAACATCAATCTTCTTGAATTTGTTGAAGATTGTTTCATGGGCTAGTATGTGATCTATTCTGGAAAATGTTCCATGTGCACTTGAAAAGAATGTGTGTTCTGCTGTTTTAGGATGGAATTTTCTAAATATGTCTGTTAAATTAATCTGTTCCAGTGTGTCATTCAATGTCATTGTTTCCTTGTTGATTTTCAGTTTAGATGATCTGTCCATTGATGTAAATGGGGTGTTAAAGTCCCATACTATTATTGTATTATTATCAATTATTTTGTCTATTTTTTGTTATTAACGTTTTATGTATTTGGATGCTCCTATGTTGGGTGTATAAATTTGTTTTATACATCTCTCCTCTCCATGTTTTAGGTATATGTTGTTATACTCTACATCCTCTTATCTTGCAATTTTTTTTGACCAGTAGTCATTTTTACTGCTTTTGTATTTCCTACCTTTATACTGTCACTTTTGGTCTCTTCTTTCCACTCAAAGAGCCCTTTAATATTTCTTGAAGAGCTGGGGTTTTTTTCTTTTTCTTTTCTTTTTTCTTCTTTTTTTTTAAATTTAAATTTAATTAGCCAACATATAGTACCTCATTAGTTTTTGATGTAGTGTTCAATGATCCATTAGTTGCATATAATACCCAGTGCTCATACATCATGTGCCCTCCTTAATGCCCATCACTCAGTTACCCCATCCCCCTACCCACCTCCCTTTCCACAACCCTCAGTTTGTTTCCCAGAGTCAAGGGTCTCTCATGATTTGGGTCCCTCTCTGATTTCCTCCCATTAAGTTTTCACTCCCTTCCTCTATGATCCTCTGTGCTATTTCTTATATTCCACATATGAGTGAAATATGATAATTGTCTTTCTTTTATAGACTTATTTCACTTAATATAATACCCTCCAGTTCCATCTATGTCAGTATTAATGGTAGGTATTCATCCTTTCTGATGACCGAGTAATATTCCATTGTATATATGAACCACATCTTCTTTATCCTTTCATCTGATGAAGAGCGTCTTCATGGTCATGAACTCCTTTAGTTTTTGTTTGTCTGAGAAAATCTTTATCTCTCCTATTCTGAATGATCACCTTGCAGGATAGAGTATCCTTTGCTGCAGATTTTTCCCATTCAGTACTTTGAATATATCATGCCACTCCCTTCTGGCTTTGAAAGTTTCTGCTGAAAAATCCCCTGCTAGCCTTATGGGGGTGGGGGGAGTTCCCCTGTATGTAACCATCTTCTTTTGTCTTCCTGGTTTTTTTTTCATTAATTTATTTATTTGTCAAAGAGAGAGAGAAAGAGCACAAGCAGGGAGGGCAGCAAGCAGAGGTAGAAGCAGGCTCCCTGCCAAGCAAGGAACCCGATCAATGCAGGACTCAATCCCAAGACCCTGGGATCATGACCTGAGCCAAAAGCAGGCACTTAACCAACTGAGCCACCCAGTTGTCCCTGTCTTGCTGTTTTTAAAATTTTTATCACTATATTTTGCCATTTTTATTTTGCTATTTTAATTATATGTCTTATAATATATTTTATATTATAAATATAAAATTTTGTTGTGTTTATATAAATATAATATTTTATATTTATATACGTATTTATATAAATATAAAATAGTATATATTAAGACATATATTTATATATATATATCTTTATATTAATTGTATTTCTTACAAAAGTATGGATCTGCTTTTGTCGATTTTGTTGGTGTTTCTCTGTGCCTCCTGGATCTGGATATCTTTCCTTCCCCAGATTAGGGAACTTTACAGCTATTACCGCTTTAAATAAATTTCTGCCTTTTCTCTCTCTTCTTCTTTTGGGACTCCTATAATGTGAATGTTACTACATTTGATGGAATCACTAAGTTCCCTAAGTCTATTCTAGCTTTGTATAATGCTTTCTTTTTTCTCTTTTGTTCAGCTTGATTACTTGCCATTACTCTGTCTTCTAGGTCATTAATTTATTCCTCTGCTTCTTCCAGCCTGCAATTCATTCCATCATGCATGTTTCTCCTTTCATTTATTGAGCCCTTTATCTCTCCTATGTTATTTCTTATCTTTATGTTAAGGGTCTCATTGATGTCTTATCTTCTTTTCTCAAGTCTGGTGAGTATCCTTATGATCATTACCTTAAATTTTCTATCAGACATGTTACTTATATCTGTTTCACTTAGATCTCTGGCCATGGCCTTGTCCTGAAATCTTTCATTTGAGATAAATTCCTCTGTCTTCTCATTTTGTCTAAGTCTCTGTGCCTGCTTTTGTTAGGGAAGTCAGCTACATCTACTATTTTTGAGGGTAATGGCCTTATGAAGAAGAGGTCCTGTAGTGCCTGCTGTGTAGTGTCCCCTCATCCCCAGGGCCTGGCACTTCAGGAAGTGTTTCCAAATATGTGTTGCCTGCACTCTGCTATTGTGTCCTGGCTGCTTTATCCTTCAGGCCATTTGCCTGCAGAGGCTCTCTTTGCCTGTTGTGGATAGTGTTTGGTCCCTGGCCTGAATACAGCATTTTAACTAGCTGTGCTCTGGTCTGCTTGTGAAATCAGACCTGTTGCCATGGCTGCTGGAACTGAGGCCCTGCAAAACTCCTGGGTCTGGAGGTACAGTGTTGAAAGGGATTTGGGCAACTCTACTGGAGGAGCAGGCCTGCTGTGCTGGGAATGGGACAAGTGTGTCTGGGAAAGGCAGTTCTACTGAAACTTGAGGGGGTAGGGCTTGGTGTAGCAAATTAAATAGTGAGTGTAGATGCTGTGCTGCTTCCTGTAGGTGGCCCTGAGCTTATTCTGAGGAACAAAGGAGGGAAATGGTGCTTGTCAGTTTTTTTTTGTTTCCGGAGTTCTCAATGAATACTGAATCTTTGGGACATGCTCCAGGATGAGCAACTAACCTCCACAATGTGTTCCCTAGGTGCTCCTTAGATCACTGTTTCCACACTGTTTATACAAGGGCTGTTTACCCTGCCTTCTCTCCAAGAACCACATCAAAGCCTCTGGACTCTCCCTGAACCAAGCCCACTAACTTTTTTTTTTTAAAAAAATTTTTTTTTTTATTTTTTCAGTGTTCCAAGAGTGATTATTTATGCACCACACCCAGTGCTCCATGCAATACGTGCCCTTCTTAATACCCACCACCAAACTCACCCATCTCCCTATCCCGCACCCCTCCATATCCCTCAGTTTGTTTCTCAGAATCTATAGTCTCTCATCTTTCATCTCCCCCTCCGATTTACCCCAATTCACTTTTCCTTTCCTTCTCCTAATGTCCTCCATTTTATTCCATATGTTCCACAAGTAAGTGAAACCATATGATAATTGACTTCCTCTGCTTGACTTATTTCACTCAGCATAATCTCCTCCAGACCTGTCCATGCTGATACAAAGGTTGGGTATTCATCCTTTCTGCCCTTCAACAGATGAATGGATAAAGAAGATGTGGTACATATATATAATGGAATATTATGCAGCCATCAGAAAGGATGAGTACCCACTAACCTTTAAAACTCTAGGCTTTCAGCCCCACTGGTTGCAAGAACTCCAAAACTCAGCCACTCTCACTTTCCAAACCAATAATAATGGGGAATTATCTTCCACGTGTGCTCCCCTGTGTGCTAGTATGACTCTCAGCCTTCCCCACCACCATGGCTCCCTCCCCACTACAGCAGCCATGATCCATTTCTCTCCCAAACCACGTCTCCACACTTCTTATCTTCTTTGGTGTGGCTCTTCTCTACCTTTAGTTGTGAAGTTTGTTCTGCCAGTCTTTTGGACAATTTCTGGGGGAAGTTTAGGATCATTTGATAGTTATCTAGTTGCACTCATGGGATAAGGTGAGCCCAGGGTTCTCCTGCTTTGCCACCATCTTTCTCTCTTCAATGAAGAGTTATACATTTCATTCTAATTAGTTAAGACCAGTGTTTTTTTACTCCAGCAATTCTTCCATCTTACTTTTCCTTATCTTGAGTGAAAGGAGAGTGCCTGCTGCTACTTGGGGTTCCACTGAAGACAAAAGAATTTAAGTTAGGACTATGTTTAGCTTGTGTAAAGTGTGGTATATTTTTGAAGGTTGCCCTACCACCATGTAGAATTCTGCATTGCTAGCATCCCAGTGCAGGAATGGCTTCTCAGAACCATTTCTACTGCCTATTGTCACAACTTACCCTACTTCTTTACATGATGATGCAGGGCAAGATTATTTAATATCATATGATCGTGTTTTATAGCATCAGAGACCAGAAGTCTATGGGCAGTGATAGAGAAAAAAAAAAGGTCTAAAATGTATAAAATATATGGAGCTACAAGCTAATCTGTGAAAACATTCTACCATTTTTCAAACATGTAAAATGTACAGAAGGTTTCTCTTTCTCTCTCTGTCTTTGTCTCTCTCTTCACCCCTCTCTCTGTCTCTATCTCTGTTTTTTTACCTCTTTGTCTCTCTCTTTCTGTGTGTATCTCTTTCACTCTGTCTCTTTGTCTTTCCCAGTCTCCCCCTGTCTGTCTGTCTCTCTCAATATGTGTGATGGAATTACTCAACATAGAACTGATCAGAGTTCCTGCTTTGTAGGGAACAAACCTGTAGCAGTACCATCAAGAGTGTGGTCTGTAATAAGGAACCAGTAAAATAAATAATCTAGTTCCTTACAGTCTGACTAAAGCATGACTGTGTTGCCTTACAGATTTAGTCTCCTCCCAGAACTTTTTTTATTTTATTTTATTTTTTTTTAAGATTTTTTGTAGGGATGCCTGGGTGGCTCAGTTGGTTAAGCAGCTGCCTTCGGCTCGGGTCATGATCCTAGGGTCCTGGGATCGAGTCCCGAGTCGGGCTCCTTGCTCAACAGGGAGCCTGCTGCTCCCTCTGCCTCTTCCTACCACTCTGAGTGCTTGTGCTCTCTCTCTCTCTGACAAATAAATAAATAAAATCTAGAAAAAAGATTTTACGTGTTTATTTGAGAGAGAGAGAGAGAGAGAGAGAGAGAGAGAGAGAGAGAGAGGTAGCAAGAGAGAGAGCACAAGCAGGGGGGAGAGAGAGAAGCCGACTCCCTGCTGAGCAGGGAGCCTGATGTGGGACTTGATCTCAGGACTTCGGGCTTATGACCTGAGCCAAAAGCAGATGCTTAATTGACTGAGCCACCCAAGTGCCCCTCCTCTCAGCACTTTATGTGCTCCCCATTTGGGTGGTTCAAGTGACCCGCCAGCCGCCCTTGGAAAGCTCAGCAGCTAGTATTCTCAACTACCTTCTGGGTCTCACCTCAATTCATGCAAGAACTTTAGGGAGTCAAACTCTGACTTCATTTCCTAAGTATGTCATATAACCATTTACTCTGATATGGACACCCCAAGATTGATGATGGAAAAGATACACTTGGGATTCAGAATCCAAAAGGATATGGGACCAGACAGCCTCTTCCTCTCATTTATCTGACTCTTTCTTCTGTGTCAAAGCCTAGAAAAGAAAATTTACACCAATTTCATCAATTTCCTTTTCTTCTCTCTTCCCTGCTTCCACAAGTCCACGGGACAATGAAAGTCTGGCTTCTTCCCCTCCTCCATGTCCCACCCTTCTACTAAAAATAAAAGCCATAAATCTTGTCACAGGAAAAAGCATCTCCTCTTTGCTATGTCTGTGTCCTTTTTTACTGTCCCTAAAAATGTTGAATTGGAGCTGAAACATCTGGTAATATTTATTTTTTTCTTTCCATATTGGTGGTTATGTCCAGTGTTTTGCTAAAGAGACCAAGGTCTCTACACTTTTCTTCTCAAGAACTATAAACTTCCTGATGTGGCTTTGGAGGTGGGAAGTGGAAGAATCAAACATGACTTAAAGGGAAAACAAATACATTTGAGCCACCATTTGCAAAATACTAATCTTTCAGCAGTTTTTCTTTTTCCCTTACCTTGTTCATAACATTTGCTTTCAGAATGCAACACAGAGAATGATGTAAACATTCTGAAATACCTCAAAAGTATAGAAAATTGATATTTTTAACTAAAAAAATTAGAAGTTCTGCCCTATCCGTTGTCGGTAGCCTTGAAACTATGGAATTATTTTCCTGGTATAAAAGAACTTTTATGACCAAAGTTCCAAAAGTGATACCTACATAAGAATATTGAAACTTTTAACAAATTATATTTATTTATTTACTTACTTACTTACTTACTTACTTATTTATTTATCTTTAGAAAGAGTGTGTGACCAGTGGGGAGGGGAAGAGGGAGAGGAAGAGAGAATCTTAAGCAGGAGCCCAGCGTGGAGCCTGACATAAGGCTAGATCTCACGACTGTAAGATCATGACCTGAGCTGAAATCAAGACTTAGCCAGTTTTCTGTGGTAGGCTACTCAAGGCTAGCAAGGGTATTCAAGTGTGTCTTCAGAGAACCAGGCTTCTTCTATCATCCTTCTCTTACATCCTTAATATATATCCTTTCATTCTTTGGCATTAAGAAAGTTGCTGGCCTTGTGATCCTGTTTACATTCTACAGAGGAGGAAGGAGAAAGGGGAAGATCAAAGGCAAAATCTTATTTTCAAAAAATTTTGACATTTTGTTCAGGATGTAAAGTCTGGGTTGCCCTTCTACATTCTGCTGCCAAAATTCTATCTCCTGCCTAACTGCATAGGGAGGTTATAAAGGACATTGGAGTAATTAATGAGTATTTTGTTTCCCAATTTTGGGGTAGAGGAAGGCAGAGAGGTTTTTAGTGAGTCATGCGTGAACCAACAGCCAGCATCTGCCACACTGACATGAGGCTATTTTTTGGCATAAATTCAAATTTAAAGGAGATTTGAAAATGTCATTACCTATCTCCTTTTATAATTATAAATTGCATTATAATGATAACATTTTAGTTAGAGTAAATATTTAGATTTTTGGTAATATGTATATTAACTATTGACTACAATTTTATGTACTATGCAGGATGCAGTATAATTAAACACTAATTCTGATCTATCATGACAGAGTTTCTTCATGATCGAGACAATAATTCTTAGTCAAAACCTAGTAAGATAACATTATTTTCAATTATAATAAAAAGCCATGGTTTGCAATATTAATTTTTCCTCAGGAAACAAAAGCAATTGATTTTCAATTGAAATTCTACTTGAGTCCCAGTGAAAAAATCCTTTGGTCAGCACATCGAAAAGAATACAAAAAGGAAAAGAATAAGGCAAAACTCATGAATAAGAATGAACTTGATTCAGAGCAGCATCACATTTAACTCTCTTATTTTCTTTAGTTAAAATTCTTTATCATAGCTGCAGTTTAAGGTATTATGATCGATCTGATTATATACTGTGTGGCATTTTGAGAAGTTTGAGTATAAGAGACAGATGGCATTATCTTGAGATTTTGTTAAATACTTTAATATACAGTGACAAACAATCGGTATATGTTTAATATGTGAGGAAATGAATTCATATAAATGAGGATATATGTAATGCATATGATGTCTATGGCAGAAAAATCTGAAACCAACTTCTCATAAGAAAATAAATATCCTAAAATATGACTCATGATGGATGGTTTTGAGAACTTTTACCTACATGTGTGGGAATTATTTATTCAGGAAGCATTTATAGAGCATCTGTACTTTGCTAAGGCACAGTTGTAGGTGATGAGAATGTAGTTGCAAATAAGAGAGATGTTAAGATGTTTGAACCACATTTTCATAGTTCTGCCTAGAGAGGATGATATCATTATCCAAATTTGGTTTAAGGGCCAATAGCTAGGAGCCCTTAGCCATTGTAATCAAGAATGCAAAGCCTGGGGTAGTCCGTCCTCATTGTTTCGGAGGCCCTACACTCCAGCAGTGGCTACACTAAGGCCCTCAGTACGTCAAACAACGAATGGTTTTCTTTTCTTTCCTTTTTTTTTTTTTAAGATTTTATTTATTTATTTGACAGAGAGAGAGAGATCACAAGTAGGCAGAGAGGCAGGCAGATAGAGAG
>LNAC01000002.1:3416423-3510481 GCA_002007465.1 Ailurus styani
TTTATTTATTTATTTATTTATTTATTTATTTATTTATTTATTTATTTATTTGACACAGAGAGAGACACACTGGGAGCACAAGCAGGGGGAGTAGGAGAGGGAGAAGCAGACTCCCTGCTGAGCAGGCAGCCTGATATGGGGCCCGATCCCACGACCCTGGGATCATGACCTGAACTGAAGGCAGACACTTAATGACTGAGCCACCCAGGCACCCCTGCCTGGATTCTTTTGCCCCACATGATGCATTTGAGATTTATCCGTGTCGTGTGTAGCACTGATTTTTTTTTTCATTGCTGCACAGTATCCCATTTTAAGAAAGTAACACTATTTACTTATTACTGCTGATGGTTATTTGAGCTGTTTCCAGTTTAGAGTTATTATGAAGATGCTGCTATATATTTAGCATTGTGCTCATACCACACATTTCTGTATGCATTTCTACTGTATATATAACTGGGAGTGGAACAGAGGAGATGATTATAGTTAGTCTTGTTCCGTACTATCAAATGGTTTTCCAAGGAGATTGTACCAGTTAATACCCCCACAGCAGTGTATGAGAGTTCCAATTGCTCTTTGTCCTCACCAATGGCAAGGAGAAGTATCTCATTGCTGGTTTTCAATTTGGTTTTCTCTAATGACTAAGAATGTGCAACACCTCTTTGCATATTTAAAGGCCATTTGGATTTCCTGTTTTGTGAAGAGCTTGTTCAAGTCATTTATTTTCTTTAAAAGGATCATCTATTTTTGTCTTGTTGGATATTTGGAATTTATAATATTTCAAATGAAATTTCTCTTTAGACATAAATATTACAAATATCAGCTCTCTGAAGCTTGGCTTTGCATAGTGTCTTTTGATAAGTAAAATTTAGTCAAAACTTATGCAAATGGAAAGATATTGCTACCATGTGACAGAACTTAATAAAAATTTCTTTAAGACCTTTTCTGTCTCATTCATCAGTATGCCCCCCCTTTTTTTGGTGGCTCATTTAACCCTATTTTGCCCATAAATTCCTATAAATTTGTCCTGTAAATTTTTTTTCCTCTCATTTTCCCATCCTTAAATATCATTTATCTTCAGATATCTATTTTGCTTGTGAATAGAACATATTAGTTGTGACAGGAAAAAAAGTACTTAATAGTTCAAGGCCTCAAAGTGTTGCTTGCTGTGCTGGGTAATAGGAATGATGCAATTTGCAAAACTTGGGAGGCTGAGAGATAAGTGAATTCTGCTAAAGAAGAAACTAGTGAAATAAGGAGACCCTGGGAGCAGATTCCAGGGGTTGAGAGGAAGGTGTAGCCCTGGAGGCTGGAGAGACCTGTGTGGAAAGAGAGCTAGCAAAGAGGAAGGGAATAGAATGTGTTTATGAATATTCTTAAGTTCTGGTACATGGTTGCAATGAATCTCCATTTTCAGTAAAATCTACATGGCAAACTGTTGCTTTCTAGAATTGTATCCACTTTGAGGTAGGGCATACAAAAATTTCTTAGGACAATTCAGGATAGGCACAAGAGAATGAGATGCTGATCACTGGAGCTCCATTACATGTGGGTTACTTGCAGCTCTAATTTACATCTGCACAGTGTGATCAATGCTGTGTTTTCAGTTGTGTTTGCAGTCAACAATAGAAAAAGTGATTTGAACAAAAGCTTTTTATCTTGATGAAATCCCAATAGTTCATTTTGCTTTTCTTTCCCTTGCCTTTGGAGACATGTCTAGAAAGAAACTGCTGTGGCAGAGGTCATGGATGTTGCTACCTGTGTTCTCCTCTAGAATTTTGATGAATTCCTGTCTCACATTTATGTCTATCCTCCTTTTGAGTTTATTTTTGTGGATGGTGTAAGAAAATGGTACAGTTTCATTCTTCTGCATGTGGCTGTCCAGTTTGTCCAACACCATTTGTTAAAGAGACTGTCTTTTTTCCATTGGATATTTTTTCCTGCTTTGTTGAAGATTAGTTGACCATAGAATTGAGGGTCCATTTCTGGGTTCTCTATTCTGTTCCATTGATCTGTGTGTCTGTTTTTGTGCCAGTACCATACTGTTTTGATGATTACAGCTTTGTAATAGAGCTTGAAGTCTGGTATTGTGATTCCACCTGCTTTGGTTTTCTATTTCAACATTCCTTTGACTCTTCAGTGTCTTTTCTGGTCCCGTACAAATTTGAGGATTATTTGTTCCAGCTCTGTGAAAAAGTTGATGGTATTTTGATAGTGATTGCATTGAATATATAGATTTCTCTAAGTATAGCATAGAAATTGTAACATTTGTTCTTCCAATCAATAACATCGAATGTTTTTCCATTTCTTTGCATTTTTTTTCAATTTCTTTCATGAATGTTCTATACTTTTCAGAGTACAGATACTTGCCTCTTTGCCTCTTTGTTTAGGTTTATTCCTAGGTATGTTATGGCTTTTGGTGCAATTATAAATGGGATCAACTCCTTAATTTCTCTTTCTTCTGTCTCATTGTTAGTGTATAGAAATGCAACTGATTTCTGTGTGTTGATTTTATATCCTGCCACGTTTCTGAATTCTATATGAGTTTTAGTAATTTAGGGGTGGAATCTTTTGGGTTTTCCACATAGGGCATCACGTCACAGCAAAGGAAACAGTTGACAAAACCAAAAGACAACTGACAGAATGGGAAAAGATGTTTGTAAATGTCTCATCAGATAAAGGGCTAGTATCCAACATCTATAAGAACTTACCAAACTCCACACCCAAAGAACAAATAATCAAATCAAGAAATGGGCAGAAGACATGATCAGGCATTTCTCCAAAGAAGACATACAAATGGTGAACAGATACATGAAAAAATCGTCAACATTACTTGGCATCAGGGAAATACAAATCAAAACCATAATTAGATTACCACCACACACCAGTCAGAACAGCTAAAATTAACAAGTCAGGAAACAGAAGATATTGGCAGGGATGCAGAGAAAGGGGAACCCTCTTATGCTGTTGGTGACAACACAAACTGGTGTAGCCACTCTAGAAAACAGTACAGAGGTTCCTCAAAAAGTTGAAAATGGAGCTACCCTATGGCCCAGCAATTGCACTACTAGGTATTTACTCCAAAGATACAAATGTAGTGATCCAAAGGAGCACCTGCACCCCAAAGTTTATAGCAGCAATATTCACAGGAGCCAAACTATGGAAAGAGCCTGGATGTCCATTGACAGATGAAAGGATAAAGAAGATGTGGTATATATATATGTACAATCGACTATTACTCAGGCATCAGAAGAAATGAAATCTTGCCATTTGCAACAATGTGGATGGAAATAGAGGGTATTATGCTAAGTGAAATAAGTCAATCGGAGAAAGACAATTATCAAATGATTTCACTCAAAGGTAAATTTTAAGAAACACAACAGAAGAGCATAGGGGAATGGGAGTGAAAAATAAAACAAGACAAAATCAGAGAGGGAGATAAACCATAAAAGACTCTTAATCATAGGAACAAACTGAGGGTTGCTGGGGTGGGGGTGGGGGGATGGGGTAGCTGGGTGATGGACATTAAGGAGGGCATGTGATAAAATGAGCCCTGGGTATTATATAAGACTGATGAATGACAGAACTCTACCTCTGAAACTAATAATACACTATATGTTAATTAACTGAATTTAAATTAAAAAGTTGTTAATAAGTTTCAAAAAAAAAAGAAAGTGATTTGTAGTCCTATAGCAACATACTTATTATAACAAATACAATTATATCATATTTCCAATCTACTACAGTTCTCTAAATTGTGGACATGTGAGAATTATATCAGAATATATCTGAATTGGGCTTTTCTTTGAAAATTAGCCTCTTTTTTGCTACATTATATTTACCTGGTTAATCAAATTAACATTGGTAATATAGATGGTCACTCACCATCTTGTTTCGATAAAGTAGGCTTTGTCTTATTTGACATATTTTGGCAATGTCCTTGCTTATTTCCTCTCAATTATATAATTTGGGGGGAAATGTGGTTTTATTGAGTCCAGCAATAAAGGATAATAGCAAGAATGAGTAGTAAAATCATAATTATGTGCTTTTATATTAAGATTTCTTTCTGAAAAAAACGAAAGCTGAACCTCAAAGAGTATTAGGATGTTTAAAAACTATATTTTATTATGGTATACCACTAATCTTTCCTATTCCGGTTGATTCTATAATGTTTTCTCGTCTATAGTATTAGAAGGTGATATAATTCACTGAACTACTATCCCTAACAGACAACTCCTGCCTTCCTTCCTACAAAAGAAAGACTGTAGGATAAAATTTCCATCAAAAGAATTTTAAGACTTCTACAATTTTGTATGCATGTAAAATTCATGTAACATGTGCATTCATGAAGGCCCTCCGCACTGCTGAAACTATTACTTATGTGAACTGATCTAATGGGGAGGAATGCCAATGCCCCTGCAGGAGGAAAGGGGATTAGATGATTCTACAAGGAACCTGAATGTCAAAACTAGAGCCTGATGATATACTTTGTTTAGACTTTCAACAGAGATTTTCAAAGTCATGAACTGTAGGTGTTGCTAATTCCAACATTTTATAGAATGACAGATAACTCATTTTGTGTGGTATCTTCTATGAAAAAAAAATAATTTTTGTCTTTGTCTGACTGTCAAGGGCTGAATAAGTAGCACAGAAACTGAATACTAAAAGACTCCCTTTTTAAATTACGGAATTCATGTTTACAAGATTCCAGAACAAAATAGACTTCTACTCTCTTGCCAGTGGGATGAAGGGATTTTTTTCTAATGGACTATACGTGAAGTCAAGCAAGGTGTTCAATAGACATGTAGGAAATATTCGCTGAGTGTTTCCTTTGTCCAGTATGGACCTAGAATTTCGGGAAAGTCCTGTAGTCTATATGTCCTGCCTTCTACATGCCTATGAGTAAAGACCACACAAAAGTCCCAGCAGCCAGTGGTAGTTCCTATTGGAAAAGTTACTCTCTGTGGGTTTTACCACTCAAGGAAGGTGGCCTAGAGATTTTTTTGCTGCTTTTATTACCCTGGAGAGAATGTTAATGATCAGGTGCCAATTCTCTTTGTGCTTTTTTTCTCCTCAATTACCTTACAAATTGGTGTCTAAATAAAGCAGGCTTATTACTACTACTATTTCTGTACATTTTCCTGAATATTGGAAAATGTGTCATACAAGAGCAATGTGTAGTGTCCCCATCCCTGCTGAATGTTTCTCCTGCCATCTGCTTTATGATTCTTTGCTCTGCTTCTCCTACCTGGCTCTAATAATCAAGCAAACAGAGAAGGTAGCAGCAATCTCAGTGGTTTTTCTTTCATCCAGCATGTATGCTCTTGTTGATAGTTTTGTTTTCTTGACACCAAATGTCACCAAAAAAATGAACACAAGTTATTGGAACGCAGCCTGTTGTGGTGTGAAGACAGAGGGCTTTGGAGCCAAGGGTCTTCAGTTTGAATTGTGGTTGTGTTACTTATTCAGAAGTGTGGACTTAGACAAGTGCACATCTCTCTGTTACTTAGTTTCCCTAATATAAATGATAATAATACCTAACAGGAAGTGCTGTGTAATTAGAGATAGGAAAGATATAATGTTCTTAGAACATAGCAGGCATGATCTAAATGATAGCCAGAAGTAAAAAATTAAAATCTATGTTTTCTCTCTGTAAGCAGCTTGGAATAGAATTGGAGATACATGACATACACACACTCACAAAATCAGTATTACAATACGGAATATGATTTTGTCAAATGATTGAACAGGATAATCATTATTAGAGAATTTTAGAAGCCTGAAGTGAAAGATTCTGTGACATTTGTAAGCTAGTGGCTTTTTCTGAGCCAAAAGCACCACGGTGAGATCACTGTTTCAGGCAGGTGCTCTTGGCATCAGTTGATGCAAGACACCAGAAGTGGCTACGGGAGGTTAGAAAGCTATTGCAAACATTTAACAGCGTGTTAAAGGCTGGAATTGTACGGACAAATAATTCTGTTCACATTGGAGTTAAAAGCATTTAAGGACTGAGGGAAGCAACCAGCACAAATAGGTAATTCGTTCACCAAATGTTAAGCAGAGATAAGCATAATTTCTTCCACAGAATAGATTGGTAGATCTAGATAGATTGGTAGCATCATTGATTTGAAATGAATTGAATTGCATTGAGCTATTGATTAATTCAGAGAAAACCGAATGGGGTTATGAAGAAGTATCTTTACAAATTATTTCCCTAACAACTTCACACCCTGATGGTAGTTTTGAATTTCATAAAACAGGGACAAAGAAACTGTGGCGATTGAAGCATGTAGCTTAGCTACAGAGCTGAGGGAGAGCACACGGGGCTTTTTCTAGAGCATTTCACAGGGATATGTAATAGCCACAGAGAGCACCTCAGGATCTGCTCTGTCCCAAGTTCCTAGGCCTCCCTTCATTCTTGGCCACCTACACAGAGAAAAGATAAGAATTCTAGTGTCCAATAGAATAACAGTAATAACTGTATTATTCTGTTTGCTTAGTATTTTATAGTTGTCAAAGTATAATTCATATGTTTTCAGTAGGTTTTTTTTGGTCATCTTCCCTAAATTTCTAAATATAGTCTTAAACTATATTTAATTTTTTCAGGAGTTGCCTGATATTTACATTGTTGAAGAACTTTCTGTGATTTAAATTTTTGAAACTTAAAAAGAACCCTTATTTTCAATCACTTTAGTGATACTAGATGAATAGAAATACAAGAAGTTTGGCCAGAATATTTATGTCTCTTGGTAAAGAAAGGAAATTTAAATGTGGAGAATCTAGATTTTGTTTAAGGAACCAAAATAAAGTGTTTGAGATAGAGTCTTGAAGATTCCAGGCAATAGAAAAACAGTTAACATTTTCCCCTATATCCCAGTCCAGCTTCTTGGGTGTATCAGTTTGATATTAATATGATTATATAAGTCTTTAGAGAAAGGGAATGGAGTTTCCAGAACTCTAAACTCAGATATGGAGAATAGCAAGTATTCTCTTTATATTAAAAGTGACTCTTACAACACAGTTTGTTCAAGGACAAATGCCTAAGTTGGCAAACACGTATTTCTCATCATCAACTCTAATAAATATGAGCTGTACAAGTCACAATCTATCTACCATTGTTCCTGACAAGGAAATGAATATTTTTAAAAGTATGTGCCCTGAGTGGATGATTCAGCTCTTCAACTATAGGAAATCAGTGGTGAAGCATAATAAGCCAAAGCAAATGAAATAGGAGAGATTTTACTGTGAGAAAGAGAGAGAGAGAGAGAAGAGAGAGTATGTGTGTGTGAAAGAGAAAGAAAAGCATCCGGTATAGATAGAAAGTTCAGATAAAAAAAATTGAAGATGGATTTTTTTAAATGTGGTAAAAGACTGTGTATTTCAAAACAATGATTCTGAGGATTCAGTTAATACTACATTTTCTAAGAATTTAAACATCTATTTGGGGAGGGCACAGAAATAGTAATTAACTAGGGACTAATCATGCTATCTCTTTCACTCTGTTCAAAAACATTGTGAGCATAAATGTAATCTAAGTCCCTATGAGACTATATCCAAGGATATTTTAATATGGCACTATCATAATAATAATATGTAAAGTAATATAAAAATGAGAATTCCTTGTATTGCCTATGCTAGACAAGATCATAGCTGAAACTGGAAATTTCAAAGTAGCAGTTTAGCAACACATTTTGCCATACTTAGTGCAAGAGTTAATAGTTAAATTATATCAAAAAACAAAAAAATTGTGGACAAATATAAAACTGGATGTGACACCATAACAGCAAGCATAATCCAAGGCTTCCTGAGCAAACCAAGAAATATCATTCTGGTCAGAAGTAAAATCAGGAAATAGAGTTTTTAAGAAAGTCAAGGAAGAGAGAGTTCTGGTAACAGAGTTTGTTGACATTGCCTACGATTTCTCAAGCACAGAGATAAAGCCTGTCAAGTACTCTTTTGGTTTAAGAATGTGGAGCTCAAAGTTGACTTAATTAGAGAATATTGGTGTGGATGTGGAATGAGTGAGGACTAATGAAATGGAGAGATTACAAGTGAATATGTCAAGAAGAATGGTTGAGGATAGAAGAGATCTAGAGTAGCAATTAGTAGAGTAGATGGGTCCTAAGAGGGATTCAAAAGATGGATTAGACTTGAGTAAGTTTATATATTTGTAATGATAAGGAGTCAAGAGAATGGGAGAGGTTGATAATTAAGAGAGAAAGATCAACAGAACGAAACATGGAAAGAGCTCTAGAGACAGGTATATATTTGAAACCAATTTAATAAATTTTGAATACTCTATAAAAAGTTTATTTGTGCTTGTATGAAGTAAACCTAAAGAGAATTAGAACCAGTGGAAATAACATAAAATACACTTTTCTAAGAGGGGTGCCGAGCTGGCTCAGTTGGTTAAGCATCTGACTTGATTTCAACTCAGATCATGGTCTTAGGGTCTTTAGATCAAGTGTCAGGCTCCACACTGAAGCCTGCTTAAGATTCTCTCTCTGCACGCTCCCCACACCCTCATGCTTTCTCTCTCTCTCTTAAAAAAGAAAATGCAGTTTTTAAGAGTGGATAAACTAATAAGTTATGGAGGCAAGCTTTCAGTAGTTTGAAATGAGCTTCATTATAAACTACATTAAATAAATGAGAAAATATTAAGAAGGTTGATCATAACAGTAATGGGTTTTAAGTTTTATGAAATGCTGTGATAATTAGGTCAGAATTTTCAAGTGGAAATTGAGTGATCATCCTTAGAAATGCAAAATATTCATGGAACCTATAACAAGAATGCTGTTAAAGTGTTCAGTTAAATATAATTCTGGCTCAAAATAATAAGCTTTCATTTATCATCCTGAATCTCAGTAAAATTTGGCTCCAAGTGTTTTTATGGAAACAAATTCTTCATAATAGCTTTTACTATTTCTGGAATGAGAATTTCTGAAACCCTCCTAGGGTTGAAAGACAATTTTTTTAAGACTTAAAAACCAGTGAAACTACTGTATAGAGATATAATTAAAGAATTCATCTGTTTAAAAACTTTGGTTCAATTCAGTCATTATTTCACTTCTCACATAACAGTGTAACTTGATAAAGGTTTAGTTTATTACCTACATTTAGCTGTGTCATTCCATCCTATTATTTATGCCACTATTGGAAAGAAATCAATATCTGTTTATATGCTATGCCTGATAAAAAGTTTTCTTCGTTATTAAGGTACATGATATAGTGACTTTTAGTAAAAACCTAAAAATGAGAAATCCTATATTCTATTATAGGAATGTGACTTCTCATTGTGTAACAATACAAACACTACTATCTGTTTTTATTTCACTGCTGCAAGTGAAATTGAATAAGATAACAAATTTCTAAATATTCACAAGAGAACAAGTTTCATAAATGTAGCCATCCTATCCTCCATAGCATTTAAAAAATACTATGACTATTAATGATATATTCTATTTAATGTTACTTATTATTTTATCCAATGTATTCAAATACTTTTTGTTGTTATTAAGTTCTATGACCACGTGGGGCTCAAACTCATGACTCTGAGATCAAGAATCGTACGCTCCACCAACGAAGCCAGCCAGGTACCCCGCAAATATTTTTAATAAAGCAGTTTTCACTTGCCATCAGAGTCAGTCAATAATAATAATTTAACTGATTTTTATTTGTAGTGCTGAAAAACATACAATGTGGGTCAGAAACTAATATTGTTCTCATGCAGGGAAAGAATACATGTGACAGACATGATATGTGAATACATATTGAGAATAAGAGATAGTTCTCAAAATTAAACATATCTTTAGTGGAACTAAAAAAAATTTAATATGTAATTTCAGTTTAATCATTAACAATAATTCCAAGGAAAGGTAGAGTGATATAAACTAAAGGAGCATCTTATTTAATTATTGTTTGCCTCCCTCTCTGTCTTTGACATAAGAGACTCTTAAGTACAGGGAGAAGAGGTGGGTGGGGAGATAGGATAGTTGGGTGATGGGCATAAGGAGGGCACTTGAAGTCGTGAGCACTGGGTGTTATATGCAACTGATGAATCACTAAATTCTACCCCTGAAACTAATACTACTATATGGGAACTAACTTGAATTTAAATAAAATTTTGAAAAATAAAATAAAAAATAAAAATAAAGGAGCATAAATTTTGCCTAGTTTTAGTCTTTCTCTTTTGTTAGAGTAATTAAAGTTCTTTGTAAACTGTAAATCCCTATACAAAAATGCCCTTACTAATATTTTCCTATTCTGGTAATTAAAGTGATTTTTTTCTCAAAACTTGTGATATTAGGAGAGTAAATATATAAGATGGGTTTTATGAAACTGTGACATTTTATTTTCATTTGCCATAAAGTTTGATATAACCACACATCCTGGCCCCAAACCATTTTGAATTAAAGTATTATAGCCTACATATTGCTTATTTAATTAACAAAATTGTTAACGAACTAATTTGGTATTTTAATTATTCTTATTATGGACTAAGTGTTAAATAAAATATGAATTGTAGCTCATCACTTCTTAAGTCAAATGAATTTAATTTTGTTTTAAAAGTCCTAATTATAAAATGATACTTTCAGTGACCTAACATAAAACTAAAGAAAAGTTTTCCCATAATTTATGGAAGGACTTTTTTTTTTAAAGATTTTATTTATTTATTTGACAGAGAGAGAGAGGTTACAAGTAGGCAGAGGCAGGCAGAGAGAGGAAGGAGCAGGCTCCCCGGTGAGCAGGGAGCCCAATGCAGGGCTGGATCCCAGGACCCTGAGATCATGACCTGAGCCTAAGACAGAGGCTTTAACCCACTGAGCCACCCAGGCGCCCCAGAAGCAGCTTTTCTTAAAACACTTTTTGCTTATTTCTGTTGACTACAGTGATACTATGTAATGATAAAGGGGAAAAAAAACTTAAAAATCTATTTCAGTATGCACGAGAGGTATAATAATTAATTCTTCTGCTTTATATCATATTAAGGGAAATGTCCTATCTCAGGTGAATTTGGGTATGAGAAAGGCAGGGAAATTAATTTGTGTAGAGGAGGGTATCTATCCTAAAATGGGGAGGAGAAATGAAGGCTGCCTGTGAACAGGAAATGACTGGGAATGGTGATGGCATCCGAAGGACAGAGCCAGTCAACAGAAACTCCTAACCCACAGCAGTGCTTGGGCTGTGGGTTCATGTCAGGCAAGTCATTTCCTGGTTCCTAGAGGTCACCTACCCCCTGCAGCACATGAGAAGTGGCTGGTGCCAGGGAGCAACATCCACTCCCAGGAGGAGAGCAACCGGAAGAACTAGCCAGTGTTTGTCACCAGCGGCGGTGAGAACAGTTCCAGGAGCAGAACTCCAACCCCATAAAGGGAAATGGAGAAAAACAGGGAACTAGAGTAGAAACTTTCAAACTATGCAAATATGACAGGAGTAGGGGAAAGAAGCAGCTCGAAGGGCTCTAAGGTACTCAGAAATCTCTTCAAAGCAGTAGCTCTAGAACATGTCTTCATAAAACAGATTCTAAAATCATGCTGTTGACTTCCACACATTTTTCTGGAATAAGTAAAACAAAATGGAGTCACCACCAACTGTCATTGAGCCATGAAAACTTTTCAATAAACTTCAAAATACTGATATGCTAGAAATTGTACAGGGCATATTCTTGGACCAGATTGTATGTGTATGTGTGTATTAAAAGATATAATAATATTAATAAAATATATAAAATACAATCATTTAAAGAGAGATATACAAAGTAACCGACAAGATTGATAGTTGGAATCCATTTCATTGGAGAGGAAATCAATATCAAAATTGCGGACTCTCTAGGAAATAATAATAAAAATAAAAAACCTATGTGTGGACTTGATGAAGCTGAAGTGACAGAGACTCTGTTGACCACCTAAAAACAACTAAAAAAATAAATGAGCAAAATCCATAAAACAACAGTATTTAAAACATTGGACATCAAGCAAGGAGGAACAGTGTGATACCTAAGAAGTGTGGCACACGTGAAGTGAGCCCTTCAACTTTTTACCTTGAGAGAGCTTTCATGCTATGTGGCACAGGGAGGAGGTACCTAGCTAGAGATTGGCATGCTCCCCAAGTTAAGGAGTTGGAGCTGAGATCTGTGGAATCCTAGATGGATAGAGTCCTGCAGATCGGAACACCTGAAAAGAGACACTTCTGCACAAAGAAAGATCTACAGTGGATTCCCCTTGAGTATTCAGGAGAATACTGAACAGTGCATGACTATGGGAGAAACTACACAAGGCTCTGGAAAGAACCACCCTGAAGGATGGGGATGTCGTTTATAAGCATGTCATCAATTACGAAAACCCTAATGTTAGGTTGGTGGATTGGTTTGCATAATAGCTCAGAATACTCTATGTCAAAAAGGCTCAAAGACAATGAACAGATAAAAATATGTGCATTGTGTAAAACAGATGAGAATCACTTTCCTTAACCTGAAAAAAATTCATAATTAGAGAAAAGATTAATAGTCCCATAGAAAATAACACCGTAATGTTGCAGAGATATATGTAGGGATGATTATTACAGGGTCATTTGTAATAAAAAAAAGTTTTCCCATATTTTGTCAAGAAATAATGGGATTGAATATATTTGGGTACACTCATAAAATGAAATATTATTCAGCATATAAAAAGAACAAGAAATCTCTGTAACCTAATTTAGAGAGAAGAACAGGATGGATTATTTTGGAAATAAAATTGTGGAACATCAATGTAGCATGATCTCATTTTTGTAAAAATTAAAATAAATGTGTAATTTAAAAAGAAAATAAAATTGAAAATGTATATGAAGAGATATATCAGTAATGAATAAATATAAGAAAAGCACATACCAAGGGCCAATAAATCAATGATCATGTGGATATATTCATAAAAGTGCTACCAGATTTGTAAAACTCTAAGCAGTTGATAAACATCAGTGTCGAAATGTTGACACCTGCTGTGTAGAACAGAAACTCAAGCAGTTGTTATTGATAGGACTTAACACTTTTGTTAACCAATAAGGAAATGAATATTGAAATGAATTATTTAAAAACTAGAAGTTCCACTTATAGAAATGTATCATACTTCTGTAAATGTGGGAGCATATGTGTATAAAGATAGTTATTGTTTATAATAGTCTAAACTGAAAACAACTTAGTGACCATTCATAAGGGCTGCTTAAAAAAAAAAGGAAGGTTTTGAAATTCAATTAATATTCTTCAAAGCTTTAAAAGGATGTGCTATAAAGAGAATGTTTTGGATTTTTAAAAAAATCTTTTAAAGATTTTATTTATTTATTTATTTGAGAGAGAGAGTGAGAGAGAGAAAGAGAGCACAAGCCAGGGGAGGGGCAGAGAAGCAGATCTCTGACTCCATCCCCAGGACCTTGGGATCATGAACTGAGCCCAAAGCAGGCACTTAACTGACTGAGCCACCCGGGTGCCCAGAGAATGTTTTGAATTCTGTCAATGTGTCCCTCCACATCCACTCTTTACCTCTCTCCACTAAGTTTGTGCTACCTGGACTTGCAGAAATGTCACGAGTAACTTCCTTAACTTCTGGTTTCCAGTCAGGATGAGAGAGGAAGAACAGTGAGAGTTTTCTGCCATTCCCACTCCCTGCTGGGTAACTAAGGTTAGAGTGAGCTGGTGGTTCCTAGTAGGCAATCCTATCTGCCCAGTGCTCTCTCGTCTCTGTATTTTGGGGTTGTTCCAAGTCTAGAGAAATGGGAAGATGCCCTCCTATTACTTACCAGTCCCCCATGTTACTAGCTTCCAGATACTGTACTATCCTTGTGGTTTTCCTTCATCTCAACCATGACTTTATAAAGTTAAAGTTTAAATTTTAAAATTATTTTAGATAGCCGGCTGGGAACCAAGACAATATATATTGTTTGGTGTAACAAAAGGAAGCTCAGTATGTCAGGCTATGTAAATCACAGTGGTTGAATTTAGAGATTCTGGAGTCTGGGCTTGAGTCCCAACTATACCACTGACTAGAGTGGCTCTTGGAAAATTGCTTAACTTCTTTAAGGCTTAATTTTCCTATCTTGGAATAAAGCAGACACTCTGTTACATTGGGCTATCATGAAAATTAATTGAGAACGTGAATATAATATACTGACTCAAAAGACTGGTCGTTAGTTATGAAAGGCAACATGAACAGATCTCTTACAATGCACCAGGCATTCCAGGCCACCCTATCTAACTATTTTAGTCTTTTCAGTAGCTTATGAATAGAGACCATTAGACATGTGCACATGAGCACACACACACATCCATATGTGTGTGTGTGTGTATATATATATATATATATATATATACATATATATATATATATATACATATGCTATATATATAGTATTTGGAACATAGCAAATACTATTTTTAAAAATATTTTATTTATTTATTTGAGAGAGAGGAGAGAGAGCATGAGCGGCGGGGCGGGGAGGAGGGGCAGAGGGAGAGTCAGATTCTCCATTGAACATGGAGCCCCACATGGGGCTTGATCCCAGGACCCTGAGATCATGACCTGAGCCCGTCACATGCTTAACTGAATGAGCCACCCAGGTGCCCCCATAGCAAATATTACATAAATGTTTGTGTTATTATTGTCCTCTTAATTTCCTAATTTTAATGATGAGGAAACAGAGAGGTTAAATATTAAAGATTGGTTTATCAAACAAGAAATTTAGCTTGGATTTGAATTTAGGAAGAGTGGGTTTAGAACACAATATTTCGGGGCGCCTGGGTGGATTTTAATGAACGTACTAAATACCATAAGGGAACAAAAGCAAAGCTCTAATCCATGTGCTTCAAAAGCTTTTATTCAAATAAGGGAGAAGTGGTTCCTGGGTGGCTCAGTGGGTTAAGCCTCAGCCTTCGGCTCAGGTCATGATCTCAGGGTCCTGGGATCAAGCCCTGCATCGGGCTCTCTGCTCACTGGAGAGCCTGTTTCCCCCTCTTTCTCTGCCTTCCTCTCTGCCTACTTGTGATCTCTCTGTCAAATAAATAAATAAAATCTTAAAAAAAAAAGAACACAATATTTCATGTGCACTTATCCAATAAATATTAATTATGATCGTTATTGCTTATTCTATTTGTGTAAATATATTTAATAAATATAAACTGTATATATAGTGATGGTATATATACACACCATAGGAATATTTGTATGTTCACAGGCTATATCAAGGAAGACTACATATCAAGCCATTATTTTAAAAATTACAGATATTGGAATTAAAAATAAATTGTGTTAGTGTATGTGTATCTATCTCTGTGTATATCTGTGTACTGACTACCTGTATACATATAGAGGTAAATGTATCTGTCTGTAAGTGAGTACATATGTGGCACATTCAGTTATAACATCCTCTTCATTTCTACATGTATGACAGAAATCAGCACATACATTTAAGATCACTTATGCTTGCATTTCCCAATTTTAAAAATATAACTTTTTCTTGTAACAAATGGACAATAAGTCAAAAGTTTGAAACTTGTTTCATTAAACAAAACCACTAAATATACCTTATGTTTTGAAAATGTGTAGTTATGATATCTTAGAGAAAATAGTGTTTGTTTGCTTATGGATATGAAGAAGGATATCTCTACCTGTGGAAGAGGTATTTTTGCTTTTTTGCTATCATGAAACTTACACGATGATGATTTTTGTCTGAGAAATGCTATCTCACATGTGTTAAATGAAAGGGTATACTTTGTTCATTTCTAGTTTTTTTTAGGAGCCTCCAGTATTATCCAATATAAGTAGTTGATCTTTTAAAACTCTTTCTCTTATTGTATCTCCCTCAAGAGCAGAAGCTGCCTTAAAATACTGAAATATGCCTCAAATGATGGACATCACATAAATTAATAGAATCTCTGACTAACGCAGAACTTCTTCTAATGTAACCATGGTTTCAACATTGAACATTTCTATTGTTAGTTCCCTGTTCTTCTGGAGAGAGGCAAAACAGCAGGACTTTTTGATATCTGAATAATTTGAACATAAAATGACAGAATATAATACAAAGGGAAGATAGCTGAGTTTTATGTGAGTATGGATTTAAATATATATTTTAATTTTCAAAAGGTAATATGGATTCCTATGGCAAAACAACGACTCTAATTTAAGCTACAATTTATTGTGAAGAATGAGGAGCGTGATGAAACATTCAGGCAAACTGTCAACA
The DNA here is from genome assembly GCA_002007465.1 of Ailurus styani. NCBI lineage: Eukaryota > Metazoa > Chordata > Mammalia > Carnivora > Ailuridae > Ailurus > Ailurus styani. Next base: position 3,432,633 of record LNAC01000002.1, read on the forward strand.
CTGATGTTTAAATGTTGTGATTACAGTTGCAATTTGAGGGCAGAGATCATTTCGCTTGAATTCCTTGCTGGTAAATTTATTGTTCAAATAATATGGTCCCTGAAATGTCGTATAAAAGGGCTAGCTATGATCAATGGACTTGTGATTTATTTATCTATAGTAGATATTTTCATTGTCGGGATGCATTGTACAGAGAAAATAAAGAGGGCAAATCAGTGGGGAAAATGTGGATGCAAATAACACACTATGCTTTTAATTTACTCACTGGCAGGGAAACTTCAGGGCATATACCAGCTTCACATGTTTTTTCCTTTCTTGTAATTGGAAGACAATAAATGTTCTAGAAAAGGTGTAAAATAACAAGAAACATTACCTCCTTTGGTAAATAATATTGAACAATGTGATGTGATGGTGAAGTTAAATTATACATCATTTATATTGATGAATAGATGTGCATAGTTGATTAAATTAATAGTTATAATGTGAAGTTTAAATTTAAAAGCTCCCAGAGCAAAACCTTCAAAGATAATTAATGAACTTTCCTTTGACCTGTCAGCCAAACACTGAGGGACACAGAAGAAGATACCATTTTTCTGTAATTTTTTCCTTAGCCTCATCATATTATGTTCAAGTACACAAAAATCTCCTATCTTATCTCTTAAAATGCTATATCAAGGTTCTTAGTTAGGTTTTGGCAAATATTTTTACAACTTGCATACATTCTTTAAACTGAAATATCGTAAAGATGATCTAATGACCCACTCAGGTAAATAACTTCTCAAACTACAACTCAGAGCTCCATTTTTAATTTCCATGACTTATTTGGAGCTACTATGGACTTTCCCTATCTATGTTTTATTGTCTAGTATTGGAAGATGTTTCCTAACTAATCAGAGATGTAGCTTATAAGAATGAATATTTTATTTTTGTTCTAGCTTTGATTCTAAGCAACAAAAAAGTGATTTAATACTTACGACCTTATTTGCTTTACAGGAAAGTCTTCATTATTATTTGTGTTAATATTATTATTAAGGATGGATTCCTTTTTTTTCTTTTTAGTTCACACTGGGATCGTGTAGTGGTGTCATATTGTTGCAGTCAAAAATTAGTCTTACTGTGGAAATCATATATTATTCTCAAGTTTCTTACATGTGAATTAATTATTTGTACATGAAGGAGTTAGAAGTGTACTGGCATATTTCAAGTCCCACCCATCATACTTAGTACTTACTTCTACTGACCATTTTATCTGATCATACTGGAAATTCTTTGAAGAAGGGCAATCGATTAGTTCTACTGTCTTCTGTTTTCCACAAAAAATATATACATAATATATACATATATATTACATATACTATCTAGATAAATATATAGAACAATTTTTCAATCTGTGATACAAAAGTGAAAATGATTTGTTTTATTTAGTCTTTTTTTATTCATCTTTAAGTTAAAGTTTTCTAAAGTGATTTTACTCCTTATTTTCAAAGATCTAAATGAAAGTGTAGTGGTTGCACTCAGTTGAAAGGCATCATTTAATAACTACATTTTAATACATTTTCCTTTCACAGTAATTAAATTGTGAAGTGCTTGGCCAGAATGGTCCCTGATGTGAAAAATTTGCACTACAGTGTTATCATTTAAGAACTGATTTATCTTAGAAGATTGACAACATAATGGATATAACAACATTAACCCTGAAACCAGGACTTATAATTAGCCAAAGTTGACAAGGAACAAAGGTCACCATCTGAAGGTTATCTTCAATATCTTTATCTAATTTCTAAAGGACAAACTACTTCATCTAACACCCCCCTGTCTAAGTGATCACCAAATAATCATTGTAAATTGGTCTAAACTAAATCATCTTGTCTATCCGTATACTTCTTTTGTTCTTTGAAAAATAAGTGACAAAGAAAGAGAATATTAGATTACTCTTGCTGATGTCCACATAGTGACTGACCCATAAACATGTGTGGCCAGTTAAGCCAGCAGTATTTTATTAATATCAGCCAGTTAGACCACTGTAGTTAGTCCTTTCTAAAATGTGCCCTTCCTTCACAAGTATAGGTTTGTCTAAAGTTTTTCCAGTAGATAATATCATTGGAAACCTAGAGCCTTGAATAGTTTTCCCACTTAAATAAGTTAAACATATTTTGGGGTCATGATGGAAAAGCAATTAATTAAATCATTTAAAGGACTTTTAGGCAAAGAGGCAACCTTCAATTTACATGGCAAGTACATTATTACAGGAAAGATGAGAAAATAAATACATACAGTATTACTAAAAAGCTTTTCAAGTAATGTGGGTTTGTAAGATAATATGAAGCAAGATTTAAATTAAAATGCCTAATAAAAATGTGCATGTAGGAAATAATGTCTTCTATCCATATAAAGGCAAATAATAGACATAGATGATAGATAGAATAGACATAGATAATAGATAGATGATGGGTAGATAGGTATAGATGTAGATAAATAGAAAGATATTGTATTAAAATAGCAATTGTATAAATATTCAGTGACTGGGTAGAAAGCATTTTATGAAGTTGGTAATTGATAAATGAAAGATTATTCTTTGTATACTCATTTTATGAAGTACCTATTTTATTAGTCATATCTTCAATTATTTAGCTAATTTTAAATGTGCATAATCCTTTATGCACAGTTTGAGTTTATTCATATGAAATATTATCATTTATTTGTTAACATTGGACCATTTGATGTAAATATAATGTAGTGTCTTTTCTAAAATGAACCAGAACATAAACAAATTCTTGTAGTGTTTATGGCAAGAAACATAATAGGCTATAATGATATTCTTAAACACTGATAGGAGTATTGTTTATTCTTGTAGTAAAATGGAAAAGTTAGGGGTGCCTGGATGGCTCAGTCATTAACCGGCTGCCTTCAGCTTAGGTCATGATTCCAGGGTCCTGGGATTGAGAGCCCCATCAGGCTCCTTGCTCTGTGGGAAGCCTGCTTCTCCCTCTCCCGTTCCCACTCTTGTATTCCCATTCTCGCTGTCTCTCTCTCTGTCAAATAAATAAATTCTTTTTAAAAAATTAAATAAAATGGAAAAGTTAAATTGTATTTTCCCATATTAGAAAAACAAACTCCCAGTTTTGATCCCAATACAATTTTAATATTCAGTTTTTGATAATATGAACCCAAATATACAAATAAGAGTACTTAAGAGAATTTCCTGTAATATGCCATCTATTTGGAAATTTCATCACATTTGACTATAAAAATAGTAACTATGAGGTACTTATTTTTAGGAGCCCACATTTTACTTAAGATTTTGAAAATGGTCGCTTCTCTTAAAAAAAAAAAAGAAAAAAGAAAGGAAAAAAATGGTCCCTTTTTTTTTAAGATTTTTATTTATTCATTTGACACAGAGAGAGATTACAAGTAGGCAGAGAGACAGGCAGAGAGAGAGGAGAGAGGGGGAAGCAGGCTCCCTGTTGAGCAGAGAGCCCGATGTGGGCCTCGATCCCAGGACACTTGGATCATGACCTGAGCCGAAGGCAGCGGCTTTAACCCACTGAACCACCCAGGTGCCCCAGTCCCTTCTAAGTCAATGCAAAATCCCAGTACCTAGAGATTAAAATATTTTCTCATAACTGCTATCCTTGCTGATATCAGAAGGTAGCCTGAAACTTATACTATTGACATTAAAATCAAATAAGTGCCATCTTGATGAAGAGTGATAAATAAACAAACAAAATTGAGTTTGATATAGAGAAAAGCAGTTATATAAAGTTATTCATGTGAAAAATGTATCTTTACACATTTCAATTAATATAAAAAATCTTTTTTTTCTTGAGTAAGCTCAATTTGTGAGCCACTCTTTGAAATGTTAGAATGCTATGTAAGCACATACTTACTTTTTAAAGTAAAAATAATACCTTCAAACAGTTTAAGTAGATATTGCTTGTTTTGATAAGTTGCTCATCTGAATTTAATAATTATTATAGTAATTGCTTACAGAAAGTATGCCGTATTCAATGTTGTATCTTTGTATTGGCCATAATAAATATTTGTGGGATGTGTTAGTAATTCCTTATTTTAAATACAGGGATATTTTCTGTAGATCAAAAACATATACAATCCTAAAATAGTAATATTAATAATATTTTTCCATGTCTTTTTATTTCTATGCTTTTTTAAAGAGCTCTTATATAGTCTTGTCAGAGAATCCATATTATTTGAGGAAATGATATCCCTAGTGCTGCCTTCTCATGCATTGTTTTAACTCCTTGCCATGTGATTTAGGAATACAAGCTGAAGTCTAAAAAAGGATAATTTAAATGCATTTTCCCCAAATGAAGAAATAAAGGATTCTCATACTTTAATAATCTAACCTAGCCATATGTTTATATTCTGGTAAAGAGTCAGTGAAGATAACTGTATTAGAAAGCATTTTATAAAATCATCAATAGACTAAATGGTATGTTGGTGCCTTAAATGTTAACATAAATTCTATATAGTTTAGTTATGTATTTTCTACTTGAAATTTCAGAATTGAGAGGGTAGAGAAAGGTATGTTTATCTATCAAGACCATCCCTGACTTTATCTGCTTGTACAAATTTGCTCTACCGTGACCTCTAATTTTTATCTCAGCTCCAAATACTAGGTTTTGCCTGCTTTCTCAGGTCTGGAATTACTGGTGCTAATAATAGCTGGCATTTATTTAGCTCTGTATATAAATGATCTTCTTTAATCCTATGATGTAAATACTATTTTATCATTTTTCACATAATGAAATGGGACATACAGGAAGTTTAAATAATTTGCCTAAGGTTGGCTGGCATATGATAGGATTTGAGGCACGCAGTCTGCTCAGAGGATGTTTTCAGTATTGCATTTTATTTCCTTCCTGAGGGAAAGTGTCCTGACTTTCTCCTGCAACCTCTTGTGGGCTGGGATTGTGCTTCAGTCAGTTTCTGGGCAAACCTCACATGCTGCCAGACATCCCACTTGCTTTTCCTTGACTGCTAGGGTCTCCCCTATTATGGGTGAACGTGATGATTCAGATGCTCTGCCCACTGAAATATTGGAATATAACTTACACGGTACGTCATTGCTGCATTCCCCTGCCTATTGCTTGCCGGAAGACCCTTTATAGTCTGACTTCCTCCTACACATGCTGAACACCTTCAAGATAATTAAAGAAGGTCAGTTAAGAAACTTCTACAATAATATGGCATGAAGGAGATTGCATCACAATGAAAGAAAGAAAAAGAGAAAAACAGAAATATTTTGTAGTTAAAATGCAACAAATCCGAGTATCATACTAGATACCAGGCCAAAATATAGAATTAATTAAATGGAGATTTCAAAATAATGAACCTTACTTAGAGGAAGGTTAGATGTGTCATTCAGAACAAAGAGAAGCATAGAGGAAGTAGGGATAAAAAGCAAAGAAATAAATGTGGTTTTGGCTACACTGATTTTGAAGCAAAGGAGAAACATACAGAGATATCTTGATATCACCATGTCCTCATGTTTATTTGTTCACCATACATGTTATCATTTTTTAAAACTTTTTAAGTATCTCATACTGAAATGGTGAAATAGCAGCAGCTTGGGAAGTTGCATTAAGAAGTACATAATAGGTGTTCAGGAAATTCATTGTAATTACCAGACTAAGGCATAGATTGATACTTAATTTTGACAGTTTCAAGGCCAATTCATTTCAAACTGTGCTACAGTCAATCACTTATAAATGGAAAGATATATCAAATACTGTCACTAAAGCAGAATCTGCCTTATAGGTATATCCAATTAATCTTAAAAACTTTTGGTATTCAATTTAAAAGTACCCTAAGAATATTTATTTTCGCCCTCAATAACTTCAAAATGAAATGAAAAATCAGTCCAAAAGTTTCTGATTAATAAGTCTTAAGTTTTAATTGCAAGGTCATTTTTAAGGTGTTTAATAAGTATCTTAGCATAGAATTCTATTTTATAAGGAAACAGGTTTGAAGAAAGAGATTATGAGATTTTTTCCTGATAATTTGCTTTGGAAATTTCGTGTAGTTATTACTTATAACGTTTAAAGTATTTAACAAACTAATGCATTTATATTTTTAGAGAACAAAGAATTTTTTAATCTGTTTCCTTTTACTTCACTTTTTTTTTTTTGAGTTTCTAAACAGGACACTAAAACCCAATTGGACAGAAATTAATTTATTTTTTATTTTTTTAAGATTTTTTATTTATTTATTTGACACAGAGAGAGAGATTACAAGTAGGCAGAGAGGCAGGCAGAGAGAGAGGAGGGAGCAGGCTCCCCGCTGAGCAGGGAGCCCGATGCAGGCCTCAATCCCAGGACCCTGAGATCATGACCTGAGCCGAAGGCAGAGGCTTTAAACCACTGAGCCACCAAGGCGCCCAGAAATTAATTTAAAAGAGAATTATATTCTTTGGTATATCTTAAAATTGATTGTCCTTAGGTTCTGAAGGGTTCAGAAATCACAAATACAATTTCATGGTTTTGTTTTTTTGTTTTTTTGTTTTTTTATTTGACACAGAGAGAGAGATCACAAGTAGGCAGAGAGGCAGGCAGAGACAGGGAGAGGAGGAAGCAGGCTCCCCGCTGAGCAGAGAGCCCAATGCGGGCCTCGATCCCAGGACGCTGAGATCATGACCTGAGCCGAAAGCAGAGGCTTTAACCCACTGAGCCACCCAGGCGCCCTTCATGTTGTTTTTTATCCCCTTTATCTACTTACCCTTCCCCTTACCCACCTCCCCTCTGGCAACCACCAGTTCGTTCTCTGTATTTAAGTCTGTTTACTTTTCTTTGTCTCTCATTGTTTGTTTTATTTCTTAAATTTCACATGTGACTAAAATTATACGGTATTTGTCTTTCTCTGACTGACTTATTTCGCTTAACGTTATACCCCTTTAGATCCATCCATGTTGTTGCAAATAGCAAGATTTCATTCTTTTTTGTGGCTAATATTCCCACTGTGTATATGTACCACATCTTCTTTAGCCATTCATCTATGGATGGATACTTGGGCTGCTTCCGTATTTTGGCTATTGTAAATAATGTTGCAATAAACATGGGGATGCATATATCTTTTTGAATTAGTGTTTTTGTACTTTTTGGTAAATACCCAGTAGTGTGATTACTGGAGGATATGTTAATTCTCTTTTTTTTTTTATTTGCCCCAGGGGTATAGGTCTGTGAATCATCAGGTTTACACATATCACAGCATTCACCATAGCACAAACCCTTTTTGAGGAAACTCCATACTGTTTTTCACAATGGCTGCACCAATTTGCATTCCCACCAACAGTGCGTGGGGGTTCCTTCTCCTCTACATCCTCATCAAACACTTGTCTTTTGTGGTTTTGATTTGAGTTATCTTGACATGTGTGAGGTGATATTTCACTGTAGTTTTGATTTGCATTTCCCTGATGATTAGTGTTGTTGAACATCTTTTCAGGTGTTTATAAGCCTTCTTTGGAAAAATGTCTATTCAGTTCCTCAGCCCATTTTTAAATTGGATTATTTGTTTTTTGTGTGTTGAGTTGTATAAGTTCTTTATATATTTTGGATGTTAACCCCTTATCAGATATATACTTTTGTGCTTTTTTATTGCCAAATTAGGATGCCAAATTGTTTTCTTGTCAACTCTATTAAAATGTGAAAACATCATAATAGTCATAAAAGCCACACATGATAACAAACAAATATAATGAGGAGTTAAAGAACAATTTTGTAAAGAAGTGCATTTTGTATATAAACTTCTCTGTACCTTAACTGAAACAGATATAGAAGTAAAGTACATTTTAAAAGTAGGAAATTTAAGACATGCATCTGAGTCAGTTTCTTTTTCTATAAACACACACACACACACACACACACACACACACACACACCCATAGGTCCATGGTTTTTGCAAGGTGCTATACAATAACTGATATTTATAATTGGGATCCCACAGTACTGATGAATTGTGTGATAAAAAGAAGGTCTGTAATAATTTTTTTGAAATAAGTGAATACTAGAATGTGAACTCCATGAGTATAAATTTGTTTTTAAAATTCACTGTCACTTCCTTAATGTTAGCACATCAAGATGCTTGATAAGACATATATAGGATGAAGGAAATGAAATTCATAAATTAGCAATGAATTAGAGCAGGGAAGAAACTATCTGAATCGAAAAATGTGTTTCTAGTTACTTGGATTAACATTGTTCCTCCAAGCCCTGTATGCATCATTCCCAACTAAGGATGAAACATCACCTTGCATTTTCCTTTTAACTCCTTGTTCCTCTGTTACTTATTTCCGTATGTAATCAATATAATGTTGTTTCTGATCTTTACTCCAAACGCCTTTTGATTCTTTCTTTCACGAAAGCTTTAGTGTCACTTATTTGCAAATTAATGATCCAACAATTTAGATGCCTTACCGCTATTTTAGGACATTTCTCTAGTCAGATCATCCTTCTTATCATAACCCTTTCTCCATTTCCCCCAACCCCAAAATAAATTCTGTATAATTGTTCAAGCTGTTTATTCATACTCTTACCTCCTAATGTAACTCATAAAAACATTTAAAACCAAATAAATATCTACCTTCTTTGCGAACCTTACTGCTTTGATATGCATAAAATTTCAGTGGATTATACCTTTTCTCTTCTATACTGAAACCTATTGTGATTTTGTCTTATTTCTTCCTTAGGGCCTCAAGGAGTGTAGCCAGTTTTGTTTTGTTTTGTTTTGTCTGGTTCATATTGAGTAATAGTCTGTCATCATTCATTATATACTTGTTCTGTGAATAAAAAAAATTCTTGATGTAGTCCTTCCTTTGCACTGGTTATATAGAATGGAAAAGGAGAAAAACCTGAAAATGGCAACAATATCCAAAGAATATTGGTATGTAAACACATTAGCCCAAAATATGATTTTGAAAAGTCTATTAATATATGAGGCTAAAGGAATAGCATCTATCCTGGATCTGTGGCAGAGGGAGGAGAGCCGTGGCAAAACTGTGATGAAATCTCTGTTAGGTTCTGGCTTCGCCGCTTCTATGAACACAGTCAAATAACATGACCAGGCCTGTGTCAATACAGAAGGGATGCATACTCCTCCTACAGAAGGCGTTGATGAGTGTTGAGTGTGATGAGTGTTGTGACAGGTGGGGATTTATAATCTTTTTCAGAGAATATTGTATGAGTGTTGTGACAGGTGGGGATTTATAATCTTTTTCAGAGAATATTGTAATAGCAAATAGTAATAAAACATAAATAGTATTAAAATATATAGCAATATGCATTATAATAAAGTAATTGGATTTGTTTTCCTGTCCCAGACAAAATTAGTCACAATAATGTACTGTGATCATATATAAATTTAGGTCTCTGCAAGTTATAAAAATTACACACACAGTGTATAATACTAATGGGTATCTAATGTATTACATACAGCTCTAGTTACTAATACTTTGATCTCTGACTCCCCTTAAGAATCTCATACTATCGGTATTCATGTAAAAAATGCACTTGTGTATATACATATAAATTTTGCATATAATTTCAGGGGATTCTAGAACTTTCTAAAGCCTTCCTTAGGACCTCACAGAGCTCTGACTTCCAAGAGAAGAACTCTTACATTCTCTTTTCAGCTTGTTCTACCTCTTTCCCACCATCAACAGCTATATTCCATGGACAGCCACTATTTCAACCTGCAATCTTCTTAAGCCACTATGATTTGTCTTCAGAAGTTATCAGTTCAGTGAAACTTCCCTTATTCAATATTCTAGTAATATCTTGTTGCTAAATACACAGGTCATTTTCCATTTTTTAATCTTACTTGATTTTTCAGGAATATCTAACACTGATCACTACTCCCCACTTCTTGCAGTGTTCTTTTTTTTTTAACTTGTGTCCATGACATATGCCCTCCTAATTTCTCCCTCTTGTATAACTATTTCTTGTTAGAACCATTTTGTAAATATTAGCATTCATTGAGATTTGGGAATTCAGCCCTCATTTTATCTAATTGTACACTTTTCATCATCAATGTTGTTCACTTCCATGGTTTCAAATACCACTAATGATTTCCAAACATTTATCATCAGTCCAGATTTCTCATTTGATAGATTAGCCCTTCCAATGTATTTTGAATATCTCTAATAGGAATACTCACAGTCAGATAATAAATGTCAACATGATCAAAACAAAATTCATTTTGTTTTAACCTAAATATTCTCCTGTTTCATATCTCACTGAAGAGTAATTTAATCTTCATATTTTACCCTAAAATAGCTTTCTTTCTTCCTTCCCAATTTTTTTATCTTGTTCCTCCAAAATATGTTCTGACTTTTCTTGTTTGCTTTTTTGTTGTTGGTTTTTTTTTTTTTTTTTTTTTTGTTTTTTGAGAGAGATTGCACATGAGCATTAGCGGTGTAGGGTAGGAGCAGAGGGAGAGGGAGAGAGAAAATCTGCAGCAGTCTCCATGCCCATCAGGGACCCCAAGAGGAGCTGACCTGAGCGGAAATTGACTCAGATGCTTAACCAACTATGCCACCCAGGTGCCCCCCTTTTCTTGATTTTAAACTTTCCTAGACTCCCGCAGGATAAATTTAAGCTCTTAAACAAGACTTACATGTTCTTTCGTGGTCAGGGTTGCTGTTTCAATTTTCATTCTTTTTCAGTCTCCCTCAACTTCACATGGTAGCCAAATTGGTCCTTTTCTGTAAGCAAGCTATAGTTTATCTGCCTCTGGTTATTTGCCATTGCTGTTACACTTTCACACTATCCATTCATGATTTACTTAGTAAACCCTTCTCTTCCTCAGCTCTGATATCTCATAAATAGATTAGATGGTTCTTTTCTGTGTTCCCATAGCATCTCCAATTTCTCTCTTTTCACATTGTATGATTCCTGACTACACAGCTGGTTACTAGATGATGCATGGACACCTAGAATTATGAATGAATAAAAATTTTGTTTACAAATGTATCATGTCAGAAATCCAAAGACTCATCTTATAATCCCCAAACTCTAAAATGGATTGGGAAAATAAAACACAGATGTATACTGTAACAAATATTTACTATGGTAAATGATTACTAAAATAAATTAAAATGCACTCTTGCATAATTTCAGGATTAATCAAAGGGTCATATTTCCAGCTCGCCAGTAGTACAGATTATGGTTCCCCTTTACAAATGTAACCGGTTTGCAGTTTGGCATCATTTGGTGATAGTTGTCTGCACAACTGGCATAATTTTGGGTTCTGTGTCTGAGTGAGACTTCAGAGATTCCAGGGAACAGCTAATTGGCCGATACCTGGTTGGTCAGGATCAGGTTTTTTATGGTTGTTATTGTTCATTTGTTTTTGTTGGGGGCTCAATCCGAGGAGATAACACTGGAAAAATATTTGAGGTTATAAGGAACCCAAACTTTGCTTCCTCACCTTCCAACATCAACTGTCATGGGACATTACCTTGATACAATGGTACCCTCCAAGTACATTACCAGCATGCTATTCCAGAGGTCATGATATAGAAAAGATCATAAAACAAAATACTTACATCACACACTTTATCGATTTTATTAAAAACACTCAGAAGCAAGGGAAAGAGATAGGCTAGGTTAACACACATAGGGTAAGGTAGTGTGGAAGGACCACATGATCTGAATCCCAAGGTATGCAATAACCAAATGTCCTGTTCCTCCCTCTGCCACATCAACCTTCCAGACTGATGGTGTGCTTACAAAGGTCAGACTTCAAGTTTGAGCTAGAGTTCAACAGGTAAAATACGCTCTGGCTCAATGATAGACACTTGTTCTACTAGAGAGATGCAGGGTCAAATACACCTGGTTGATAGATGTACCTCTCCACTTAGCCTAATGAACAGGCATGGGTTTTATTTGTGTTAGTTAACCAGAGGACATGTAGAGTCATAATTGAAGTCTCCAATGGATAGCCAAATAAGGACTTTGTGAATGATAATTTTTCATGAATATCTATTGTATCCTGAATACTTACAGTCTCTTGTATCTTATCCTTAGTTATATTTACATACTGTAAGTATATAGTTTATAGGTGTCTCATAAATACTAGGCATCCCTGATATTTCCATCCCTTTCTGTTTAATATAAGCGTGCTCTGCTTTCTAACTACTTATATTTAAGAATTCTCATGAATTCCACCCATGTTTAACAAACATTTTACATACCAGCTCCTCATCTATTTTTAAAAACATTTTAAGATGCTTTGCCTACATTTTACAAACTAAAAACTTATTCATGTAATATAATAGAATACTTTCAATAGCAAATGTGCATTTCATAAAAGTAGCCCACTGTGGCTGATTGTATGTGCTAAAAAAAGGCTTCAATAGTATTTTTCTTACCATGTGATTTTGATGCTCCTCCCATTGAGAGGTGAGGGTCTGTGTTTCTTTCTCTTGAAATCAAGTGGGCTTGTGATTGGTATCCAATAATAAAATATGTTGGAAGTGACACTATTTGACTTTCAAAGCTAGGTCATAAAAAGAGAAGCAGCTTCTGCTTCTGCCTTGTTTAGTACTTGCCTTTGACTTCTGCTATGATATCTGACTGCCCTTAGGCTGCCATGCTGTGAGGAAACCCAAACTATCCCATTTAGCAATACCACATGTAAAAGCCACAAGACCACAAAATTGGGGTGGCAGGTGGGAAAGAAGTAGAGAGGAAGAGATATCTCCCAGGTCAGCCCCAGCTGTTTTAATGGTTCTACTTTTCAGGTCTAGCCACTGTCGCATTTCAACCACATGAGAGATTCTTTTTTTAATTTAATTTAATTTAATTTATTTATTTGGCAAAGAGAGAGAGATTACAAGTAGGCAGAGAGTCAGGCAGAGAGAGAGGAGGAAGCAGACGCCCTGCTGAGCAGGCAGCCCAAAGTGGGGCTCGATCCCAGGACCCTGAAATCATGACCTGAGCCGAAGGCAGAGGCATTAACCCACTGAGCCACCCAGGTGCCCCACACATGAGAGATTCTAAGACAGAACTTCCTATGCAAGAACTTCCCAAATTCTTGACCCACTGATACCATGAAAAAAATCATAGAATGATTTTTTTACTCATTAGCAAATGCCAGAACATTTGCCATTTCTCCACCTGGTCTTGACCTCCCTTCCACATCTCACCCCTCCACAGCTGTAATAATACGAATGTGATTCCACCCCATTTCAGACTGAGCAGAAGAGCCGAACTGCTAAAGACATTATATATAACTGCAATTTTGAGGAGAGTTTTATACAGACATCAACTCTCTAGGACTTCTTGTTATTAAATTTTTCTTATTAATTTAATATTGAAGATGCTGTTTTCTGTACATAGTCTTTCTAAACCATACATTTGTATTCTTCATTACTCTATGAGTCTTTATATCCAAAACAAAGATTACCCATATAAGTTATCTTCATTGTTTAATTTACTATCCATGATTGCTTGCACATGTCTTTGAATGAAACATTAAGGAAAAGCTTTCATGTTGGTGATTTATTTCCCAAGGATTTCTCACTCAAAGAACAGAGTAATCACTGGGCTCACTTCATCTGGTTTATTTATGTTGCCAACTGATTCAAAGATTTAGGTTAGGATTAGTGATGTCAATAAACAAGGTAGTTAGGTAATCAGAAATAAGTTTGGGTCAAATTCTGAAGGATTTATATTTGATAGGAGAAGTTAAAAAGTAGATATCACAAAAACCAAAAAGAAAACAAAACAAAAAAAGTAGATACCGCAAGTCAAGCAGTACATGCCTAGCTTCTTCAGGTGCTTGAGTTGGAAAACCCAGGACTTAATACTAATGAGTTTTATTTTACTCACCTGTAAGATTGGAGCTAGATGAGCACTGGGTGTTATATGCAACTGATGAATTATTGAACTCTACATATGAAACTAATGATGTATTATATGTTGGCTAATTGAATTTAAATAAAAAAAAGATTGGAGTTAGATTAGCATTCCCAGCATAAAATCCTATGGCTCTTAAATGATAAAGTGCGTCTCCCTGAATTTGAGCAGAAACAAAAATGAAAACCTTTATTGTGAGGATTTATGTTAGAATAAATCTCTTCTCTTGGTGAAAACAACTGCTGAATATATTTAGGATGTTTCTTTGCTCTTGATATTTTACCTCAGAGTGGTCTAAAGAGGAACATAAAAGATTTTTTTCCTACAAAATGTTATTTTTCCTTTTAAGCAGAGAAAAGTATTTCTGAAGTCATTACTATTTTAACTTACTGCTCTTAGATTTGATGTCAGATAGGACTGAGTGATGCAAAATAAAATTCTCTGGAACTTGTCTTCTCTTATCGTATTTTGACTTCAGACAATAACAGTTTTTGCTCTTCTCGAACACTAAGATATACTTAGTTATGAGCTGAAATCTCGGTGACTATTTGTCAAATTAGTACATTTAACAGTAGTCCCATGTAAATGCATAGATAAAGGCTGATTAATGTAGTCTTTCCACAACAATTTATCTTGTGAGAATAGGTACATATACATTTCTGTGGAGGCACAAGAGTCAGCAGTGATGTGCTTAGGACAGTTCTCATATTCTGTAGTTTGCATTTTAGACAGGTAAGAAGAGTCATGTGTAGCATTAACATAACAAAGAACATGAAACCTACATAAACAATGCTCAGTACTTGTGATCGAATTGGATATTAATTTTATGACAATTGATTTCAGTGAATTGCATTCAATCTATTTTTTTAAAGTATGCATAACAGAAAACTTAAACATAGTATATTTTGTACATAGCTCTTAGTTCCATTATTACTTTCACAAACAATATGTGGGAGAAACTGAGAAAGTTTTTACCAAAAACCTCTTAATTCTTCTTCCAGTCTCAAGGCTAGACTACTTTCCCAACTTCTCTTGTAATTGTATATTGCCATGTGAGTTGTTCTCAGCAGTGGAATTTGAAAAAAAGTGTGTTATTTCTGGACCAAGGATTTTAGACATCAGTATGGTTCCTCCACTCTGTCTTTTTCCTTTTAGTGTCTGGAGGTAAACCCCAAGGAGATAGCAGGGCCCAGATAAGAAAGATGCCTAAATTACTGTGTGAAAGAAAGTAGACCACTGATTAATTCTCACCCTGGAATATTGAGAAAATGAAAAATAAGCTTCAATTTCATTTGAGTCATTATGTATTTGGGGTTGTTTTGTTGCTTCTTCTAAATAATACAATGTAATGGTATTGAGTGGCCGCCTTCTTTAATGAAATAAAATAAGATTCACATCCCCACAAAACTATAGGTAAAGTGTGTGATGGGAGTTACTTCCATTTTCTTTTTTTTCCTTTTTTTTTTTTTTAAGATTTTATTTATTTGTTTGACACAGAGAGAGGGATTACAAGTAGGCAGAGAGGCAGGCAGAGAGAAGAGAGAGGAGGAAGCAGGCTCCCTACTGAGCAGAGAGCCCAATGCGGACCTCGATCCCAGGACCCTGGGATCATGACCTGAGCCGAAGGCAGAGGCTTTAACCCACTGAGCCACCCAGGCACCCTACTTCCATTTTCTATCCAAATCCATCTTGAAATTTAAATTCAACAGTATGCATAAGTGCAGAAAATATAATTTAATTGTTTTAACAATGCTAACTTGCTGTGAATGTAGGCAAAATATTTTCATAATGAGTAACTATATAGTTGAAATGAGGTGATACTGAGATCAACATGCCTATTGAAACTAATATTATTTGCTTTCTTTTTCCATCTCTATTATCCTTGCACTTAAAAGACAAATTACTCTCACTTACTAAATCTTTGTTTTTGTCATGGCCCATGCTTCTTTTGTGCTTGATCTCAGTAACTTAATCTTCACAAACAAAACCATCCTTGATTTTAATAAAACAATCACTTTTATTATTACTATAGAGTAGTTTTATGACACCCCTCACTTAAGACAGTATATAGACAAAAGATCATATTTGAAATAAAATGTGCAGGCATATCTCATCTTAATCATTGGTCCTTGGCTATTAAAAACCAGTAGGAACAGATTATAGCTTAGCATATAAATTGGTTTTATATTTGTTTGAGAGACTTTTTGTCTTGAATGAATAACATTAGTTATTTTTCTCAATCTGTTCGTATTCTGTTCCCAAAAATCTTCAGATTGTATTTAAGCAGTGGTTCTTAAAGTGGGATTCCTGATCTAGCAGTATGCCATTTCATGGGAACTTATTAGAAATGAAATTTCTCTGGTCCCACCACAGACCTACTGAATCTGAAACTCTTGGAATGGATTTTAGAAATCTATGTTGTAACAAGCCTTCTGGAGATTCTCTTACATGTTAAATTTGGGGGCCATTAAGCTAGAAGAACTTGTGTAGGGGGTCAGTCCTCTTTATTCATATGAATTAGTTGATGTAATGGCTTCTGCAAAATTGCTGCTTAAAAGTGTCCCTCAGTTTTGATAAAAAATGGTTTTTGTTTTTGTTTTGTAGTGATGTTAGTGGTAGGAAAAGGAGAATGTATAGTTTCTAAGCTGAGAGTAACCATGAAGACTATCTCTTCTTACTAAAATATTTTTAGGGGATGCCTGGGTGTCTCAGTCTTTCAGTGTCTGCCTTCAGCTAAGGTCATGATCCCAGGGTCCCAGGATCGAGTCCTGCATCCGGCTTCCTGCTTCTCCCTCTCCCACTGCTTGTGTGCTCTCTCTCTCTCTCTCACTGTCTCTCTGTCAAATAAATAAAATCTTTTAAGAATAATAAAATAAGGGTGCCTGGGTGGCTCAGTGGGTTAAAGCCGCTGCCTTCGGCTCAGGTTGGGATCGAGGCCCACATCGGGCACTCTGCTCAGCGGGGAGCCTGCTTCCTCCTCTCTCCTCTCTCTCTGCCTGCCTCTCTGCCTACTTGTAATCTCTCTCTGTGTCAAATGAATAAATAAAATCTTTAAAAAAAAAAGAATAATAAAATATTTCTACTCATGACTATTTCCATTACCAAAATCTTCCTTTCTGTGATAGCAACTACCAATTATCCTTTAACTGTGTGTCAGCCACATGTGGGGATTAAAGTTAGAATTAAAATTTTTATTTGATGTGTGGATGGGAGTCAGGAAAATCAACACTCTTATTGGAAATGGTAACAACATCTGAAGCTGTACTTGGCAAATGTTGTTTACTAAGGAAATTAGAACCAAGGTTTAATAAGGAAGAAATTCTTCCACATATTAACTGTCATTAAACATAGGAGGTTTTCTCGTGTATAAAGGACATTTTATGTTTTCTGGGCAATTCCAGAGAGTGACAGTTAAAAGAGGATTGATACCTGATTAATATGCAAAAGCTATTATTAAATTATTTCTATCTGAAAATGGACTGGGCAGTCTCATGAGTTGATGAGTTTTCTGTAGGTAAGAGTAGTTAAGCCACATCAAATGGTAGGTTGATAGAGTGGTTTAGACCCTACTCAAAGTGTGGTCTTATCTGAGAGTTGTTAGAAGTACCAAATCTCAGGGTTTACCCCAGTCCTAGTGAATCAGAATCTACAATTTAACAAGATCCATTGGTAATCTGTATGCACCCTATATTTGAGAACTAGTGCTCCAATAGATGTCTAATGAATCTTCTAATTATTCTTATACTTAAGTCTTATAGGATTATGTTGTGATGCAGAATTTGAATAACAGTCTAGAAGAGGAGGGGGGAATACATGAGCACACATTCCACTGTGGGGTTACTAACTGAATCAAATTCTACTTCAGAAGAAAAAGACCGTTTCCTGAATATTATACTTAATATAAGTGAGCTGGTATTTGAATACTGTTTCTTTAGTTAGCTTCGGACTCTTGTGTTAACCAGAAATGAAACACACCTTTGGATTTCTTGCAGTACTTCCGAGAGATACTTGCATTAACCCCCAGTATGAAACCCAGTGCTTAATGCTTCTCCCAGTTCCCTCCTCCATGCCCTCTTCCTGTTCACTAAAACTAGGATATGCTAATTCCCATCACCGAAACAGTTCCTTTTTGTTTAGGTGCTGGTTTTGTCTCCTGCCTTCTCCCTATAGCTGGTGGGATGGGTCTGTATGAATGGACAGTAGCGGCAACAGGAAAGCATAGGTAAAGGGATGTGTAGATATAGGGGGAAGTGGAACGCGTTCTAGAAACCAGACTTTGCTCAAAGCTGAAATTTACGAGGGCAGTCCTAAGCACACAATTTACTAGGGAGTACTAAACACACAATTCCTATCGCCAAAGCAATGAACGGAGAGGCGCTGGAGAGGTGGTGAGAAGTGACCGATGCCACCACACCCTAGCTTGACTCAGGTCAACCATGACTACCATGCCCTGGCCCTGGGAGCAGGAAGCTGCCTAAAGAAATGACAAGCACGGGAAGGCCAGAGAGCCCGAAGGTGCCCAAGCGCTTTCATTCGCCTTCCCTGGGCACGGGCCCGCACGCGCTTTCCTGTAAAGACCATTGTGCGGGGGAAGCCCGGGCGAGGAAGAGCGCGCATCCCCTGCCCACACCTGCCCATCCGCTCTTGGCTTCGCAGGGGGCCCTGGGACCAGCGCCAGCAGCCCGGGAGCGGCTTCGAGGGAGTCGTGTGTATCGGCGAGCGCGTGTGCGTGAGGAGGAGAGCAAAGACGTGATTACTTCAGAATTTATTTAAGGGCCGGTGGAAACCACTGCAGCAGCTTCCAGGGGAAGCCCTTGTTCCAGAGGAAGAGGAGGTGGCGGCTGCCAAGGAGGAGGAGGGGGAGAGACGGAGGAGGAGCAGCCGCCGCCGCCGCGGCACGAGGCAAGTGAGGAGAGAAGATGCTGTAGCATCCGCACCGGCTCCCAGCAGGTTGGTTCCTCCGGCCGACCGACGCCAGCAACGAGGCTTGCAAAGAGGCTGGGAGGAGAAGCTGGGGGTGGGGGACCGACTGCTTGCCTTTCCGGAGAAGAGGCGCCTCTTTTGAGTTCAGCGAGACACCCTAGCTCAGAAATGGTCTGGGGGCCAGGAGGGGACCCGTCGTGCTGCCCGCACCCCCGGGGACTCGCTGCCCTTTAGCTTTCCAACTCCCGACGTTAGCCATAAACTCCGGAGGGGCTCCGGGAGGGGACCTGGGGAGGGGGAGAACTTCTCTTCCCCATCGACCTCACGCCTTTCCCCAGGGCTCACGTTTGGAGGGACACAGCCTCGGGGTGGCCTGCACGCCGAGGGGCAGCAGCGTCGCTGGGTTCAGTTCTGTAAGTCAAACCCGGCCCCCAGCTCCCGGGCGGGCTCCCCGCCCCGGGTCTCCGGCTGCACGCGGGGAGTCGAGGCTGCTCGGGCGAAGGGGCCGCTGCTGCTTTAAGAGCCGCCTCCCCCCTCCTCCCGTTGACAATGGTCTGAACCGAGCTCTGCTTCCCAAAGCAAAATTTGTAATATGCCATTTTTCCGATGGACGCTTCTCCTTTTGGCTGCTGACGGAGCCGCGGGAAGATGCCGGGTTGCTGCCACGCCAGCCGGCCGGGGCACGTTCCGGGAGGGCGCCGGGGCACGCGGGCGTCTGAGCTGCCTTTCTCCTCCGCTTGCTAGGGAAATGGTCCTGGAGTGCCGGGTGTGAGCTTCCCCTCTCGCCGAGCCTGAGACTGCGGGGGTCACTGATCCGTTGAAGAAGCAGGACCCGAAATTACAGACCTTAGGTACGGAAACTGTGTTTGAGTGACAAGGTTTCCCTTCCGCTTTATTTTTTTTTACCACCCCCCTCCTCCCCGGCCCCACCCCGCCCCCAGGGAAGATGAGATGCAAATTCCTCCTTGCCAATTACTGTTCCATACCTTTTGCTTTCCACCCCCATCCTCTCCCTTCGCCTGTTTCTCCACCTCCTCTCTACTTGGCTCTCTCTTGTTGGGCGAGAGATGAAGAATTTTAGCGTGGAAATTATTAAGTCAACTTCAGGGTGGTGGTGGGGGGTGTGGCTGAGAGATAACTGTCCAGCCCTGTGGCTAGAGCTGGCTCCTGGCCATCCGTAAAGAAAGTGCAAAATGCTTCCATTAGAGGTGATAATACTATTTCCCGAGGACAGGGGATTTCAAAGAGTTAAACAGGAGGAGGAATATTCATGTAATGTAATCAGACAATGGCTAGGATTTCTCTCACCGGATTACTCCTTGTGGGTTAGCTGAGGTGCAGCTGGGTTGGTTCTTAAGACTAAATCTTTGAAGAGGAAACTAACTACTGAGAATAATTGCATCTTTGCATGGAGGAGGGTCTAAATCCCGGTGATGTGCTTCTCTGAAGTGATTCATTGACAGAAAAAAAAGCCTTTTGTGACACTATCATATCTAAATAGGTACTGCTTGAGAGGCATATATTGCTAAGAAACAGATTGGATCTTGAAAGCCCTTGGGTGATGACTCCAGTGGGCATTCAAAACTTTTATTTTGAAATCTGAGAGATCTGGAAGACAGTCAAGGTTATGCACTAAGAGTAAGGGAGCTGGTTTTCCTGGTGTCAAATTCTTCAAGCTAAATTTAAGCACCAGGGTAATTAAACCAACCAGATATTTTGTTATTTTTTCCTTTCACAACAAAATAAACAATATCTCTAACTAGGTCTTAAAACCTTAGGTAATTTCATGAAAAAAACCAACATTTAGAAAAAAGGATAGCAATTCATATATCCAATTGAATTTGGTGAGGGGTGCCCAAAAGGCAAATATCAAAGTGAGCTCTTAGGATGTCCTTCCTGGTTTTTCAGGAATTATGTGATACAATTTTTAATACTGAAAATGATTGTGAAAGTTAAAAGTGGCATATGAGGATGAAGTAGACTAGAAGGTAAATAGCCTCTGAACATCTGAAGTTGCTTCAGATGTTGTCCAATCTCTAAGAGAGTGCTGAACACTGAATATAGATTTTTAATTGATTTTAACATCCAAATATGCATTTAAGAAATAGGTTCTACTCTATCTTCAGGGTTATACAAGTATTTTGTAATTTATATTAGAATCTGAGTTCAATTGCAAGAACTAAGGTAGGTCATGAAAATGACCTTTATTTTTCGTAGAAAATTTTTTTCCTCCTAGTTTTGATGAGAAGACTTTAGATTTACTCATTTGGGTGATTGTTGGTGAAGAAAAAACAGACAAATTCATTTTAAGTAACTGTAACATAGCTTGATTTTTCCCAGTTGGATTTGAAGAGTTCAGAGTGCCCGCCAGAATTAAAAACTTTAGGCAAGGGATCAGAATGAATCATAAATGCCCAATATTCTCTCTGCCAAGGTGAATGTTGGTTACCTTATAAAATACATAAATACTTGCAATTGCCCTTTAAATTTTACTGTGTGATCTCAGTCAGGTATTCTATTGGATGCTTACAATGGGCTTGTTTAAAAATAAAATCATGGGTTCATGTCCCTACTTACAGAAGAGAAAACTGAAGTTTTGAGAGGTGATGTGACTTGTTCTGGTTCCAATGTTGCAGGAGTGGAATCAAGTCGAGTGTAGAATTAATAGACTAAGACCCTAAGTCCCTAAGGTGCTTCTCACCATAGCATCTTTAGACTGACTAAATAAGAGACCAGCTCTTATACTGATATGATAGCTTAAAGTTTGTGAATGTCTAATATCTCGTGGTGGCAACAAGCCTTTGTTAGAATTGGAATCGTGTATTCTGAAGGAAATTGTAGCTGAGGTAATACTGCAGTTATGCTTTTCCTTGGAATTTAAACTTTTTTTATGAGTAATTTAGAGTGAAGATGTGCTAATGGCTTTTTTCCAAGAGGGATATGATTTAAAATAGAGATTTAAGAATGTTTAAGTAACCCTAAAATGTAAGCCTTGCAAGTGTTTTGGCATAAATTGTCCCAGTGCTATTATTTCCTCTCCCAGTATTTTGTTTTAACCTTAAATGTCAAAGAGAAACCCGTTGGCTCTTGCTAATGATTTCTCAGAATGACACAGCTGTTCAGTGTGTGGATTCTCATGCATGGCATGTGAATAATTGTTTTTAATATTCAAATGTGTTAGAACATTTTTTTCTAATTCCTTTTCAATTAATGTAAAGAAAATGTATAGCAGTTAGAAGAGAGTCTCCTTTTTCCAGCTTTGTGATAATGTTTAAATAAAATTCAAATTGAGAAAAATACAAAAAAAATACAAAAAAATACAAAAAAAATACTATATTTTCACCCATTAGGTGGTTAGCAACAATAACAATGTATGAGTGTGTGTGTGTTTGTGTGTGTGTATGTGTACGTACGTGCATATGTGCGCACTTGCATGTGCGTTTAAATACATCTTACATATCTACTCTGTTACCTATTTTAGGGTGATTTAACAAGTCAAATATTTGCCTTCGGGTAGCCCAGTATTTTGAGTGATGAGTAATAATTCAAAGTGTTATCTTAAATTATCCTAAAGTTCATACACCCCCTTAATTTTTTTACATAGGATATCAGTAACAAAATACTTTCATCTTTTAAAAAGTTTCTCACAGTTTTCAGTGGGCCTTCACCAAATCATTCAGATAATTGAATAATAACCCAATTTATTGGAAGAATCACATAAAAGTAATTAACTATTGACCTGTTAAGTCTTGACATTTTATTTGACTATATCACTAGAAATATTTTCCTAGGGACAGGAGTACATAGGCAGAAAAATGAATTGACCTTGCATTATAAAACCAAAGAATGCTTCAGGATCAACAGCCAAACCAGCATTTCTCCACATCAGCCTTCTGTAAAACCAAGCCCTCTAATTAATAGCTTCTGGCCTCAGTACAACAACTGAAATTGAGATGGGTTTGATTCTTTTTTGAACATAAGATGGAAGATAAAAGAAAAAATGAGATAATTTCTGATTTTTAATATGCCATACAGTAGATCAGTGATGTGTCTTGAAGTCTGTTGTCTATTATAAATCAAGTTAATAAGTGATTTAAAAATTATTCTGAATAGTTTATTTATTTCATGACTGGAAGTTTGTGATTAACAGTTGAGATGTGAAATAATGACATTAGCTAATGTAATTTATGGTTTCTGTTTTGTGGAATATTTGAGAGTGTTAGTTTGTATTGTTTGGATGGAAAACAGACAATGCAGTTCACAGAAAACAAAAGAATATTAAGGGCAATTAGCAGTATAATAACCTAAACAAACTTACGCACCTCAGTCTATTTCATAAAGCTTATATTTGATTTAGTCAATATCACCTTATTTACTCCGTGTAGATTACCTTAACAATTTAGTCAGAGAGCACATAAAAGTGATAAAATGGGAGATATAAAATCAAGAAACTTGAAGCTATTTGGTAAGAAATAAACCTGTTGATAAAATCTGAAAAAAATTAAAAACTGATTATTTCATAAAATGAATACTTATTTGTAGATTCCCTAAATGTAGGAGTGAACATGAATTCATTCAATTATTTAAGTCATTCAAAAATAATTTTCTTCCTACCCATGAAGTGCCAGACACCGTGCTTGCTTTTAACAATATAACAAATAAGGGTAAAATGGTGGTATTTGCTATATGAGATTTGTAAACCTACAGGGATAGAAAGGTGATCAACTAGTAAGTTGAATAACATATTACTAAAAGTTGAATTGGAGGAATATATCATGAAAAAAACCCACAAATCTTTAAGAAGTAATTGAAACCAACCTGTATTTTATAGGTAGGAGCTTTATACATTATCAGTAAAAGAGAAAGGATATCGATTGGAAGAAGTCAATGAATCATATTTCATTGAGTTCAAAATATTTAGTGTGGTTGGAGTTGGGGCAGGGGGTAGGGGAGAAAAAGAGACAATTAGGTTAATGAACTGCAGAGTTTGGTGAGTTCAAGGTCACGTGGTTTCTTTACTAAGACTTCCCTCCCCTTTACTTCCTTTAAGCAATGATGTGTGAAGTGATGCCCACGATTAATGAGGACACCCCAATGAGCCAAAGGGGGTCCCAAAGCAGTGGCTCGGACTCAGACTCCCATTTTGAGCAGCTGATGGTGAATATGCTAGATGAAAGGGACCGTCTTCTAGACACCCTTCGGGAGACCCAAGAAAGCCTCTCACTTGCTCAGCAAAGACTGCAGGATGTCATCTATGACAGAGATTCGCTCCAGCGACAGCTCAATTCAGCCCTGCCACAGGTATGCTTCCTGATGTATTTGTCCTTCCTATTGCAATTGCAAAAGTGACAGGACTTAAATAAGCTTTGCTTTATTTCTATTCTTATAATTTTCTTTTCCCTTAAATTATATGATATGCATGTTTTAGTGAAAAAAATATAAAAATAGATTATTAGTTCACACAAAAATTTTACCTCAAATTTATGGTACATTGGTGAAGGTGGGTGTGAAGGCTGAGTTTCTGTCTTGTCTCTCTTTTTTTGAAAATTTTATCTGTATGTTTTGATAGGCCCATCAGCTGTTGATCAGCATTCAACCACACAAATATGGGAATAGTTAGTTTTCTCTTTCTTGCTCTTTAAACAGTATTATGACATTTGGAAATATGTATTTTCCATTTTTAGCTGTGTGGTCTGTCTTTGGAAATGATTGTAGTTTGGAAGTCTGCTGTCTAATTATATTTTATTTGTCTTTCCTTAAAAATGCCTAACACCTGCTCAAAAATTCTTGGAATTATCTGTGTATTATCTTCTCTTCTCAAAAAACATTCCAGCCAGTTTCTTTAAGAAATATTCAGGAAAATGGAGAAAAGGCAAATGTTCAGCCTTATTCTCACAAACTTAAAATTATTAGATTAGATATTTTAATATATATGCTTGTCAAGAATCTTATAGGAAAAGATACTATCTTAAGGATTTCAAGATTACTTATATACTAAGTTAATATTGAGACTCAGTTTTATTTAAGAATAGAACAGTCATGTTTGCTTCAGATATGAGAAAGAGTATAGAATATGAATGAGATTTTTAATAATCACCCCAATACACTATATTTTTCTTTTGAATATAAATTTGATTGGCCCTCTACTTTAAGGATAGTATAGAAATATTGAAAAGTTGACCTCCCTCCATTAAGTTATGTCTTGAGGCAAATATCTTTTCATAACTATTAAAAATTATATAAGCAAAGTTGATAAAATTCTAAACCCAGCTGTACTATTAACTTAAAGTGGGATGTTGAGATATCGAAGACTCTCAGAACTGAAAGGATCTCCTAGAGCCCTTTATGACATTCCTGTCCAGTAACCCTATAACTGTATATGAAGAACCCCTGTTCCAGTCCTTTTCATTTTCAGTCAGTTTGTCTTGTGTTAAGATGCAATACTATTTTCAGTAACTCTCACTGGTTTGTTTAAATAAACAGAAAGTGTTGATTTATTTCAAAAGACAACTATCATATCTTCACCAATTGTTATATTTTTCAAAGTTGACATTCAGTCTTTGCAACTGTTCTTCATAAGGTGATTTTTGAAAGATCACCATCATGCTTACTCTCCTTTAAGATTATTTGAGTTGCTTAATGGTGTTAAATTGGCTCCTGCACCCCTCACACTATTCATTATCTTCTGTGACAAGCATAGAATGAGCAATCATTTTTCTTTCTGGATGGAGTGTTTTATTAAAGAAGCCTGGGATTACATTATACTTGGGGCAAGTTCAACATGCTTTCAGTATGCCCTGGGACAGTAGTCCCCTGAAGTTTATAATTGAGTTGCATAAATGCTGCATGCATTCCTATTTTCCCTAAACTCTTATTGGAAGTTGATTCCTTGGTCCTACGTGTAGAACTATGCATATATCTCTCCCGCATTATCTTTGTATATCTTATTCAAGTCTGATACTGTCAGTTTGGATCCTAACTCTATCAAAATGATTCTGAGAATAATTTAAGTGTTTAAGTTATTTCTTTATTTGTGAAAAAGTAAGTGAGCAAGATATTTTTGGGGAAAAGAGAAAACTGGAAATGCTTTCATACATATTATGTTTTGCAAATAAATCTTTTCTTAAAGGTACAATAGTAAATGAATTTTAGCAATTTTGTTGTATTGAGTATCTTGATTATAGTAAAATCTAAACTTTTAAGTTTTGAATTTTAATTATACTGGTCTGCAGTCTCTTATTCAAAACCCCTGGGGTCAGTTGTGTTTTAAAGTTCAGAATTTTCTTGATTTTTTGTATGTATATGATGTATATTATGGAACACTTCTCCCAAGGGATTTGGTGAAACACCCCATAATTATACATTTTCATATCTGAAGAGAATTCTATAAATATTCCTATTGCATGGGAAAAATAAAGACCATAAATCTCTCATGTTAGTACAGGTCTAGTTTTGTACCAAACAAGTTGGCAACACACTTAAAGTAATAGTTTTCAAAGTGTATGGGTTTTGGAATTACAGGTTATGGGTTCTGAACCATTTAGATAAGCATAGTTCCAAAGTCTTTTACAAATACATTGAGACTTATTTCAATGTTGATTTGCATTTTGCTATTATAAATATTTGAGTAATGCTAGCAGTCCATAGGTCCTTAAAGAAAGTGACGATCCTGTCATATTTTTTTTGGTCCTGTCATATTTTTCAAGGAAGTTTTAAAAAATCTAATCTGTACCTTAAGGGCTGTAGGTTTTCTGCAAGTAATAGAGGGATATTCTTCTTCAATTGGTACCTTTGAATCTTTTTGACTATTTCATAAGCAGTGTGACTATGCTGTTTGGTGGCATTGCATTGGATATTTAGTTGGGAGGAGAAAATAACTATAAATGAGAGTTTGAGGCATAAATAAAGGATGTCAAATTGAAAACTACTACAACAACATAAAAATGAAAATTATTGTAACAAACATGGGATAGAATTCAAAGCAGCATCAAACTTTATGACATATTATGTTTTATACAATACTTTTAGGTGTTGGTGATTTGGTGCTTTGTTGTAGTCACTTTTTCTCTGAACATTCCTTTATGAACAATGTAGCAATGATTTTAACAAACCTAACCACGTGAATAAAATATTTTGTAACCATAAAGTATTTTGTAACTTAGCTTTTCATATGTTATTGGGTGTTTAAAGAGTACTAGTAGTTCCATATCACCAGGCCTGATGTTTCTAAGCTACACACTCAATTTTCTACCTTTCTTATGCACGATGCATTTGAATGTTCCATAGAACCTCAGATTCAATGTGCCTCAAACTCAGTCATTCTCTGCCTTCCATTTCCCACCCAAATATGGTGCTCAGTCTCCTCACCCAGATACTGAAAGTCCTAAATTCAATCATCATTGGGCCATGTTGTTTTTAATTTCTTAAATAATTCCCAAATCTCTATTCTTTTTGGATTTTTGCACTTGGTCTCAAACTTCCTTCTTTTTCCATTCCTAACATTTCCACTTTAGCAAATGTGTCATGCCATGTGTTTGAATAATACACAAACGTCATGGTTTTCCAGTCCATGAAACTTCATACTTTTCCAATATCTTCTTCATGCATATTTATCTCTATGCCTATAATGTTCTCTCTCAATGTCTTTGCCTCACTTCTCATCTTAACCAAGGCTTTTTATCTCTTCCAGAAATCCTTCTCTGAACCCCCAGGTACATTTCTTCCTCTGTGTTCTTTAACCTTATCATTTCCCATTTGATCATTAAATTATCTGCTTATATGCCTGTTTCCCAACCTAGACTATATGCTCCTTAAGAATAGGAATGTATCATAATCATATACAATGCTCTGAATCAGTGGAGTACCAGGTCCATAGTGAGGGCTTTTAAAGCAAAACCAGAAGTAAACGCGTATTAATTTGGATGGAGAAGGATCAATGAACTTGAAATGGGAAGATCTAGTTTGTTATTGTGACTCTTTCATACATCATCAACTTGCGTCAGGACTTCAGATTTCCATGTTATAAAAATCAGTTAATACTAACACCTCACAGGACAGTTTGTGATGATTAAAGAAAATAACATAAGTAAAAACTAATTAATTTGTAATGTATTAAATATGAAAAGACTTGTGTCTGTTTATCCAGAATGCCAAAAGATAAATTAATTTCTATATATGTATGTCAATGAGGATTAGACTAATTTACCAGGAATATTGATCAAATAGTTTTAAATTTTTTGAAAACATGACAGATATCTGTCAATTACTAATATGCTTAGTAAGAATATTTAAAGGAAAGGTAAGGGAAGTGAGTTTTCCATTATTAAAAAAGTCATTATTTATAGAAGCTTACAATCTCTTTTTAGCACTTTATTTAGCATATACTGAGCGTCTTCTGTGTATTATTAAATGGCTGCATACATTTGTAAAGTAGATAGGGAGCAAAAGGAACATAATTAGGCTCCCAGAGAACTCAGGAAATAGACTTGCTTAGAAAAAATATATAAATGGATCAAAATTAATATAGTACCAGAAGTTTATAGAAGTACTGAAAAAGTTTTGAGCTAAATAACAGAGATTAAATACAGAAAATTTCATGTGAAAAGTGATATTAAAGAGGTATTTTCAAAAAAATTTGGAGGGGCGCCTGGGTGCCTCAGTTGGTTAAGTGTCTGCCTTCAGCTCAGGTCATGATCTCCCTCCCCCTCTGCAGCTCCCCCTGTTTATGCTCACTCTCTCTTTCTCTCTCTTCCTCAGATAAATAAAAATCTTTAGAAAAATGTTGGAAAGAATTCAAGGATATTCTGTGTGGAATAGTAGAGTTGTGCATAGGCCCTCTTACAGACTTCTGGGAGATTGAAGTTCAGTCTATACTCTTCTTTCTAGGCTAGGCTTGATGTTCCTAATTTGCACAAGGGAGACAGATGAACTAGCAGCATCCCTGGTTTTTGTTTTGTTTTGTTTTGTTTTTTTAAGAAGACTAAATCCGAATCAAATAAGAGAATAACTGACAGATTTGTTTGTCAAAGAGTTGTAGGGTAGGAATGAAATTTTATATAGTGGCAGTGCAGGAATATGACCTGTTCATATATATGGTGACAGCTAACAATAGGAATTTGTATATAGATCGGTAGAATTTTGAGTGAACTGGTGATGAGGTAATAATGGAGAAATATTATTCTGCCATTTTGATTTAGGATGGATTACATAATATACTCATCAGCTAGCTATTGTTAAAATTATACTATGTAGAAAGACAAATACTGTATTATTTCCCTCACATGTCGAATTTAAGAAACAAAATAAAAGAGCAAAGGGGGAAAAAGATAGAAAGAGGCAAAACAAGAAACAGATTCTTGACTGTAACGAACAAATTGAGAGTTACTAGAAGAGAGGTAGGTGGGGGGATGGATTTAATAGGTGATGGGGATTAAGGTGTGCACTTATGAGCACTGTGTGTTGTATGGAAATGTTGAATCACTATACCGTACACCTGAAATTAATATAACACTGCATGTTAACTAGTTAAAATTTTAATAAAAACTTAAAAAAGTAAAATTATGTTATGTGACAACACAAAACTTCACTGTAAAGTCTCATGCAAATTTTGGGTTTATGGAATTCAGCTGATCTCGACTTGGATTGGTTGATCTTGGCTAGCTCACTTATGCTGTTAGCTGAAGGTTAGTTCAGTTAGCTGTATGTTAACTGGCTATTGTTTGATCCAAGATGACCTTGGCTGGACCAACTGGGGCCACTCAGCTCTATCCATGTGTGTAACCTGCAATAGGCCAGCCCTGGCAGGTTCTCATAGTTGTGGGAGAATAAAAGCAAAGCAGAAATAAGCAAGTGCTTTTTAAGCTTTCGCTTGAGTCCTCTTTTGGTACTATTTCATGATCAAGCCTAGGACAGAGTGGAAAGCAGTACAAAATTATATGGCAAAATTATAGGGAAGGTTGAAGCACAAGGACCACCACTGTGATTGGTTTACCACAAATATAAGCTAAAAGAGTCACTTGGGCCATTATTGTATTAGGGAGAGCTTATCGTGATAATGTAATAGTTCTAGAGGGTTGTGGGAATTTGAAATAGGATTGTGAGCCTTGAATCTAAGAAAGACAATAGAAGTGGAAATAATATTGAGGAGAAAGGATGCACAAGGACTGGTAATGAACTGAATGGCCAAGGCTTTGAAGTTGAGTCAGAAGATCTGAATTTGAGTTGGAGTTCTTCCACTTATTAGCTGAGGGACCATTGGTAAGTAACTTGACTTCTCTGAAACTCTATTTCCTTAATTGGAAGGATTGGTGATATCTTCTCTTGGGCATGGTTGAAAAGAGGTGTGTATATAGGCTTCAGAAAACCTGAACATTTAAAAATGTCAGGAGGCATTTTTCATAAATTGGGGTGTGCTAGTAGTATACCCTGAAGAGGAATTAAGTTGAAAGAGGCTACTTGTTGGAGAGTAGGAATATGTTTATAATTTGACATTTTAAAACACAAAATATTTAAGTGACACTTACAGAGAGTCACTTTTATTCTGGAGGCAGACTACCTAAGTATCTTTTCTTTTGGCTTGTAACTTACTAGCTGAATGACTTTGGTCAAAGTAGTTAATTCAAACAATGATAGAACCTGCCTTGTAGGATCATTATGAGAAATAAATGAGCTGGAGCATGTCAAATGATCAATTCAATGCCTCACAGATAGTACATGCTCAATAAATATGAAATGCACCTATTGATGCTGTTATTATTACTATAGATATTATCATCATTATCCTTAGCCAACCTTAACTGCACAATTTTACTGGGTAATAATGAACACTAGCACAAATTGAAGGCACTAAAAATCCTTACTTTCTGCAATCTTTATCAAATTTTGCAAGTCCCTTGATTTTCCCTTTTTATAAAAAAATTGTTAAATACACTCTGCTAAATGGTTTCCCCAAATTTTCCACTTCCTCAATGGCCAGTCTCAGATGTCCCTTTTTTTTTATTTTTAAGATTTTATTTATTTATTTGACACAGAGAGAGAGATCACAGCAAGTAGGCAGAGAAGCAGGCAGAGAGACAGGGAGAGGAGGAAGCAGGCTCCCTGCTGAGCAGAGAGCCCGATGTGGGCCTCGATCCCAGGATGCTGAGATCATGACCTGAGCCGAAAGCAGAGGCTTTAACCCACTGAGCCACCCAGGCGCCCTCAGATGTCCCTTGATTAAGTCAAACAACATCCCTTCATATTGTGCTGAGAAGATAACATCTGGATTGAGCTCTGTCCTTTCCAATGAAACCTAATGTCACTGCACTAAGCATATTATCCCTTGCTCCCATCAAAGATGATGCATCTTTTGCTACCTCTTATTATAGTTATTCTCTTTTCTTAATGTGCCCTTTCCTCCAGTTATTTTCCCCCTTGCCAAATGAAATGGTGTTCACAAACAGCCTTTGTATCTCATGATTTATATCACTCTATTTATGTCTCTTTTTTAATCTTTATAATCAGGCTTTTATACCATTCTCTTAAAAGTATAAGTTTGACACTGTGATTGCTCCCTTCTCAAAGAGCAAAGCAAAAAAAACAAAAACAAAAACAAAAAAAAAACCCCAAAAAACAAACCAAACCAAAACAAAAACCAAACACCTTACTCTCTTAACTTATATGATACCACACTGTCTTGGTTTTTAAATCTTTTTTGGCTTTTTACTCCCTATTTCTTCTTCTATGAGCAGCTCCTCATCTAGCCACTCCTTCAATCTTAAATAATAAAGATATGATGAATAATAGCAATAGCTAATATTTCTGACAGTCCTGCTATGCCAGGCAGTGCTTATTTAAGCATCCAGATATTCAAATTGGAGTCTTTCTGTCTTTCTCTTTAAAGGGAGGCTGAATAAGTGAGGTGTAAGACTTTATTCACAGAAAGTGCTAAGACATAATCCAACTAATAACTAATAACAATGCTAGTTCAAGCTCCATTTTAAGACTTACGAATATTGAGGTGGTAAAGCTATAAGAGAAACTCGATTGTTTTTGGAGAAGAGTTGGTTTGTTGTGCATAATCTACCATTCCATGTATGAGGGATGGGGTGATTACCCTTCAGTTGAACCAAGTGAGAGAAACTTCAGGGAAAACACTTAAGAGAGCTTGATGTATTTCCTCCAGAAGCTGAAGGATATAGAGCCTGATGTCTAAAAGACACAGCTGTGGCTAGAGATGCTCATGCCTCTGTAGTAGATTAAAGGGTCGCATGGTAGGCAACCTTTCAAGTCCTCCAAGGTAAAAAAAAAAAAAAGTTGGTAATTTTTTGAATGCAGGTCCCCAGGTGGTGAATAATGAGAGACAAATTGGAGGATTGATTCCAAATAAGAAACTGAGAGTGAGTCAAGTAAAACTGAGGAAGATAGATTCTTTGAGAAAGTTATGAACCTACCCCAGAAGAAGGGTCATCGATTGCACTCAGAAAGCCCTGACCATAGAAGACATCTGTGTCAGCCACATTCCACTGTGATCTTTCCTTCCAGTTTTAGTTTCCCAGGCTCTGACTCTGGAAGGATCAGGAACTGTTGCTATGAGTGCAGGATGTCAGCATAAAGGTAGACCACTGTGTCCATATCCTTCATTGCAGACTTCAAAGCTTGAAACAAGGCGGAGCTGAGTGAAAGGGGTGAGCTTTAGGTGGGATAAGAGCTTAGAGCTTTGTATATTACATAATTCTGTATCGAACTAAAACTATGAAGTTGTCAGACTATTTAATCCCAAACAAAGGACAGATAGTTTATTTTCTTTTTTTTTTTTAAAGATTTATTTATTTATTTCACAGCGGGAGAGAGATCACAAGGAGGCAGAGAGGCAGGCAGAGAGAGAGGGGGAAGCAGGCTCCCTGCTGAGCAGAGAGCCCGATGCTGGCCTTGATCCCAGGACCCTGAGATCATGACCTGAGCCGAAAGCAGAGGCTTTAACCCACTGAGCCACCCAGGCGCCCAGATAGTTTATTTTCTAAGCATGAACAGAAAAGCTAAGACACCTGCCTGCAATTTTATTTGGGGTTCATCTCTTCATCTGAGGGAATCAGGAGATATAACAATATTGATTTCTGAATCCAGTTCTTTCATTAAACTGGTTAGATGTATCATCTCAGTTAATCCTCAAAACATTCCAGTGAGGTCGTTATTATTATTCCCATTTTACAGATGATACAACCGAGGCACAGAGAGGTTAAGTAACTTGTTCAACACCACACAGTTGGTAAGTGGTACTCACCAGGATTTTATTCACGGCTTACTTTTGTTTTCTCTGAGCCATCTTCTTCATTTCATTATGCTCATTGGATATAAAGAAGTGTTAAACTTCTCTGGAAACCTTCTTTATGACACATGGACTATTGAAAGTATTTCTCATGACTACTCCTAAGTTTTAATAAGGCAAACAATGTTATTATGAATGAAATATGAAAATATTATTAGAGTTCATATAATTATATAAACACAATTATTTGAGGATATCAAATCTTTGTATTTATAATACCACGGCTTTACTTTTTAAAGTATTGAGCATACCTTATAGCCCATCAGATACTTTTTATAAGCAAGAAAGTATGGGTTGCATGGAAAAGTATTTAACAAGAAATAATAGTACCTGGATTTCAATTTCAACTTTGCTAAACCCCATGACATGACACACGAAGGCCCCTGAGCTTCTGAGACTTCTCTTTACTCACATAAGAAAGGGTAATTCTAGTTCTCTCTAATATGTTGAATACTTTCGCTAATTCAAATGATTACAAAAGGCATACACTTTCGCTTTATTGATTTAATCATAACCATTTAATCAATTATGACTCATACAACAAATATTTTAGGTCTATTCTGTGTCAGGTTCTATGGTTATACTGCAGTGTTGCTGATATTCTTGAAAGTGTTTCCTTTCTTCTCTTTTTGTTTAAAGATTTTATTTATTTCTTATTTATTTATTTGACAGAGAGAGAGAGACACAGTGAGAGAGGGAACACAAGCAGGGGGAGTGGGAGAGGGAGAAGCAGGCTTCCCGCTGAATAGGGAGCCCGATGCTGGGCTCCATCACAGGACCTGAGCTGAAGGCAGATGCTTAACGACTGAGCCACCCAGGCGCCCCATGCTTTATTTTAAAATCTTGGCTGATTACGGTTCCTAGGAATATATGGTGGTAATAGAAGGTAAGGCCTATAATCCAGTGAATATCATGTGTATTTGTAAATTCTTTGTAACTGAGGATTATCTCTAGTTATTCCATTGTCTTTTATCCTCTAATGTAATGAACTGTCCATGTTCCTGGAAAAAAGGCAGTTCCCTCTCATGTGTCCAGAAATCATTCCCTCTTGCTATTTCAGGACAAAACTTTTTCCCTTCTTTTCCCACATCATCATTGTATCTATCTTTAGTGGGTTATAACTAACAATATTAAATGTTCTTATATTTCTCCCATCTTAAAAAGATTTTATTAACAATCTCACCTTACCAAGTCACCACCCCATTTCTTTCCCTTTACAGCAAAAATTAAAAAAAAATTATTTACACTCATTATTTCTCATCTCTCCCCACATTTTCTTCATTTTCTCTTGAATCCACTCTAGCTGGGCATTTACCCCCTAAACTTCATCTACTCTGCTTTCTGAACATTACCTATAATCTCCATATTGCTAAATGCATTGGTCAATTCTCAGTCTCATTCCTGTTAATCAGCAGTATTAACCACTCCGGGTCTCTTCTGAAACACTTTCTTCATTTGTCTCTAGGGCAGCACAGTTCCCTACTTTTCCTCCTACCTCATTGGTCACCCTGAGTGTTTGTTGTACCTCATCAATCTGTTGCCAAAATAGCAGCAACAAAATCCTGATTCTGATAAAAGGTTAAGACAACTTTTGTTTCATGTCTGCTCAAATCTCTGAAATCCTCCCCTTCTCAGTGTAAAAGCCCAGATCTTTAAATTGACCTAAAGGTCTAACAGCTGTCCCCTTTTCCTTTTTCTGTCTGATATCATCTCCTACAGTTTTCTAGCTCATCCATTCTACTCCCACAATTCTGGTGTCCTTTGCTGTTCAACATGGCAGACATTCAGCTGCCTTAGGGACTTTGCACTGACTCTTCCCTAGGGCTGGAAAGTTGTCCCCCAAACAACCATATGCTTGGCTGTCTCAACTCTTCAGGGATTTGCTCAGATACCACCTCCTCAGTGAGGCCATGCTTGATCAATGTATTCAAAAGTAAAATAGCTCCCTCTTTAATATTTCCAATCCCTCTTTTCTGCCTTTTCTCCATAGCACTCATAACCATCCAACACACTGTATACTTTATTTCATTGCCTTGTTTATTATGTGTTTCTCCCTCTACTCGACTCTGTTCCATGAAGCCAGGGGATTCTCTTCTAATGGTTTTCAGCTGCATTTTCTGCCCACAGCAGTGTCTGGAATGTATTATTGTTCAAAAGTACTAAATAATGAAATGAAAACAAAAGTCATTCTTTTGCTTGTTGAACATATTCTCTGTGGTATCTACTTTGTGCTTATTTGGCAAGTCTCATATAGCCATAAAAAATTAGACAACAAATATTAAATATCTTGATAGAACAAGAAAACAAATCCAATTTATAGAGCATTATGGCCAAAGTGTTTATAACACTAAAGTCATAGTGTATATGAGGCTGATATTAATGTTACACCTCAAAGGTTCTTCTGGAATGAAGTGGGTTTTATGTCAAGAGATTGTGGCATTTTTAATATTTTATAAATCAGAGCAAGGGAGATCAAGATGTAAATGGCTTGCTTTGAAGGTATGAATAAAAGTAGTCCAAGGTTTTTTTTAACTTCAAATTCCATTTCTTTTCACACTTTCATGTTCTTTTATTAAAGAGTTTATTTCCGGGCGCCTGGGTGGCTCAGTGGGTTAAAGCCTCTGCTTTCGGCTCAGGTCATGATCTCAGGGTCCTGGGATCGAGGCCCACATCGGGCTCTCTGCTCAGCAGGGAGCCTGCTTCCCCCTCTCTCTCTGCCTGCCTCTCTGCCTCCTTGTGATCTCTCTCCCGCTGTGAAATAAATAAATAAAAAATCTTAAAAAAAAAAAAAGAGTTTATTTCCTAAATTAAGCCAGCTTTCATGAAAGAACCAGTGTGGATAACTAATGAGATTCTATGATACTACTACCACTCTTTGAAATCTGTACCTGACTTTCATTTCATGGAAAGGCAAAAAATAAAAGAATATTTTGATTATTTTTGAATAGTTTATCTTTTAATTATTGATTCTTTTCCTTTCTTCCCCCCCCCCCCCTTTTTTTTTTTTTTT
Organism: Ailurus styani; assembly: GCA_002007465.1. Classification (NCBI taxonomy): domain Eukaryota; kingdom Metazoa; phylum Chordata; class Mammalia; order Carnivora; family Ailuridae; genus Ailurus; species Ailurus styani. The sequence goes on from LNAC01000002.1 coordinate 3,468,742, forward strand.
TTTTTTGCTTGGTCTTATTCTCATTCTCTCAGAAGGAATGATATCAACAGAAAAACAGCTATTAATATTCTCAAGATGAATGTCTAACTTGAGTATTCCACTATGTTTTATTGTCTAATTTTAGGTACTTAGTACTAGCATGCATATGATTAATTTGTTTTTATTAATCTGTAAAGAAAAATTCTGGATTCAATAACAGAGACATTGAAATTTACACTGTTTACTTTTTCTGGATCTTTCTCTTCAGGACCTTATGGCTCAAGGCTAGAGTGCACCCATCACAATGTTCTAGTTTGGAGAAGAGAAAGATTTAGAACTATAGTTGTAGAAGGCTTTACAAGCATGACAATCACACTCTAATTATATTACACATTTTTGTATCGATCTCTGCTACTTAATTAGTTTACAAAATAGTAGCTTTCTATTAGCTTATATATCACAGACCTTAGTAGGCACCTAAAATTTGTTGTCTGGTTACTTAACAGTCAAGATTATGTGAATAATTCTTAGTGAAGATTAGTAGATCAAAGGAACATGGTGCTTGAATTTTATTTTTTTCTTTGAAAATTTTATTTATTCATTTGAGAGAGAGAGAGAGAGAGAGAGAGAGAGAGAGACAGAGAGAGAGAGAGAGCGCACAAGCAGGGGGAGAGGCAGGGAGAGAGAGAGAAGCAGACTCCCCCCTGAGCATGGAGCCCAATGTAGGACTCCATCCCAGGACCTCGGGATCACTACCCAAGCCTAAGGTAGATGCCTAACTATCTGAACCACCCAGGTGCCCCATAGTACTTGAATTTTAAATATTCATTGCATTGCAACTGAGTTTATGATTCTGATTTTTTTAAAATGCAGATTTACTAATTTCCCCCAAATGTGACAGAATTTGTCGAGTAAGATTCTGAATGATTGATAGTGTCTTCCTTGGGCCTTGAATTAGTAGACATTTCTCCCCAAATGACATTTTTAAATACTTTTTTGCCTCCCAGGAAGTGAGTTCCTTGATACTGGAACTTGGAATAGGTGCTATAGGAAAAAGGTAAATATTCTTCTTGACTCTCCCTCCAAGGAAAAGGTCAAGGGATCTCAGATTGCCTGCAAAGGCTGGTATAAGGATTGTCTTGTTCTTATATTACTCAACATAAGATGAAGATTTCTGCTTTGAAACATTACTCTGCCTGTAAGCCCATGTTAATTTTGATGTTAATTAGAGGAAATTATTAAAAAAATGGATGTGATTAGAATTTGGCAACACATTTTTTTATTATTTTTTAAAGATTTTTAAAAATTTATTTGACAGAGAGAGATCACAAGTAGACAGAGAGGCAGGCAGAGAGAGAGGGGGAAGCAGGCTCCCTGCTGAGCAGAGAGCCCGATGTGGGGCTCGATCCCAGGACCCTGAGATCATGACCTGGGCCGAAAGCAGAGGCTTAACCCACTGAGCCACCGAGGTGCCCCTACATTTTTTAATATTAAACTAATTTTCCTGGATTATTCTTAATTTGTGATTCTCTTTTTATGCCTACTTTTCAGGTGATCTGTTTCAATTAAAATATGTACTATTTTGGCTCAAAATTTATTATATATTTATGTGAGAATTTAGAATGTGCATTTTTGTTTTAGTGACTTACCAAAGATCATTAATTGGTGAGTTTTAAAAAAAATAGTGGTTACTAATAAAAGTTTTTCATGATAAAGTCTTGCCTAACAACCTATTTCTAAGATAAAGGAGATAAATCAGTTCCAAATAATAGCAAGATAATTTTATCTTTATTAATTTTGTATATGGAAAACATTATTTAACAATATTTGTATAAAATATCATTTTAAAAATTCTATTAGTTAATTGCCTGATCTATTCTGTCATCAGAATATGGTTCTATGAACTGTATACAATCTGCACAAAATAATCCATGGCAGTTGACATTGCTTGAGTTAGAAAAAATTTATCAATTAATATCTTTTTAGTAGAAAAGATTTGATTTCTGAAATAACTTTTTTTAGTAACATTGTTAGGTAAACTTAATTTTTCTTCTAAAAATGTAACTTCATTTTGCAGCTCCAAGTCTAAAGTTCTATGTTGGTATAATTTCAAATTTTAATGTCTCCCACTATGATTTTTGATATTCTATTTCTCCTTACAATTCTATTAGTTTTTGCATATGTTTTGAGAGTGTTATTAGTTGCTTTCTACTATATCATTGTTTTATTTTCATGGGCAATTGAAACTTTATCATCATGAAGTGACTGCTTTTATTCCTGGACAGGCATTTTCTCATAAATTCTGCTTTGTCTGATTTTAATTATATGATAGAGGATTTCTTTTTTTGTAAGTCTGTACTATACACATTTATCTGTGCTTTTACTTTCAGTGTGTCTGTTTCTCTGTGTATTTTGCACAGATAGCAAATGGTTCTTCAATTTTATTTGTATTCAGTCTGACAGCTTTCTCTTTTAATTCTTTGGTCTCTGTATTTACTGTGATTACTTGAATATTTGTGCTTAATATACTGTCTTAGTAAGGGCTTTCTATTTTCCTTGTCTTTTTTTTTTTTTTTAAGATTTTATTTCTTTATTTGACACAGAGAGAGAGAGATCACAAGTAGGCAGAGAGAGAGAGGAGGAAGCAGGCTCCCTGCCGAGCAGGGAGCCCATGCAGGGCTCCATCCCAGCACCCTGAGATCATGACCTGAGCCGAAGGCAGAGGCTTTAAGCCACTGAGCCACCCAGGCGCCCTTTCCTTGTCTTTTTTGTGTTCCATTTATTCACCTTTCATACTCCCTTTTAAATTAATTGAATACATTTTTTTATTATTCAATTTTCCCCTCTATTATCCTGTCAATTTTATACTGTTTTATTGTTATTTTTAAAAAGATTTTATTTATTTATTTGAGAGAGAGAGAGAGAGAGCATGCATGAGCAGGGGGGAGTGGGAGAAGGAGAGGTAGAAGCAGACTCCCCACTGAGCAGAGAGCCTGATGCAGGACTGGATCCCAGGACCCTGTGATCAAGACGTGAGTCGAAGGCAGACACTTAACCAACTGAGCTACCCAGGCACATGTTTTGCTCTTCTTTAACAGTTAATGTATAAATTGTGATGTGCAAACTCAATATGCTAAAGTGTAAGGTTAATATGTATTTTCTCACCTTTTAAAACCATGTCAGTGATGCAGAAAGAAGATACTATTTTGTAGATTTATACAGGCAATATTCCTTTAGATTTAGCCACACATTTACCATTTTTACTAATTCCTCTTTCTGGATCTTGAATCTTCCATTTGATTCATTTTTCTTCTTTCTGAAGAACATCCTTCAAAATTTCCTTTAGTATAGTCTACAGATGAGTAATTTCTCAGCTTAGGACTTTCTGAACATGTCTTTATTTCACCTTGCTTCCTGAATGATGTTTTTACTGGATATAGAATTTTAAATTAGTGGTTATTTTCTTTTGGCATTTTTAACATGTCATTTTATTCTGACCATCATTCTTGCTATTGAGAAGGCAGTTATGAATTTAATTGTTGCCTCTTTGAGGGTTAATTGTCTTTTGTTTTTCTTTTTGGCTGCCTTAAAGAATTCTTTTTAAATAAGTTTTAGTATCAGGGCACCTGGGTGACTCAGTGGGTTAAGACTCTACCTTCGGGGCACCTGGGTGGCTCAGTGGGTTAAAGCCTCTGCTTTCGGCTCAGGTCATGATCCCAGGGTCCTGGGATCGAGGCCCACATCGGGCTCTCTGCTCCGCAGGGAGCCTGCCTCCTCCTCTCTCTCTGCCTGCCTCTCTGCCTACTTGTGATCTCTCTCTGTTGAATAAATAAATAAAATCTTTAAAAAAAAAAAAAAAAAAAAAAAAAAAAAAAAAAAAAGACTCTACCTTCGGCTCAGGTCATGATCTCAGGTCCCAGGTCCTGGGATTGAGTCCCGCATCGGGCTCTCTCCTCAGCAGGGAGCCTGCTTCCCCCTCTCTCTCTACCTGCCTCTCTGCCTACTTGTGATCTCTCTGTCAAATAAATAAAAATAAAAATAAAAAAGAAGAAGTTTTAGTATCACGTCCTTACAATGTGTTTTTAATTCTTTTCTGTTCTGGGTTCATAGGGATTATTGACATTGTAACTTAATGTCCTCTCTTAGTTTGGGAACATTTTTACTCTTTTTTGATTCAGTTACATTCCATTTTTTCTCTAATTCTAGAATTCCACTTTCCATATGTTTATTCTTCTCATTTTATCTTCTGTGCCTCTTTTCTATATTTTCTATTCCTTTATGATTTATTAGAAAATTTTTTTTTGTACCCACCTTTTGGTTCACTAATTTTCTCTACTGTATCTAATTTGATGTTGAATCTATTTATTTGGTTCCTTGTTAAAGTTATGGTCCTTCCTGATTTTATAATTTCATTTGTTTGTTTTTAAATTTCGAGTTTCCTGTGAAATTTTACAATCTTCTTTTATCTCCTTGAAACTAAGCATAGTTATTTTAAGTCTTTTAGATAACTTCAATATCTGGGACTCCTATGGTCTGTTTCTACTATGTATTATTTACTATTTATATTATCATCTATTCTTATTGTCTTGTCATCTCATGTATATGGTTATTTTTGACTGTGTGGCAGACATTTGATTTGTAAAATTGTTAGTAGAAGTCATTTTGGTTTTAGAACTATATTATCTTCTTCCAGAGGGAACATGTATTTATTCGGGCCAGGTGTCTAGGAAAATAGCAATCCTCATTTACCTTTATTCAAATAATTTCTGGGGTGATCCATCATCCAGGGATATTCCTTTTAGAGTATAGCCTTTCAGAGTCTCAACTTCAAATGAAGAGGATTCCCTAGAGCCACTTCATCTTATCAGAACTTGACTCCAACTCCTGCTTCTTTAGCTCTATGAAGCTGTCAAATGTGCTAAGCTAATCCCTTTAAAACTAGGGGAAAAAAGAAAAAATAAAACTAGGGAAAATTATCAGACCTAAATGTCCAAGACCTAACTTTTCCCCTGATCCCAATTCTTCACTACTTTCTTGCTATTAGGTCATAAGTGAATACTATGTGTGTGTGTACATGTATACACACTATATACATATGTATGTATACACACACACACATACACACACACACACACACACACACGGTGTCTGATGTTTTTAGTTTTTCTTATCAAGAGAGCTAGTCCAAATTGCATGGTCTGACATTACCAGAAGCAGAAGTCCATGAGCTATAATGAGTACAATAAATATAATTAATTGAAAAGAGATCTGAAAGCAATTTTCTTAAAATAAACATACTAATTTCTGTGAAAAAATTAAGCAATTATCTTTCTTAATTCATTTTCTAGTATGCTCCTAGTTATATATTCCTACTAGGCTTTTGGACGTCAGTAACTGTTTCAACAGTGTTAAAAAATAATCTCCTTTCTTCCAACATTTCCTCCTTCAAATACATCCTCCTCACAGCTGCAAAATTATTATTTAAAACACAAATCTGACTTAGCCACTCCTTTCTTAAAATGCTTCCATGTTCACAAAAAACAAAGCAAAAGAACAACAAAAATAATATTAGGGCCAATAAATTAATTTAACAAAGTCACAGGATTAAAGATGACTACACAAAAATTGATTGAGGTGACTTATTATTAAATTAATATTAAAGATGATATGTGATAGACATCTGACAATGAGGGGCGCCTGGGTGGCTCAGTGGGTTAAAGCTCTGCCTTCAGCTCAGGTCATGATCTCAGGGTCCTGGGATCGAGCCCCACATTGGGCTCTCTGCTCAGCAGGGAGTCAGCTTCCTCCTCTCTCTCTCTGCCTCTCTGTCTACTTGTAATCTCGCTCTCTCTGTCAAATAAATAAATAAAATCTTAAAAAAAAAGACATATGACAATGATAGAAGTATGTCGATAATGAATAAAAGCAAGGGTCAGAGTAATGGAGTGAGGTAAGAGAATAAGCATTTGCTGATCTTGTATTATATTTCCAAGTATTATTTTAGTTGCCATGTTCAAATATTTTATTTTATCTTCATAAGAATCCTGAAATCAATCTCTTTAATTCTATTTTATACATAGTAAAATAAAATCTCAGAAAAGTATGTTTCTTACTCTCACATTATTGTATCAAAAGCAGTATTTAAATTAATGTTTCTCTGATTTCATTTAATTTAATTTCATTTTATCGTATTTTATTTTTTTTGTGGTAGGTTAGGGCACCTAACATGAGATTTATGCTCTTAAATTTTTTTTAAGTGGACTCCACAGTTGGAACCCAATGTGGGGCCTGAACTCACAATCATGAGATTGAGACCTGAGCTGAGATCAAGAGTTAGGCACTTAACTGACTGAGCCACCCAGGTGCACCCCCTCTTAATTTTTTTTAACTGTAGAGTACAGTATTATTAACTATAGGCACAATGTTATAAAGCAAGTCTCTAGATTTTATTCATCTTGCATAACTAAAACTTTGTATTATTAACGTTTAAAATGCAACTTCTCTTACAGCACTTAAGACTTTAAAGTCAAATGTAGTTTTTTTTTGGGAAAAAATCATTATATTTCTTTTTTTTTTTAAGATTTTATTTATTTATTTGACAGAGAGAGAGATCACAGGTAGGCAGAGAGGCAGGTAGAGAGAGAAGGGGAAGCAGGCTCCCTGCTGAGCAGGGAGCCAGATGCAGGGCTCGACCCCAGGACCCTGAGATCATGACCTGAGCCAAAGGCAGAGGCTTCAACCCACTGAGCCACCCAGGTGCCCCATTATATTTCTTTATTTAGGAAAATAATTTTATTATTTTTGCCCAAACTATAATATTGTTTAAGCTGTCTTTTGATTAATTACATTTATTGTACTCTATTCTTTCTCTCTTCCTGTACTGAACTTGCCCATCTGTGTTAACATGAATCAATATTTATTGTTAGAAACCTGTATGCATTATTTTTACTCAACATGTTGTCTATAATTGCATTCATGGTTGCAGTTAAGTGTTTGGCAACTATTTAAATGCCACTTATGTTTAATGTATTTGGTTGTTTGTATCATACCCGTATTCATCATTTATCTAATTTTATATTTTTCATTTTGCTTTCATCCATTGGCCTGATGGAATGTAACCTTAAGTAAACTTTCTAAGAAAGGCGTTTGAGTAGTGCTACATTTTCTGAACACTTAACATATATTACAGTGTCTATTGACTTTATATAAGATCAAATTTCATGTAATATCCACCTATTTCCTTATATCATGCTACGGCATAAGTAAAATAATAGGCTTTCTTCTTCTCATTGTAATTTCTTTTCTACAAGTTTTTGGAACTGCTCTTCATGCACCCCTGTACCACTAACTCTTCAGAGTAGTGACGAGTCAGAAACAGAAATGATAGCCTCTGAGAGTTTGTGTTCCAGATATAGTTCTAAGGTATATATATGTAAATATGTTATATATGTTATAGAACAAACTTAATTTGAACCACCACAATATGGACTATAGGTACTATAATTACATCCCTTTAACAGCTAAGAAAGTTAACATAGAGCAGGGTTAAGTCACCTTCCCGGGCTGTAAACATAGTATGCGGCAGAGTTCCAATTCTAACCATGATAGTCTAATTTCTGAGCTCTCATGATGAGCACAGTCTACATTGATATACTCACATGCTGATAGACAACTTTTAATACCATTTCAAAGTTACTTATTTTTAAACTAACCAATATGTCCTAAAAGGAAAGTTTAAGGTATTTTTCGGGTAAGATATTAGCAAAATAAAGCCCTTTTGTGAAACTTGAGACACCCAACTCTATAAGACTATAATAGGCCTTGCTGTGCAAAGAAAAGCATTGCCTATGAAATTTGAAGTTTGGATTTCAAGTTACGTCAATGTCTTGAACCTCTCTGTGCTTTGCAGTCTTTGTTTTTGAAGTTAGTGAGGTTCATATCCATAACCAAGAAAAATCAGCAAAAAAAAGACTGAACCTTCAGATTTAGCTATTTCACCTTGTCATGTGGAAAAATGGAAAGGGACTCTGGAAAGTTGCAGTTCCAGTCTCAATCCTTCCAGACAGACCAGAGATAGCCTTCTTTTAACTGCTAGGATCAGATAGGAACAGAAGAAAGGGAGATGAAAGAGAAGAAAGCATTTTTTGAGCAGCCAGCACCAGGCCACCAGAGCAGCATCCAAAGACAGACTTCTGAAGGCAAAGACTGAGTTTCAACTGAACTTTGTAGTAGTGACGACAATGACGTTAGTGTATGAACTGTTGGTAGTTGTAATCACAGTAGCAGTACCAGGACGGCAGGAGCCCCAGAGATGTAAATGGCTTCAGCAAAGGTTGTTGATGTTTTTTTGTTATCATTAAAGAGTACCCTGTTAAGCACTGGGGTGCTTGGGTGGCTCCGTTGGTTGTTAAGGGTCTGACTCTTGCTTTCAGCTCAGGTCATGATCTCAGGTTTGTGAGATCAAGCCCCATGTGGGGTTCTGCACTCAGTGCAGAGTCTGTTTTAGATTCTCTCTCTCCCTTGCCACCCCCCTCACCGCCCCTGCTCGCAAGCACGCTCTCTCTCTACAATAAATATATCTCTCTATATAATATATACTATAATGTATAATATACAATACAATATATAATCTATAGTATATAATATATATTATAATATTATATATATTATCTATAATATATATTATATAATATATTATATAATATATATATTATAGATAATATATAATATAATATATAATAGATATATCTCTCTATATAATAAATAAATAAATAAATAAATAAATAGTACCCTTTGAGCACTGAACAATTTCACTCTGCTTTAAAAAAATGGCATCTATTTCTTCTCTTGATGGTTAGAAGCTTTTCAGAAGCAAAGCCTGTACTTCACTCAGCTTGGATGTTTCTAACACTGCACATTATGTAACATATTGTAACTTCCCTGCAAATTTTTGGTGAAGTGGGATGGGCAAAAGCTAGTTTCAATGAGTTTAAGAGAAAATGAATTGAGTAGAATTAGAGATTTCAAGTATAAGGCGATGTTTCAAGGAATTTTGCTATAAATAGGAAGATATAAACAGATGATGAAGAAAATGTAATCAGAAGAAATAATTGTTTTTTCTTTTCCTTCAAGATAGAGTAACAAGATGCTTTTATGCTGATGGATGCTGATGAGAATAATCTCCATAAATTTGTGATGTATAAAGGTGGGGGAGGGACTTCCTGGAGTTACATCTTTCAGGAGGTGGAAAGGGAAGACAGTGGGAATAGCTTCTGTAGGAGCCATTTACATATTTTCTGTTTTTTTTTAATGTTTTTTTTAAAGATTTTATTTATTTATTTGACACACCGAGAGCGATTACAAGTAGGCAGAGAGGCAGAGAGAGAGAGGAGGAAGCAGGCTCCCGGCTGAACAGAGAGTCCTATACGGGGCTCGATCCCAGGACCCTGAGATCATGACCTGAGCCGAAGACAGAGGCTTAACCCACTGAGCCACCCAGGCGCCCCTACATATTTTTTTCTATGATAGTAAATGAGATGTATGTCAGTAGAGGTGCTGGTAAGTGGGCAGACAGGATTAGGAAGTCTGTGGAAGTTTTCTGCTGCTTGCTTCCGTTTTCTCTGTGCAGTAGGGAGCAGGGCACCAGCTAAGAATGAATACAGGAAGGAAGTTGGACATGTGAGGATAGAAGATATGAAATAATTTTCTAAGAGTGTGAAATAAAAAGTGAAATACAGTATAGAGTATGATTGCTGGAAAGTATTAACAACCCCTTAAGGCTTATTATAGCATTGGGCGCCTGGGTGGTTCAGTGGGTTAAAGCCTCTGCCTTCGGCTCAGGTCATGATCTCAGGGTCCTGGGATCGAGGCCCGCATCGGGCTCTCTGCTCAGCGGGGAGCCTGCTTCCTCCTCTCTCTCTCTCTGCCTGCCTCTCTGCCTACTTGTGATCTCTCTCTGTGTGTCAAATAAATAAAATCTTAAAAAAAAAATCTTATTATAGCATCTATTATTTACTTATTATTATATTTTCTTTTTTTGCTTTGTGTATATGCTTCGCTTTCTTCTCTTTCTTTTTCTTGATTAGAATATTCAAAAGGTTATTTCTTTGTTTCTTTTCAGTGAACTGTTATTTGGCTTATCAGCTATATAATTTTTTCCTGATTCATTTATCATTTTAAAATGTTTTATTTTGGGCTCCTGGGTGGCTCAGTGCGTTAAAGCCTCTGCTTTCAGCTCAGGTCATGATCTCAGGGTCCTGGGATCGAGGCCCGCATCGGGCTCCCTGCTCAGCGGGGAGCCTGCTTCTCCCCATCTCTCTGCCTGCCTCTCTGCCTCCTTGCGATCTCTCTCCCTCTGTGATAATAAATAAAATCTTTAAAAAAAATAAAATGTTTTATTTTTGTAGGTTTTATTATTCTTTTTCTAACTGTGAGTTGGATGTTTAATTCACATATTTTCAATGTTTCTTCTTCATTAATATGAGTATTAAGGCTCCCCCCCCAAGAACTGTTTGGTTTCTCTCCATTAGATTCAGATACATAATATTTAAAATATTCTGTAAGTTGTTTTTTTTTAAGATTTGATTTATTTATTTGACAGAGAGAGAGAGAGAGATACAAGTAGGCAGAGAGGCAGGTGGGGGGTGGGGAGGAAGCAGGCTCCCTACTGAGTAGGGAGGCCTGATGGGGGCTCCATCCCAAGACCCTGAGATCATGACCTGAGCCAAAGGCAGAGGCTTTAGCTCACTAAGCCACCCAGGCGCCCCTGTAAGTTTTTTTTAAAAAGATTTTAATTATATATTTGAGAGAGGAGAGCAAACATGAGCCGGGGAGAAGGGCAGAAGGAGAGGGAGAAGCCGACTCCCTGCTGAGCAGGGATCCCAACAGGGGGCTCAGTCTCAGGACCCTAAGATCATGACTTGAGCTGAAGTCAGTTGCTTAACTGACCGAGCCACCCAGGTACCTCTAAAATATTCTGTAATTTTACAAAATTAAATGATTGATTACATAATTTTGATTTTTAGATGATGGGTATTTTTAGATTATTTTCTAATTAATATTTCTATCTGTAGTGCATTGTGATCAGAAAATGTGGTCTTTACTAGTACCATAATTCAAATTACTGATTTTTTTATGTTCTAATATGGCAAAATTTATGAACTAAGGGAGTTTGGGAATAAAACTTCATTGTTTTTTAAGGTGTTGAATTCAATGCATATATCATGTAGCCCTATCTTATTTGTTATTAGTAAGTTCTCTATTGTTATTTAATTTTTGTTCACTTAATCTCACATGAACTGAAAAAAACCTGAATTAATTATATAGGCAATTTAATAACATTTTGTCATTCCTTATAATTATAGAGCTTTCAAGTTATCAGCCAGGCATAACATAATGTCATTCTGAAACTTATAATAAGTAGAATAATTAACGATCACTATTAACAATGTCAAATACAATCTTTTAAAAGAGGATATTCTATAAATCTTTTAATATTATTTTTAAGTTTATTCAAACTTAAGATAAATAGTTGAAACCAAGGCCAAAGATGACTGGAAATACTCTTGTATGAAACAGTGATATTTTCCATTTTATTTTTCTTTTATTTGCAGATAGCTCCATTATTTAAAATAAGCAAAGGAATAATAGTTTGAAATTGCCTAAAATGTGTTTCAATCTCAGACATTTTAGTTGACAATTTAGTTAAAATTAACAGCAAATATCATTTATAATTTATCTCATTTTCAGGCTTGAAGGAGAAATGTCTCTTAATTTTACCCTCTAATTTGTGCTTTCAGATATAAAGCACCTTAAGTGGGGGAAAATTATCCCATTGTAATATGCAGCATTTTCTCAATGAGCTTGCTTTATAGACAGAAATTCTAGAGTGTCTTTATATTTCATAATTTGCATTATAATAGATGTTTTTGCAAGAACTTAATGCACTGAACTGGAAGCTTTTCAGTGTGTACAGGGAATTGTATTCTACTCAGTGATGACATGATTTTTTTTATAAAGAAAAGTAATTATTTTCTTGGATACCCAGGGAATGTACTAGAATTGGAATACCAAGGACACAATAAGTGATGATGATGATAGTTAAGATTATATTTCATTGATCCCCCCAAGTACATCAATCTGGACAGTTTTCTACAGAGTGATTCCCCTTAGTCATTATTTTTATGAAATATTGGCATTCTACTTAGTATATTTTTTTAGCTTTACATATTTAAAACTAAATGTAGATATGTCACATATCATCTCATTTAATTACCACTAAAACCTATGAGGCAGCTTGTGCAGTCTTGCAGTTGCATTTTCTGTAGATTAACCAAACATGTCCTCCTTATGTTTTATATTCAACTGCAAGCAGAAAGCATGCTAAGAACTAGTTGGTATTTTGAGATGTTAATTATAGGTTTCAAAGGGGATGCATGGAGTTAGTGGAGCAGTGAAATATGAGGCAGGAAAGGAAAGGCACAATGTATTTGTGACCTTTGTTTTCCTGAACATATTTGCCTACATGCTTTAACCTGTACATATGTGGAGGTAAACCTTTAATTGAGGCTAGCCACAGATGATAGAAGGTTATATCCACAGGCCAGTTTCTGTTGTTTGCTGTTATATATTGCCAATTGACATGTAATTATGTATATCAGAAACCTGACAAGTTGAAGAGGTAATTAGTTTCCCTTCTGCTTGTTGCACTGCACCTGTAAACTCTCAGAAGAGAAATTTGAAAATAAATCATATCTTGGCAAAGCAGCAAGACCAGCTTAGATAAGCATCAAGTGGGGAGGTTTTTTAGAATAGGAATCTTCCTTTGGAGGGCTGGAATGAGGCAATCTGGAAAATCAATATTAAGACCTGAATTTTGGAAATTAAAAAACTTCCCGTGTAGAAACTGGAGCTTGCCTAAATTGGTGTCCTGATTTGCATTTGGGGAGGCAAAGAGAAGAAAATATAGCAACTGTTCCTCCGGCGATTTTGCAATGGGAAGCTGAAGTTTAATATAGGAAGTGAGATAGATGCCCTTTCTCTCATGGGGTTCTGTGATGTTAGATAATACTTTGTTGATAAATGAGGAATTATTTTTTATAAATTTTTGAAGGAAATCAAAGAAGCTTGGTTACCTTTTATTACATAAATATCACAAATAAATAAACACATAAATAAAAAGGTTAATACAGATTTAGCCAATTTAGATTTGGAATATTAAGAGAATCCTCATAAATAATGACTTGATAGACAGTAAATATTGTTTAGAGAAAAACCTATCTCAAAGGCAGGTTGATATACATAAAATCAAGTTCTCATTACTGTATAGTGTATTCTACGATTATTGCAAGGTTTCAAACCACTTGACTTTTGGTTAAGATTAAGTTTGCCTGGAAGGTGGGAGTTGAGAGACAGTGTGAGGAGTGTGTCATATCTCAAAATTCACCTGGGTTATGCTTACTCTCTATATTGCATCATCTCTCTGAAGTTTTGCATGAACACAGTATTATCATAGAGATAAATGCTGTAGAAAATGTTTTCTCTGGAAACCTGATGCATTTTCCCTTCTGGACAGTAGGAACAATTATAAATCAAAGATCTAAACTAGTGACCTACACCTATCACTACAGATATTTTTTGGTTTTACAAGACATTGTTTTAAAAAGTAAAAATAACTAATATTTATTAAGCACTTATAATACATCACTCAGTTATCCCATTTAAATCCTTACAAAACCCCTTTGAAGTTGATAATTACAAGTGATTCTTGAATAACATAGGGCTTGGGGCATCAATCCTCATGCAGTCAAAAATCACTGTATAAATTTGACTCCCCAAGAACTTTAGTAATAGGCTAGTGTGGACGAGAAGCCCTACTGATAACATGAACAATCAACTAACATGTATTTTGTATATTACATGTCTTATATACTGTAATCTTATAATAAAGTAAGCTAGGGAAAAATGTTATTAGTAAAATCATGAGAAAGAGGAAATACATTTACATTGCTCTGTGCATATTTATTGAAAAAAATCTGCTTTTAAGTGGACCAGGTGGTTGTTCAAGTGTCAACTGTATTATTTTGTTTTCCAAGTGAGGTGTAGGGAGACTTACTGTCATGTTCAAGGTAAAACACTAGTAAATGATAAAGCCAAGGGATAAACTCAGGCAGGCTGATCTGAATTAACTTTTTTTAAGACTTTGTTTTTTATTTATTTGACAGAGAGAGATACAGCGAGAGAGGAAACACAAGCAGGGGCACTGGGAGAGGGAGAAGCAGGCTCCCCGCAGAACAGGGAGCCCGATGTGGGACTCAATCCCAGGACACTGGGATCATGACCTGAATCGAAGGCAGACGCTTAATGACTGAGCCACCCAGGCACCCCTGAATTAACTTTTTTTTAAAACCTACTAACTATGAATTAATTTCCAAGTTTTAAATTTGGGAAATTTTTATATCTGCAATTCTAGTTTCTCTTAAAACTTGGATAATCTGGTGACTAGATTTGTATTTATTCGTGGAAACAATGACTTTAAACTGAGGGGCAATTGGCCCTTTTGACACATTTCAGCAGGGCTATCACAATTGTACTCATGGGACCTGAGACCTTGAATGATAAAACTGATGGTGTTCTATTTGTTTTGATTATCAGGATATTCAGAACATTTGTGACTGCGTAGTAATTTTTTTCTTCCTTTGGTACTGTTTTTTAAATATTCATATCTCTCTAATGAACGTAATTTGTTGCATGCATTTCTTTTTAGGGATGACGAAATCTTTGTGGGATGCTTTATTCAACTATTGTGCTAAAATCTCTTCTGTACTTTTTTTTTTAAAGATTTTATTTATTTATTTGACACAGAGAGAGAGATTACAAGTAGGCAGAGAGGCAGGCAGAGAGGCAGGGAGAGGAGGAAGCAGGCTCCCCGCTGAGCAGAGAGCCCGATGCGGGCCTCTATCCCAGGACTCTGAGATCATGACCTGAACTGAAAGCAGAGGCTTTAACCCACTGAGCCACCCAGGCGCCCTAAAATCTCTTCTGTACTTGTATAAAGAACTTGGGTTTTAAATAGACATAGATTTTGTCATAAAGAATTGAAATAGATTGCCATGGAAGAGTATTATAGCTTCTATAGTTGACCTGTGTTATCTTTAAGTATATGAAATTTATGTTACTGAAAAAAATGTAAATGATATAGTATTGGTAGTATATCAGAAGATTATGAAGAAAAGGGTAGAGTTGCTTTTAGACAAAAGTTGTAGTAAAATAATATTTTCGTAATGGCAGAATTGGGGTGATATGCTTTGTGAGGCTCCTAATTACAGCTACCTAATCACTGGGGACAGTCTTAGAGCTCAAATTGCTTTAAGTGCCTGTGTGTGTGCATGTGCGTGCGTGCACTCACGCTTATTAAGTGGAATGAAGTCAAAGTGTTAATGGAATAAAAATTCTGCATAGTTCACTCCACCAGATATAGAAAGTGGATATAGTAACCATAAGCCCAGTTGGAGCTTAAAAATGCACTAAGGAATACGAAAGAGTTTAGAATACATACAAACCAAAATATATAGTCCTGGAGAGCAGACCATGGTTAAGCAAAATTGATTAGGGGAAGTTTTCTAGGAAAATCTCTGGGATTGACACGAATCTCCAGACTTGGCCTTATCTACACCTGTTTCCCCACTTTACTAGTGGTCTTACACTTTGCCCCTTTATTGTAGTACTAATGTCGTTTGTAATAGCTGCAGCCAGGCAACATGAACTGTTAATATTTTTGTCTTGCTACGGTGTGACCATTTATCTGTTTTATAATCACCTTAGTGCACCTGTTGCACTTTCTGATTTGCAGTTTATGGGACATTTTATGTGCCAATTCTAGTGTATTTGTGATTACTAGCACACAGAAATATTTCATTTTTCTTCTGAGTATATAACATTTTATCATTTCTAGGAGTTTTTTTTTTTTTTTAAAGATTTTATTTATTTATTTGATACAGAGAGAGAGATTACAAGTAGGCAGAGAGGCAGGCAGAGAGAGAGGAGGAAGCAGGCTCCCTGCGGAGCAGAGAGCCCGATGCGGGCCTCGATTCCAGGACCCTGAGATCATGACCTGAGCCGAAGGCAGGGGCTTTAACCCACTGAGCCACCCAGGCGCCCATTTCTAGGAGTTTTGATTGGTCAGAGATCTTGTAAGTAATGGAAGTTGATTCTAACTAACTAAAGTGAAAACAGAATTTATAAGATGTTTACAAAACAGTGCAGTCTCAGAAAGGAAACCCAATAGGTAGGTCTCAGAAAGAATAGGGACCAAAGAAAGCCAGGGATATGAGTAAGAAGGAAGGGACAGTCAGTGGGGTGCTTGCATTTGAGTTGAATCCCCTCCACTTCTTTTCAGCTTTTCCAACTCTGTACAAAATTCACATTCCCATACAGGTAAAAGAATTGAAGCAGCCCAAGTTGACTGAGAAGCTTACACCTTGGCCAGAAGGGGGCAATACTTTCATCAGTGGTCCTGGTGCCTGTGATGGAGAGGGGTGGTGTTCCAAAGAAGCTGAGGTCTCATTAAGAGAAAGGCAGGATAAATGCTGTGCAGGGAAACTCATAGATGATATTCCTGCTGGAGTCTTAAATTCCACCCATTTTAGTTCTGTTTATACGTGTGTAGCTCTTGGCTATACAAGAATAAAGTTAGTAGATGCATTTGACATGCAAACACAAAAATGTATTTAGTACCAGTAATCTCAACCAATTTTTCCTCCAAAAAACATATTTTATAATCAGAGTTTTTTCTAAAACCATTTATCTTCCTAATTAAAGAGTCCTGTTGAGAGCAACTGTCTGTACAGAAGTAAGTAACAATTAGGGATTTGATTCTATTTGAAATTTAAGACTTGAGCATATGTAGGCCATGCTTCCTCACCAGTTATATCACAGGTTACTTCATAGGACTTGTATTTGACCTTTTAAGGTAGAGAATGTCCAACTATGTTTAAATTGCATTAAGTATTCTTGAGGTTTGTCAATTCTAAATATATTAGAAGGGATAAAATTTTTTTTAAGATTTTATTTATTTATTTGACAGAGAGAGATCACAAGTAGGCAGAGAGTCAGGCAGAGGGAGAGGGAGAAGCAGGCTCCCTCCTGAGCAGAGACCCTGATGTGAGGCTTGATCCCAGGACCCTGAGATCATGACCTGAGCCGAGGGCAGAGGCTTAACCCACTGAACCATCCAGACACCCCTAGAAGGGAAAAATTTGTTAGTAAAACAAACATCTCTCTTAAAGTGTAAGCAAAGAAAATAACTGCTCTTTCACACCCAAGTATTCTATACAGTTAAAGCAAGAATATTTAAATAAATTAAGCTAAGTGCTATATATCAGAAATACACTATTTTATTTATTATTTTTTATTTTTTTAGAGAGGGGGAGGAAGGAGAGAGGCAGAAGGAGAGAGAGACTTTTAAGCAGGCTGCAAACCTAGCACCACCAGGCTGATGTGGGGCTCAATCTCCTGATCTTGAGATCATGACCTGAGCCCAAATCAAGAGTCAGACACTTAAATGACTGAGCCACCCAGGTGCTCCAGGAATATACTATTTTAAAAATCAGAGGACATATACATTATTTGGAAATGACTTTGTCCCAACAGAATATTAAAGTATATATAATTGCAGGAAAGAGTTGAATTTTTATTCATTTATCCTCTTAAGATCTATGGTTAAATATTTTAAATATTGTTTTAATGAAACTAAGATAAAGATGTTTAATTAAAAACTTTAAGTCCTCCAAATGGATCAGTTTGACATAAATTTCTCTTTAATGTCATTGGTATCTCAGCATATTTTACAAAAAGAAGCATGACACAGAGATGAAAATTAGGCTTCTATTTCAAGGACATCACCTCAGTAAGGACTGATCACTACACTAAGAAGTTTTTAATCGTAAATAATCAAAAAGCACTATTAGGATCAGAAATTTGTATATAGGAGATTGACATTAGAATGCTATGTGGACTATTTAAGGCAAAGCCAGAACCTTTAGAAATTATACTTTAAGAAGACAAACAAGGTATGGCTTTGCATTGGAGAATATAAGAGTATCTTGATTTAATAGACTTACTGGA
Source organism: Ailurus styani (assembly GCA_002007465.1). Lineage (NCBI taxonomy): Eukaryota > Metazoa > Chordata > Mammalia > Carnivora > Ailuridae > Ailurus > Ailurus styani. Next base: position 3,486,844 of record LNAC01000002.1, read on the forward strand.
TATAGTTACTTTACGTTAAACAATGACAGCAACAACAGAAGACTGCAGCAACTAATAAATATTTCTATGAAGGCCAATACTAGTATGAAATGGAATATTTCTTTCAGACTAATAGAAGTAACAGGATATCATTAGTGATACTGGGTATTCATGTGCAGTGTCATTTTCAAATTGCTTTATAACTACTTACTGATTATCCTTCAAGGATGGTCTGCTGTTCTCCATTCATCAACTTGAACATAAAATACTTTGCATTGGACCTAGTAGAACTGACAATTTATGGAACTAAAGTCATCCTGGAAGTAGCTGACCATTGCATGTAAGGAAAATATGGCTCACTTGCTTGAAACCATATCACCATTTCTCTTCTCCAAGGTGATTGAATTCAGCTAGAATAAATGCCAAGCTAATGCCGGACCAGGAGCATGCATTCTCTGTTCATCAGCCAGCTAGCTCTCATCCTTTCACAGTTTTGCCATTGATGGAATAACATTAAGATTCGGGACTTAAGCAAATAAAACCTATACAGAAACCGTTCAAATATTTATGGCAGAATTTCCTTCAAATGTCTTAAAAGGGAAGTCGCTTCCCATATACTTTAGAACTCCATCCTTGTCTTTTAGGTTCAGTGAGATTTTTTTCACTGTAGAAGTTCTCTAAAATTGGGGACTTAGACCAGATGGCTTTTGAGAGACCTGGTTCTAGAGAGGTATCTTGTGGAACTTAGTGCTTTTGTTTTTTAGTGTAAGAGCTCAACACTTTACAATGATGTACACGGCTCTCTACATAATCTGTCACTACCTCTTTCCTCTCTGGCTCAATTCCTACCTACCTCGATACCCATCCTTAACCACTTCAGCCACATCTACCTCCTCACTCTTCCTAGGACATTCTAAGGCTAGTTCTATCAAAGTCTTTCTTCGTTCGGATAACTACATGACCAACACTTTTAATTTCTGCAGATCTCTTCTCAAATTTTATATTAATCTGAGAGGACTTCCTTGGCAACTGAATCTGAAAGAGCAATCTCCCTACCCACATCATTCTCTGTCCTCTTCCGCCCACACAGCCATGTCATGACCTGGCATATTTAATGTTAATATGTTTAACATGTTCATCTCCCCCTTGTAGTGGATACTGTTACTTCCCTGGCCTAACCTGTTAGCTCCCCTGCTAACCACTCCCAGATACTCTTGTCTCCTCGTCCTGACAGAACTGCCCTCAGGCCATACAGGACCACCAGTGAGGCCATGCCCACCCGAAGACAAGAGCACAAAAAATCCATCCCCCTTCGCTTGAGATGCAGCCAGTAGGTGTGGCGCATTCCTACTGCAAATTTTCTCCATTGGATCAATGTGAAGCCAGTCCCCAGCTAAGACTATCTCTTGCTTAATTTTTACTGAAACTTGCCTCCTCCATTCCCTCTGTCTCAGCCTCTGTTTCTATGGAACTTGACCCAATACACTACTTTGGAATATAAGCTGCCTGAGGTTAGACACTTTGTCTCCTTTATTCAAGGACACATTCTCAGCACCTAGCTTGGCATCTGTAAATACTTAAGTGATTTAGAATGACCGTCTTAGTCTTGAAGTCCCTATTTTAGGTGATTTGAGCACTCATTCTGTATTGGGTAAAGACAAACAAAGAAACATACAACAAGTAAAATTCTACCATCTTTACCTTCTCCACTTGCAAACGGTTTAATGTTCAATTAAAATGGGTTTCATTAACATATATCTTTGCTATTAGTCTCAACCAACATTGGATTTTTTGAAGTTCTGTGTAATGATTTAGGCCAAACTATGATCTGTGGGTCAAATCCAGCCCTGTCTGTTATTGTGTAAGAGTGTTTTTTACATTTTTAAATGGTTGCAAAAAGATTTAAAGAATAATATGATTTCATGACACATGGAAATTCTATGAAATTCTAATTTCAGAGTCCGTAAAAAAAGTTATATCGGAACAGAGCCATGATCAGTTTATTCATGTATTACCTATGGCTACTTTCATGCTACAAAGGAAGAATTTCTAGTAATTTCAACAGGGACTCTACTGCCCACAAAGCCTAAAATTTTACTGTTTGGCCCACTGTGAGAAAATGTTTGCTGATCGTTTTTTTAGACGTAGACTCACTCTCATGTTATCTCACTACCTCTTGGATTCTTATAAGCACTTTCATTATCACTTTAGATCATGAAATGTCTTTAGTCCAATAAGGCCTGTGACACCATACTTTTACCTGTAATTATTTTCTGACCTCTTTCATTCAGGAAACACTCTTTATTCTTTCTTTTGGGAACTTCATATTTTTCCTGGTTACCAATTACTACGTGTCTAGTGGGTAACCTTTCCTTAGTCATCCAAAGTATTCACAACTCTATCTGAATATATTTGCTATCTTACCCAGTAAAACATTCCTGGCACAAGTCTTACTAGTAGAAATAAGAAAAAAAAATAGAATATATGAATACACAATAAAAGATTTCCACTTGTGGCAATTTTCTTCTAAGAAGTTTTTAATACTTATTAGGTACAAGTCCCACAGTCTTTTATTCCAAATGAAACTAATTTTATCACTATCTCTAACTCGCATTTCTTAGATAACAGGTCTTTTTGTTTGTTTGTTTGTTTTCCCCTATAAACAGTATAGAGAGGAGACAAAGCGCGCGTGTGCGTGCGTGTGTGTGTGTGTGTGTGTGTGTGTGTGTGTGTTGATGCTTTCTAACTAACAGTTTATGATCCAGCTGAAGACCTGTTAGGTGAGAAATAGAATCTCAAACAATAACCATGGATTACACTTGATATTAAAAGTGAATGTCTTGGCATTTTTATGAACTGCTTTATTATTTAACTATCTCAGCAGTTAGGTCATAGTGCTAATGAGTTGAAAAGGATGAACTTATTTCCTATATGCTAATTAGCTTTATGCTCTTCTTTGACCATATAAATGTCAATTTAGTGAGATGTTTTGCTGGTCCAGCTCTTTATTTGCATAGATATTAAGACAAGAGACAAGAGTGTAGATGAAATCAGTAACATTTAATTTTATAGTTTATATTCATATTTGAGAAGAAACCTTATATAAGATAGATTACATTTTAATATTTATAAAGCTTGTTATTCTAGATGATACATAGATAAATATAAACTCAAAGGTAAATGTGAACATTTAGCCATTATGACTAATTGAAGCCGTGACAATCAATATTAGAATCATTTTTTTACTGTATCAATGTTAAATGTTATTACTTGATTTACTCAACAAGTCTATTAAAGATTTATTAAAGAAAATTTATTAAAGAAATTTACTCCAGTTCTACCTAAAATGTCTTTTTTTTTTTAAAGATTTTATTTATTCATTTGACAGAGAGAGAGATTACAAGTAGGCAGAGAGGCAGGCAGAGAGAGAGGAGAGAGGAGGAAGCAGGCTCCCCGCCGAGCAGAGAACCCGATGCGGGCCTCGATCCCAGGACCCTGGGATCATGACCTGAGCCGAACGCAGCAGCTTTAACCCACTGAGCCACCCAGGCGCCCTACCTAAAATGTCTTTGAACTATGAATTAAAATTTGAAATTTGTGGTTCTGTACAAATTTTAGGATTGTTTTTTCTATTTCTGTGAAAAATGCCACTGGAATTTTGATAGAAAGTACATTGAATCTGTAGATCACATTAATGAATATGGACATTGTAACAATATTAATTCTACTGATCGATGATCACAAGATATTTTTCCATTTATTTATGTCTTCAACTTGTTAATCAGTGACTTTTAATTTTTAGTGTAGAGATCTTTCACCTCCCTGGTTAAATTTATTTCTAAGTATTTTTGTTGCTTGTTTTTAATTCCATTGTTACATGGGATTGTTTCTTTATTTTATTTTATTTTCAGATAGTTCATTTTTGGTATTTAGAAACACAATTGTTTTCTGTATGTCGATTTTGTATCCTGCAATTTTACTGAATTGGTTTCTTAGTTCTAATAGTTTTTTGATGTCTTTAGGATTTTCTACATATAAGATCATGTCATTGACAGAGACTATATTCTTCCTTTCTTATTTTGGATGCCTTTTATTTATTTTTCCTGCTTAATTGCTCTTCCTAGAATTTCCAGTACTGTATTGAATAAGAGGGGTGAGAATGGGCACTCTTTTCTTACTCTTTTTTGAGAAAAGCTCTCAACATTTCACCATTGAGTACGATGTTAGCTGTGGGTTTGTCATATATGCCTTTCATTATACGAAGTTATGTTTATTTTTTAGATTTTTATTGAGAATTTTTGCATCTGTATTTATCAGGGATGTTAACCTGTAGTTTACTTTTCTTGTAGTGTTCTTATGTGGCTTTGATATCAGGGTAATTCCTGCCTCATAAAATGAGCTTAAGAATGTCCACTCATCTTTAATTTTCTGAAAGATTTTGGGAAGGATTGGTTTTAATTTTTCTTTAAATGCTTGGTAGAGGGACGCCTGGGTGGCTCAGTGGGTTAAGTTTCTGCCTTTGGCTCGGGTCATGATCTCAGGGTCCTGGGATTGAGCCCCTCATCGGGCTTTTTGCTCAGCAGAGAGCCTGCTTCCTCCTCTCTCTCTGCCTGCCTCTCTGCCTACTTGTGATCTCTCTCTCTGTGTCAAGTAAATAAATAAAATCTTAAAAAAAAAAAAAAAGCTTGGTAGAATTTACCAGTGCAGCCATATCCTGAAACAGCCAAAGCAATCTTGAGAAAGTAAACATCAGGCTTTCTGATTTCAAACTATATTACAAAGCTTTGGTAATCAAAATAATATGGTACTGGTAGTAAAAACAGACACAGATCCCAGTGGAACAGAACTGAGAGCCTAGAAATAAATTCACACAAATATGGTCAACTAGTGTCTGACAAGGGATCCACAAATAATTAATAGAGAATGGATAGTCTCTTTAATAAATGTTATTGAAAAAACTGAATATTCATATGCTGAAGAATGAAATTTGACCCTTACCTCATACCACTCATAAAAATCAACATGAAAAAGATTAAAGACATAAGTGTAAAACCTGAAACTGTAAAACTCCTAGAATAAAACATAGGGAAAATCTCCTTGACACTGGCCTTGGCAATGAGTTTTTGGATATGACACCAAAGTACAAGAAACAAAAATAAAAAAGAGACAAGGGAGACTGCATCAGACTAAAAAGCTTCTTCAGAGCAAAGGAACCAATCACTAAAATGAAAGTACAAATTATGGAATGATTATCTTATAATCTGGTAAGGAGTTAACTCCAAAATACATGAGAAATTTATATGACGACATAGCAAAGAATCAAAACTGAAAAAAAAATCTGATTTAAAATAGGCAAAGGGGGGGCGCCTGGGTGGCTCAGTGGGTTAAAGCCTCTGCCTTTGGCTCAGGTCATGATCTCAGGGTCCTGGGATCGAGGCCCATATCGGGCTTTCTGCTCAGCAGGGAGCCTGCTTCCCCCTCTCTCTCTGCCTGCCTCTCTGCCTACTTGTGATCTCTCTCTCTCTGTGTCAAATAAATAAATAAATAAAATATTTAAAAAATAAAATAAAATAAAATAGGCAAAGGGGGGCGCCTGGGTGGCTCAGTGGGTTAAAGCCGCTGCCTTCGGCTCAGGTCATGATCTCAGGGTCCTGGGATTGAGGCCTGCATTGGGCTCCCTGCTCGGCGGGGAGCCTGCTTCCTCCTCTCTCTCTGGTTGCCTCTCTGCCTACTTGTGATCTCTCTCTCTCTGTCAAATAAATAATATCTTTAAAAAAAATAAAATAAAATAGGCAAAGGAACTAAACAGTCATTTTTCTAAAAAAGACTTACAAGCTGTCAACAGGTACATGGAAATGTGCTTAACACCACTAATTATCAGGGCAATACAAGTAAAAACCAGAGTGATATATCACCTTATACTTGTTAGAATAGTTATTATCAAAAAAACAAGAGATAACAAGTGTTGGCAAGGATGTGGAGGAAAGGGAAACCTTGTGCATTTTTAATGGGAATGTAAATTGATACAACCTTTGTGGATAACTCTATGAAGGTTCCTCAGAAAATTAAAAATAGAACCATCATATGATCTAGCAATCCCACTTCTGGGTATATGCCAAAGGATTGGAAACAACTATCTCAAAGAGATATCTGCACTTTCATGTTAATTGCAGAATTGCAGAATTATTCAGAATAGTCAAGATACAGAAACAGCCTAGGTATTGATGGATGAATGGATAAGAATATGTGGTTTTATATATGAATGGAATATTATTTAGCCACGAAAAAGAAAAAGAAGGAAATCTTGTCATTTGTGAAAATATGGATGAACTTTGAGGACACTATGCTGAGTGAAATAAGTCAGACAGAAAAAGACAAATACTTTGTGATATCACTTATATGTGGTATCAACAAAAGCCAGGCTTAGAAGTAGAACAGGTGGGTGGTTTCCAGGCATTTGGGTGGGGGAAATGAGAGATGTTGGTCAAAGGGTACAAACTTTCAGTTATAAAATGAATAAGTCATGGGGATATAATATACATGATAGGGACCACAGTTACTCATACTGTATTGCATAATTGAAAGTTGCTAAGATAGTAGATCTTAAGTGTCTTAGCCATGAAACAAAGGAAGGAAGGAAGGAAGGAAGGAAGGAAGGAAGGAAGGAAGGAAGGAAAGGAAGGAAGGAAATGAAGGAAGGAAAAAAGAAAGAACGAAAGAAAGAAGAGAGAATAAACAAAGAAAGGGGAAGAAAGAAAAGAGAAAAATAAAGGTAACTAGGTAACTACGTGAGGTGATGGATGTCTTAGCTAAGCTAACCTTATTTTGGTAATTATTTCACAATATATTTGTATATCATTCATAACATTATACACCTTAAACTTATACAATGCTATTTGTCAAATGTATTTCAGCAAGGCTAAAAAATAATTAAAATTTTTCTATTTACCAGGGTCAGTCATATATAATAAGGTGTATTGATAATAACAGACTAAAGTTTGTTCTAAATTGTTTTTATAGAGGTGCCTGGGTGGCTCAGTCATTAAGCATCTGCCTTAGGCTCAGGTCATGATCCCAGGGTCCTGGGATGGAGCCCCGCATGGCATCAGGCTCCCTGCTCAGCCGGAAGTCTGCTTTTCCCTTTCTCACTCCCCCTGCTTGTATTCCCTTTCTCGCTGTCTCTCTCTCTCTCTCTCAAATAAATAAATAAAATAATCAAAAATTGTTTTTATAGAGCTATGACTGAGATATAACATTTTATTATTATATTAGTTTCAGGCGTACAACGTAATAATTCATTATTTGTATATACTGTAAAATGATCACCACAAGAAGTCCAGTTAACATGCATCACCATACATAATTACACATTTTTTTCCTGCAATGAGAACTTTTAAGGTCTATTTTCTTAGCAATTTTCAAATATACAATACAGTTATACTAACTGTAGTCACCATGCTGTACTTTTTCATCCCCATGATTTGACTTACTGTTCTATAACTGGAAGTTTATGGCCTTAAAATTATTTTTAAATGGTAAAAAATGAAAATAAAATGAGATCAGTGGTATATAGGCCCATTAGCTTCTCTTAAATTCATGTGACTTTTATATTTTTGTCAGTAATTGTTCATTTGTTTTATATAATTTAGATTTCCTTGCCTAAATTTTGTACATCCAGCTTGCAAAGCACAATACTTAAATTACAAATGCATTTCTCATTATTTACCCAAGCACTGAAGATTATGTTCATAAAGTCTAACAGCAAATGTTACATTCCTCTTATTCATGTTATGACCCTACTCTTAATGTTATGGGAAAAAAAAAAGAAAAAAAAACTTGAGAGAAAGCACATCGTATTTGATTATCTCCCAATCTGCTTATACCCAGTAGCTACCTGAGGTTTGATCATGAAATCATCTGAGAAAATGTAGTCTTCTTTATTATACCCCCCTTCTTTTTAAAGCATTCTCTCTATTAAACGTAGGACACAAGCACAATTTAAAAAATGTGTACCAAATTCATCAGTTAGTATAGAGCTATTGACGTGTAGTATAATCAGCTATTGCATACTTAAATTCTTTTGATATTAGTAAAAGGGGGATAGATTAATTAAAATAAAGAATTCTCAGTCTTATAAGTGTATAGAAACTGTTTCTAGGACTAGACCACATATAAATATTATATGTCTGTGGTCTTCTGTTAACATTAGGAAATTATCTGCATATATGTACCAGGATTCTTGTGGAATTTTATGAGTTTGGGGCCAAGGAATATTTTTATATCTTCAACAATTTGAACTTCTATTCCTGGACAAATTAATAATGTGAATAATACTCAGATTAATATATGAATAATACTAATAATACTCAGAAATTTGTAAACAGACTTTCCTCTTCATTAACTTCCATTGATCATTTACAGATGTTTATACCAAATCTTCCAACATTACCNAGAGATTACAAGTAGGCAGAGAGGCAGGCAGAGAGAGAGGAGGAAGCAGGCTCCCCGAGCAGAGAGCCCGATGCGGGCCTCGATCCCAGGACCCTGAGACCATGACCTGAGCCGAAGGCAGAGGCATTAACCCACTGAGCCACCCAGGTGCCCTCATTTACAGATGTTTATACCAAATCTTCCAACATTACCTTTTAGAAATGGTAAGTGTTGGCCCAATTTCATACCAAGAATTAACATAGTTATTCTTTTTCATTGCCATTATTTCATAAAGTAATATCAGCTTTATATTCCTCTTGGTTCATTGTTAAAGCCAAAGCATCTTCCCTTATTCAGGTACAATATTTCCATAAATTTTACAGTGTATCTTTTATGAAATTTATAGTTGTAAAACATAGTTTTCTTAAAGAATATGATCTGAGGGATTTTCAGACCCTCTATATTCCTTCATAGTCTATATTCTAGTTAAATTTTTTATTCAGACAATGTAATTTCTTTCTCATATTCCTCGTCTCTAAATGTTACCATACATCGACGTTGGTCCTCTGTCTTCTCTTTCTACATTGACTCTCAGGGTGAGCTCAGCCGGTCTCATGGCATTAAGTATGATGCATAATGTGACAACGCCCAGATTTCATCTTCAGCGAGTAACTCTTCCTCAAGGGGGACTCGTATCTGCAACTGGTTAGTCAATAGTTCCATTTTGACATTGAATAGGAATCTGAAATTTAATATACTTATAACTTGAACACTGATTTCCATCCCCAACCCTTCAAAAAAAGTTGCTCATCCAATTTTTCCACACTTTTGTAATATATTGCATTCTTCCAGTTGCTTAGGCTAAAAATTTGAAGTCGTTCTATATTTAGTTTTCTTTTTCTTTCACACACATCCAAACCAGCACTTAATCATCTTGGCTCTTCTTTCAATACATAAATGCGTGCATTTATGTATATATGTATGTACACACACATACATACATACATATTTCCCATTTCATCTGTCCCCTGTCTCTTTAATCCATACTACTCTCCCCTCTGTTTTTTTCTCTCCAATCACACTGACCCTGGCTATAGAGTTCTTCAGAATTCTTCTTAGAATGGTCTTCTCCCAGGTATAGATGGATCAGTTCTTCATTTCATTTAGATCTTTACTCAAACTCCTTATTGTTGAGGATTATCCCACCACCCTATATAAAATGACTTTTCCTGTCTTTGACTTTTGCTTCACAGTACTTATTGCTAATTGACTAATTACTTATCACTTATCACCCTTATCTAAACTATAAGCTTCATTAAAACAGCAATTTTATTTTGTTCTCAGCTATTTTTCCAATGGCTGCAACAGTAATGGACACATTGTAGACATTAAATAAATTTTGAAGAATAAATGAATCAAACTGACCTGGGAGTTAAATTAGACAGCAGAAAATGTTATGATAATGACGAGCGGAATATGCTATGGGATAAGTACATTGGCAAGCCCATGATATATCGCTAACACATTAGGATTTCCAGAACTTGTTAGGAGTAATTGAAATTGGGTTGCTGTAGAACCACAGAAACTGGCATTGCTGAATCAAGGAAATGCTGTCTCTACAACTTTCTTTTTCTTTTTCTTTTTTTTTTTTAAGATTTTATTTATTTATTTGACAGAGAGAGAGATCACAAGTAGGCTGAGAGGCAGGCAGAGAGGAGGAAGCAGGCTCCCTGCTGAGCAGGCAGCCCTATGCGGGGCTCTATCCCAGGACCCTGAGATCATGACCTGAGCGGAAGGCGGAGGCTTTAACCCACTGAGCCACCCAGGTGCCCTGTCTCTACAACTTTCATTATGACCTCATTAAACTTTAGACTGTGGTAGCTGGAGAAAAAGTTTGTTATGAGAAGCACTAGAGAGTATAGTCTTTGAGAGTGGGAAGTAGAAGCCATCTGCCCTGCTTTTGTCTTAGCTCTACTACTCCTAGATATGTGATCTCGGGCAAGAATTCTAATTTTCTGCTGTGTCAATATTCTTGTCTGTCAAATAGGAAAAGAAATAGTACTAACCTCATAAGTTTGCTATGAAGGTTAACTGAATCAATACACTTAAAGCTCTTAGCTTACAGTCAGCTCTCAAAACAGTTCTATTATTATTGTATTTTCTAGTAAATTTGGACTAAATATTAAAGGGAATCATAGAAATATTAATCATGACCATGTATCACATGGGTGTAAATTTGAGTTATTATTAAGCAAGAGAGTGAAATCATGGTATTTCATACTTCCAGAAATAGACTCCAGCCCTCGCCTTGAGAATAATGAGCTTATGATACAAACTTTACTTACTCAGTGGGACTCTAGCCACACCATCTCTTAGAGATGTGGTTAAAAATATCAGAACATTTAAGGATGTTTTAGGCATGGACAGGATGGCAGGTCCATGATCCAGTTAAAGACAGCACAATTGGAATTATAACCTAGTCTCTTTTTGTGGTTGATGTAAAAAAAAAAAAGAACAGTGATGTCCCACTAAAAAATCCTTTTGTGTTATTGTTAGAGCCAGAGTGAAGGGGCTGACTCACCCAGTAAGCTACCTGTTAAATCACGATGTTTCAAATTCTTTCTATCTACCTTCAGAATATATATTTGAGAGTGGGCTGTTCATTAGTCATAACTAAAAATATGTGGTACCAAAATGCAAGCTAAAGACACATAGTCTCTATTACTGATACTTATTACTAAACACTTACTGTAAGTTTCTAAATCTATTTAGAAATTTAGGCAGCTTTGCTTTTAATGCACATTCTTATGAACCAAAAGTAAAGTCGGTTGGGAGAGACACATTTACAAATAAGTATTTTTGTCCAGTGCAGGAATTATACTATTGGGGAGGTTTTTTTTTTTCAATCAATAGAAAATATTATGTACTTTTATCAAACTATTACAATGGCACATTAATACAAGCCTTAACACATTGAAACCTGCAAAGTGATTTCTCTAATATTATTTTTAGATTTTTGCTGAAGATTAAAGATGAAACTGAGACCAACATATAGCATACATATATGATATGTGTTATAATATATGTACATTGTGTATGTATGTAATTTTCATAGTCTTGGAATAAAGTATGTCTTTCTAAAAGTTGATACTATAAATCTTGATATAAAAAATTGGTACAAAAATTAACCTTGATGTAAAAATACTGAAGGGATAACTGATTTGACTACAAAACAGCTAACCATACAAAAAAGATAAAATACATATAAAAGGCAAAAAGTATTTACAAAAGTATTTATATGTTGTACATATATTAAATGCTCAATATATGAATTGGCAAGTATTGATAATTTCAGTATTGCCAAGAATATGGAGAAATAGTTACTTTTACACAATGTTGATATAATTAGAAACTGATAAAACATTTTTGGAGGAGAGTATAGCAATGTGAGTCAGAATTTAAAATGTGTATAGTTTGTTTCCTTAGTTTAACTTAGAGGAATTTACCTGGTGGAAATAATCGGGAATGTGTTCAAATATCTATGTACAAGAACATAAATCAAAATGTTTATAATAGTAAAAAAAAGGTACTAATCTAGTATCCAACAATAGGGAATTTGATAACAATGTGTAATATATTCAAATGGTGGAATGCCTTGTAACCTTTAAAAAAATATGTTGCAGAGATATGCTCTCATCATAGATTTTTACTAAAAAACTGGCTACCAAATATCAGGAGCAATATGACATTAATTTTGTTAAATATACATGTGGATCTGTGTATGTGTGTGTGTATGGCTTGTGTGTTTGTATGTATGACATCAATTTGTTAATGGTAGTTTGTTAATGGCAGTGTAAAGACCAAAAAGTTGGGCGCCTGGGTGGCTCAGTGGGTTAAAAGCTTCTGCCTTCGGCTCAGGTCATGATCTCAGGGTCCTGGGATCGAGGCCTGCATCGGGCTCTCTGCTCAGCAGGGAGCCTGCTTCCTCCTCTCTCTCTGCCTGCCTCTCTGCCTACTTGTAATCTTGCTCTGTGTATCAAATAAATAAATAAAATCTAAAAAACAAAACAAAAAAAACAAAAGGTTTTAGTTGCCATGGAATGTTCTACACAGGGAAGTTTAACTGTAAACAAGTAAGCATACAAATTAACAAGGTACACTCAGAGTTGACTGATGTTCTGAGGAAAAGTAAGGAATAATTTCTGTATCAGGGGAAATGATGAGTACCTAAACAGGGAAATCTGGAAAGATGTCTTTGAAGTAGTAACAGTTGAACTGAGACCTAAATGAAAGGAAGGAGCTTGTTTTGAGAGTCCTGGGGAATATCGCCTTCTAGGAAAAGAGAACAGCAAAGACAAAGATTCTCAGTGCAGAATAGACTTGCGGGGCTGGAGCAGAAAGAAGCCCTAAGTGATGGAAGGACCTGAACAGTGACAAAGTTGTAAGAAAAAAATTGGGGTCTAGGAAAAAAAGAAGTGTATTTTAATTTTAGTGCAAATGTATGAATTAAGCAGGACTAACTAAATTTTACAGTTAAAAATAGTGAAATAGTTTTATTTTTAAAAATACCTTGCCTCAAAAAGTAAAAATTCAGGTACTTAGCATTGCCTTCCTAAAACAAGAGTATTCTGCCTTCCCTTTCCCTAACAGTTTAATTTAACAGTGAATCAGGTTCATTGAATCACAGCTAATTGTAAAGCTTTCAAAATGAGCAGAAATCTTCCATTAAGGGCCCGGTGATTATGTTTATTAGTATTTGTGGCCTGATTTGTTATTAGGTAAAGAATGCTATTACAGTGTAATCTCATGCATTTTAACAGCTGTGTTATTCCTAATCATTCGAAGCAAGCTGTAAACTGAGTCTCTTATATTAACAGAGATTCCCTAAACAGGGTAGATAGTAACAATCCATTTTATTTTAAGGCACTTCACAGAAATTGGTGGAACTATGTAATTAGTTTAATGTTATCGAATGTCACTGTTGCTTTATGTTAACTCAGCTAAATATTTATTAGTCATAATTTTTGTACAAGTAATAAGTTTACCAGAGTAACTTCAGGAAACATTTTACATGAGGGTCATTGACTTCCAAGTAATTTCCAAATGTATTTTCCTTAATTTTACAGTAATTGATGAATGCGTCTCAAAAATCTCTAGTTTAGTTTTAACAAATATTGACAATTTTAAGTCATTTTTAATTTAATTCTTAAATTATGTTATCATACTCTGTACTTTTATGTTTTTTTAAAATGAAAAAAACCACCATAAATATATAATTGCTATACATTTCTACCTAATGTTTATTATATCTTTTATCTTTATTTAGCTTTAACATGTACAAAGTGCTATTCAAAATCAGTAGAGTCAAAGGAAGGGTAGTATACATGGATCAAAAAAATTAAGTATTTTTGTATTTTAATATTCTAGGGTTGAGGAAATAACAAAAGTAACACAAAAAATAGCCTCATTAAAAAAATAAACGTGGTTATGAAATTTCCCACTGCACAAGACAACACTTTAGAGGTTTTTAGATTTAATTAAAATGATAAAATATAGCTCCCCTAAGTAAAGCTACATTAAAAAAATACTCAATGCTTTTCCATATGTATGAGATTACTACTGTGTTATATATAATGCTAAACTTTTATAGTTTTCATTTGAAGCACATATTAATTAGAGAGGATTTTATGTGCTCAGTGTTGAATAGTCTCTAATCTTGTAAATTGGTGTTATCCATTCCTGGAGAATAGTATGAACCTGTTTTATAAACCCTTTAGAACAGCACAGTCCAATAGAAATAGCTGCACATGTAGTTTAATGTTTTTTTTAATGTTTTTTAGAAGCCATATTTAAAAGCAGACAAAATAGGTGAAATATTAATAATATATTTTATCAGTGTATCCAAAATATTATCATTTCAACATGTGGCAGTAGCCATGTTTCAAGTGCTCAGTTGCCATCTGTGGCTCACAGCTCCAAATTTAGTCAAAGAAGTTTGAGAACATGCATGTATCTATAACTTAAAAGAATACCTGTGGACTGTAGTTTCTCCACAAGAGAAGTTGTGTTTCAATTAGCCAAGATGGTTATAGTGGAAGAAAGCTAAATGATGGATTAGATAGTTTTGCGTCATGACAAAACAACCGACTGCATCACTTTGCTTTAGATTTTTGCCTTTTTAATTTTTAGTGGGATGCTTTGGCTCTGAGTGAAGTTTTCTATGCTGCAAGAACGTGTATTAATTCACTGAGATGTTCTCAACTCTTTGCACTCCATATTCCACAGATATCCCATTTTCCCTCAGGCCTATGACTTTGAACATGTAGTCCATTCCTTCTATCTGTAATAAACTTCTCTCGTTTTATGCAAAGACAAAACTTTACTTATCTTTGATGCCTGGCACCAATGGTATACTCTTTGTAAATCCATCTTAGAATCCACCAGGTAGAATTAGTTGACCTCTAAATAGTGGGGCCTCCATAGCATTGTGTTATGTCTTCTATACTGCTTGTTGCAACGTATAATGATTTGATGGTGAGCTCATTATCTTCCTTCCCTCTCCCTCTAATTGGATTATGGACACTCTGTGAATAGTTATTATATCTTATTCATTTTTGTCAACCTGACTCCAGCTAGAGGATTGACACATGATAGATCCTTAATAAGTGTTTATATATTATATTTAAATTGCTATCCCAAAGTATTACTCACCACAATTCTGAATTTTCCTTATAAGTTATCTGTGGTTATTAAAATTTCCCAAGGCACATGAAGCTTGTGTGTGCACACACATATGTAATTTGATTCTGCTATTTAGTGGGATCTACTCTTGTCCTTAATTTCATCTCATCTCATTGGTGCTCACTTTTTGGAGGGCCATGGATGTTCAAGGTTTTTTTCATTAAAGAGACCCATTTGTTATCATTAAGTTTTATTAAATATTTTACAGCTATTTGACATATCATGAAAGCATCTCATGTATCCTTTTCCTGTTGCTTTGTGTATTTAAATCTTAGCTCCTGAAGACTATAAATGTTTTTAGAGAGTAATGACTATTTTTATTTATCTACTTATTTATTTATTGAAGGTTTTATTTATTTATTTGAGTGAGAGAGAGAGAGAGCATGAGCATAAGTGGGCAGAGGGGCAGAGGGAGAGGGAGGAACAGACTCCCCAGTGAGTAGGGAGCCCAACATGGGGCTTGATCCTAGGACCCTGAGATCATGACCTGAGCCAAAAGCAGATGTTTAACCGACTGACCCACCCAGGTGTCCCGACTATTTTTATTTTTATGCAATTCTCCCCATAACACCAAACAATATTCTGGGCATAGAGTAGGTATAGGAGTCAATAAAAGCTTGTTGATGAATCCACAATTTCCCTGTATAACAATTACATGTAATATGAAAGTGTTATTGTATAGCAATATAATTATACTTTTATATATTTGTATAATTTATAGTAAAGCCTTCTTAATTATTTAAGTGTATGTTGAACATGTATTTCATACTTGAGTTTATTCATTCAGCATATCTAGCAAATGCATTAAATACGGAGCATGCATTAATGAACACAAGGGACAAGATCCTACCGTTGGGCATTTTACAGTATAATGACAAATAAATAAGGAAATACTTATAAAATAATTGTTCTCAATTTAATGAAGGAACGAAAAGTCGGAATAGAATAACAAGAGGAATACACATAGATGAAGTGGATAGGGACTCTATAAGCTGGGGACTTTAAACTGGGGTGTGAGTGATTAATAAATCTTGCTGTGTGAATAGGAGAGAGAACACTCCTGGGAGAGGAAACAGCTGGTGTAAGAGCACAGTACTTGTTGGGATTTAAAAACTCGCCATTGTAGCTAGGACCCAGTGAGCCAGTGGGAGTGGCATGGGATATAGGTGGAGGGGGAGGCAAGGGATAGGATTAAGTAGAGACCTGGAGGCTTTGATAAGGAATTGGGTCTTACTCAAAAGATTTTGAGTAACGAAGGACATGGTTCATATTGAACAGAATAAATAGCATCTAGTAGAGGAGAGCAAGAGGGCAGATGAAATAAGATTAGGGGCACATTGTAGACGTTCTTATGACCGAAGATGGTGGCTTGGGTCAGGGTTGTCACAGTGGTGATGAAGAGAAGATGACATATTGTACACTGGTTTGCAGAAGACTTATCAAGAGATTGTAGATGAGGATTGAGGAAGAGTGAAGTATCAAGGATGACTAAAAGTTCTTCTGCTTTGCAACTTGTGGATGTTAGGATTTTTTTTAAGCTGGACCAAAAGAAAACACAATTAGAGGGCTATTAAAAATAATTTTGGGGAATGGATAGAAGATGGCAGANAAGTATCAAGGATGACTAAAAGTTCTTCTGCTTTGCAACTTGTGGATGTTAGGATTTTTTTTTAAGCTGGACCAAAAGAAAACACAATTAGAGGGCTATTAAAAATAATTTTTGGGAATGGATAGAAGATGGCAGAGTAGGAGGACCCTGAGCTCACCCCATTCCATGTTTACATCCACATCCACATCCAAGTCAGGTAAACTGGAGAGTGATCTAAAGTTGAGCAGAAGTCCACTACTAAATATAGAGAAGAAGCTGCATCTGAAATGTTAGGAAGGTCAGAAAGGTCAGGAGGCTGCCTGCAGGAAGGAGGTAGCTTCACACACGGAGTCGGCAGAGAAACAGGCCCTCAAGGGCCCCGGGGAGCTCACGCAGGGAAAACTAACCCCCCATAACATTTAGCTTTGGAAACTAGAGAGGCTGAATTCTGTGAGTCTGTAAAATCAGTGAGACTTGGAGCCTGGAGCTTTGAGACAAGTCAGCTGACTTAGCATTGAACAAGTAGGGAGAGCTAGTGATATGTTGCCCCCCTTAAAGAGAGAGCAACCTGGGCAGAGAGGCAACATAAAAATGGCAATGATCATAAGGATATTCACTGGACTTGAGAAAAGAGTAGATGACATGAATGAGACCCTTAACACAGAGATAAAGTATGACATAGCAGAGATAAAGTTCTCAATAAATGAAATGAGAAACGTACCTGATGGAAAGAACAACAGGCTGGAAGAAGCAGAGGAATTAATTAGTGACCTGGAAGACAGAGTAATGGAAACTAATCAAGCTGAACAAAAGAGAGAGAAGAGTATTATGCAAAATGAGAATAGACTTGGGGAAATCAGTGACTCTATCAAACATAATAACATTTGCATATAGGAGTCCCAGAAGAAGAAGAGAGAAGAAAGGAGACAGAAATCTTTTTGAAAAAAAAAAAAAAGGATGAAAACTTCCTAAATATGGGGAAGGAAATGGATATCCAGATCCAGGAAGCATAGAGAACTGCCATCAAAAGCAACAAAAGCAAACCCATACCAAGACATATTGTAATTAAATTTCAAAATATAGTGAGAAAGAAAAAATTTTCAAAGCAACAAGACCAGAGAAGTCAATAACTTACAAAGGAAAACCCAAAACAAAATTTCTAAACAAAATTTTGCAAGCCAGAAGGGAGTGGCATGATAATATTCAAAGTGCTGAATGGGAAAAATCTGCAGCCAAGAATACTCTATTCAGCAAGGTTATCATTCAGAAAAAAAGGAGAGATAAAGCATTTTCCAGATGAAAAAAAAAACTGAAGGAGTTCATGACCACTAAAACAGATCTTCAAGAAATATTAAAAGGGAATCTTCAAGTGGAAAGGAGAAACAAAAGTGACAATATAGAGGTAGGAAACACAAAAAGAGTAAAAAATAAATATTGCTGTAAAAAATCTATCAAGGAACTCACAAAAAAAGAATTTAAAATACAGTGACATATGCCTGAAACATGGAAGGAAAGGAATAAACAATGGGTTCAAACTTAAAAGACCATCAACTTAATATAGACTGCTATACCCAGAAGTTATATACAAACCTAATGGTAACCATTTATCAAAAACCACTTCTAAACATGAAAAGAATAAAGAGAAAGAAATTGAAATATATCACTAACGAAAATCAGCAAACCTTGGAAAAGAGAAAGACAAGAAAGGATCAGAGAAAATCTTCAGAAAAAAACCCACAAAACATAAAACGACAATAAACACATATCTATCGATAATTACTTTGAATGTAAATGGATTAGACACTCCAATCAAAAGACATAGAGTGACAAAATGAATTAAAAAAAGACCCATCTATATGTTGCCTACAAGAGACTCATTTTAAACATAAAGACACCTGCAGATTGAAAGTGAGGGGATGGAGAAACATCTGTCATGCAAATGGATGTCAAAAGAAAGCTTGAGTAGCAATACTTGTATTAGACAAAATAGACTTTAAAACAAGGATTGTAACAAGAGACAAAGAAGGACACTATATGATAATGAAGGGAAATAAAGGAATAATGAAGGGAAGATAATGAAGGGAAAAATAATAAGATACCTAGGAATAACCCTAACCAAACAGGTGGAAAACCTATACTCTGAAAACTATGACATTGATGAAAGAAATAGGAGATGACACAAAGAAATGTAAAGATATGCTATGCTCATGGATTAGAAGAACAAATATTGTTAACATGTCTATACCACCCCAAAATCTACACATTTAATGCTATCCCTATCAAAATACCAACCGGATTTTTCACAGAGCTAGAACAAACAGTCCTAAAATTTGTATGGAACCACAAAGACCCTGAATAGCCAAAACAATCTTGAAAAAGAAAAAGCATATTCAGAGGCATCACAATTCTGGACTTCAAGGTATATTACAAAGCTGTAGTAATCAAAACAGTGTAATACTGCCACAAAAGTAGATACATAGATCAATAGAACAGAATAGAAAACCCAGAAATACACCTGCAATTATGTGGTAAATTAATCTTTGACAAAGCATGAAAGAATATCCAACGATAAAAAGATAGTCTCTTCTACAAACAGTGCTGGGAAAATTGGACAGCTACATGCAAAAAAAATGAAACTGGACCACTTTCTTATGCTATAGACAAAAATAAATTCAAAATGGATGAGAGACTTTAATGTGAGACCTGAAACCATAAAAACCATAGAACAAAATAAGCAAAAATAAGCTATTGGGACCACATCAAAATAAAAAGCTTCTGCACAGAGAAGGAAACCATCAGTAAAACTATGGAATGGGAGAAGATATTTGCAAATGACATATATGATAAAGGATTAGTATCCAAAATATATAAAGAACTTATCAAACTCAACACCCAAAAAGCAAATAAATCAATTAAAAATGGGTGGAAGATGTGAGTAGACATTTCTCCAAAGAAGACATACAGATGGCCAATAGACACATGAACAGATGCTCATAATCTCTCAACATCAGGGAAATGCAAATCAAAACTACAATGAGGTATCACCTCATGCTTGTCAGAATGGCTAAAATTAAAAACACAAGAACTGACAAGTGTTGGTGAGGATATGGAGAAAATGGAACCCTTATGTACTGTTGGTAGGAATGCAAACTGATATAGCCACTCTAGAAAACAATATGGAGGTTCCTCAAAAAGTTAAAAATAGACTACCCTATGGTCCAGCAATTGCACTACTGGGTATTAACCCAAAAAATACAAGAACACCAATCCAAAGGGATCAGTGCACCCCTTATGTTTATAGCAACATTATTTACAATAGCCAAGATATGGAAGGAGCCCAAGTGTTCACTGATTGATGAATGGATAAAGAAAAGGTCGAGATACACACACACACATATATATATGATATATGNTATGGAGGTTCCTCAAAAAGTTAAAAATAGACTACCCTATGGTCCAGCAATTGCACTACTGGGTATTAACCCAAAAAATACAAGAATACCAATCCAAAGGGATCAGTGCACCCCTTATGTTTATAGCAACATTATTTACAATAGCCAAGATATGGAAGGAGCCCAAGTGTTCACTGATTGATGAATGGATAGAGAAAAGGTCGAGATACACACACACACGTATATATATGATATATGCACACACACACACAATGGAATATTATTCAGCCATAAAAAATGAAATCTTGCCATTTGCAATGACATGGATGGATCTAGAAAGTATAATGCTAAGCAAAATAAGTCAGTCAGAGAATGATAAGTACTATATAATTTCACTCATATGTGGAATTTAAGAAACAAAACAAACAAGCAAAGGGAAAAAATAAAAGAGATAGGGAGACAGAGAGATAGAGAGGGAGACAGATCAAGACACAGACTCTTAATTATAGAGAACAAACTGATGGTTATGGGGAGGGGGATGGGGATGGGTGAATAGGTGATAGGACTTTAAGAACTGCACTTGTGTTGACCACAGGGTGATGTTTGGAAGTGTTGAATCACTGTTTTGTACCCCTGAAATTAATATAACACTGTATGTTAACTAAGTGAAATTAAAATAAAAACTTAAAATAACAAAAAAGGGAAAAAAATTAGATTTAAGTTTGAGGTGTCGGGACATGTCCAATAAAATGTCAAATAGGCATATCGTTTCAAAAACCTGAAATTCAGAGGAAACTTTGGGGATGAAATGCACAAGTCTGGAATTCATTGACACATGTATATAGCCTTTAAAGTTATGGAACTGGATGAAAAACCTTGAGGAAAAAGTGTAGAGAAAGAGATGAGGTCTTCAAACTGAACCCTGGGGAATCCTTGTCTGAGCTCAGGCTGCCATAAGAAATACCACGGGCAGAGTGGTTTATTTTGTTTTTATTTTTTAGGTGCAAAAATATAATAATAACATTAATTATTTTGTATTATTTTATTGTCTTTTTTGTGCGAAATGTAATATAATAATACTAAAAACAAAAATATGCTTTTATTATAGCACAGGGGCATGCCATTTACTTTACAGTTCTGGAGGCTGGAAAGTTGAAGATCATGGTGCCCGCAGATTTTGGCTTGCGGAAGACCCTCTTCCTGGCTTTCAGACAGCTGGCTTTTTCCTATATCCTCACCTGGAGGAAATAGAGAGAACTCTGGTGTCTCCTTTTTATAAAGGCACTAATCCTATCGGGTTCTGATAGGACCTGATCTAAACCTAATCTTGTCCCAAGTCCCTCCTCCTAATACTGTCATCACATTGGGGGGTAGGGCTTCAGGATATGAGTACTGGGGAGACGCAAACATTTAGTCCATAACAACTGGCATTTAGAGTTTTGTTTGAGAAGGATACACCAGGAAAGCAGGATTAACACCCAGGGAGTGCAGTGTCTTTGGAGCCTTGCCCTCCCCCCAAAAAATCTTTTTGTGGCTTCCTGTGGCACTTTGGATAAAACCCAAGATTTTTAGTGTGTTCTATAAATCTCAGTGTTGTGAAAAAGGATGTGAACAACTCCAGGAAATGCCACCGACATGTAGTAAAATGTATTTAAGTAATTTGGTGATGTCAACAAGATTGGCTTTCCAGGAGTGGTGGTATTTGAAGGCAGATTGGAGTTGCCTGGGCAATACAGCCAAGGGAACTAGGGGAGACGGTAAAAATTTGGCTATCAAAGGCAAGAAAAGAGTAGTAGCTGGGAAGGAAAATGGACCGAGAAAAGATACATTTAGACTGAGGCAAGCTCTAGCACATTTACATACTTGAAGGTGCGTGAGTGCAGAATTACATCAACTTGCAAAATCTGGGCTAGAGTAGCGCACTAGACAAGAGTAGTCACAGTGCCATTTGTGGTGGGGGTGGGTCTCAGAAAAAGAAACTACACTCCGGGTGTTTGCCAGCTGCCCTATTTTTCTTATTCGTATCCAGCAACCAGCTGCTAGAAGCAAGTGATAGGAAATGCCTGCTTACATCCCACGTTTTCTCGCACTTTCTCAGGTTTCTAGTCTGCTGTTCTTTCTCTTTCCTTACTTATCCAAGTCTGGTTAATCTAAGCTTCTAGCCACTTTCTTTTTTATTCTTTTTACCTTCCCATAAAAACTATAGCTTATTTTGATGAGGTTAACTGAAATCAGAAAAAAGAGTGCAGTTGAAGCTTTATCAGAACAATTATGTGACTGATGAAGTGAAGCATTAAGTAGTAAGCCTCTATTTAGTTTTAATGGAGAACCACCTTTTTTCCCCCACAAAAAAAAAAAAGAAGGAAAGAAAAAGAAAAAGAACAGAAACAGAAAAAAAGAAAAAAAAAGAATGGTAGAATATTAGGTAGTGACTGATAATTACTTATTGAGCACTGCCTTTTTCATAAACTGTTTAAGTGCTTCATGGACAATGTGCTGTTTACATTTCACAACAACATATAGTCACCTGTTATTTTTATCCTCATTTTATAGATTAAGAGGTTAAGTAACTAAATTAAGATCATGCATTTCAGAAGTTTTGGAGCCAAGATTTGAACCCAGGTTGTCTGATACAGAGCCCGGGCTATGAAGCTCCTAAATCATGCCACCTAGGACAGAGCAGGGTGTGGATGGATATTTTAACAGAGTGCCAGAGTCACGTGGCTCCTTTGAGATGGTGTCCTTCTGAAACCCCTCAAAATGCATGGATCAGTTCGACCCAGACCCTGAAAGGAGGGCACTGTGTCTCCGCTAACAACCTATAAGCGGTAGTAAATGCAGCAGCTATGACAGCCACGCTTGGTGAGATGACATTTGCTGGATGATGACTAAATGCCAGGCACTTGTGCCAACCATTTTACTTGGACCATGTCATTTAATCTTCCCACAGCCCTGTGTAGGGGTCCCACGATGGTCTTTATCTCACAGATGAGGAAAATGAGATTCAGAGTGGCTGAGTAATTTGCCACCTTGCTCGTAAGTATAAGAGGAGGCAATAGTACGCCAGAATCTAGGCTATCAATCTCAAAATCTTGGACACTTTTATTTGCTCAAAAATTTTGATTAGTTTAGCCAATTCTCCATAGTCTGCCTCTGCTTTATCTTCCAGTGCTTTCTTCATCCCTATTTGGGAACAACTTGTAGATGACATTTAACTGATTTCCAGAGGACAGGAAATATAGGAAGTTCATACTTTGAGCATTCTCAGTGAAATTTATTTACATTCAATTTTTTTGTCACTCAATATTTATATCTAACTAATTTATTTAGATTTCATGTTTCCTCTCCTTCCTTCCTTCCCTCCTTCCCTCCCTCCTTCTCTCCGTCCCTCTTCCTTCCTTCCTTTTCTCCTCGCTCCCTCCCTCTTCCTTCCTCCCTCCCTCCCTCCTTCCTTCCTTCCTTCCTTCCTTCCTTCCTTCCTTCCTTCCTTCCTTCCTTCTTTCCTTCC
>LNAC01000002.1:3510537-3614651 GCA_002007465.1 Ailurus styani
TTCCTCCCCCCCTCCCTCCCTCCCTCCCTCCTTCCTTCCTTCCTTCCTTCCTTCCTTCCTTCCTTCCTTTCTTTCTTTCTTTCTTTTTCTTTCCCTTCTCTATTGTCTTTATTGGTAATTATTCTCTGAAATATTTCTGTGGTAAATTTTAACCATCATTTGGTTTTTATATCATTCTGAACACTGAATGAAGTTGAAATGTAAATTCAAACATAATGCACAATGCCGGAAGTGAAACTAGTAATCTTTTACATGGTGACATAAAATTGTTTTGAAACACATGTTGGAGAACCATATGCTTTGGAATGTGCCAAAAGGAAAAAAACAAAACAAAACAAACAAAAACCCTCTGGGCAGAGAAAGTTTTTCTTATAAACTCATCATTTATTTTTCCATAAGCTATGACAAATTTTATATTTAGCAGAAGAAACCTTCTTTAAAAAGCATAAGAATACGAATTTTAACTTTTTTTTATTTTGAAAGCAATAGACAGTGAATAGAACTTTGTCTTAATTAACAATTGTAATTTTTCAAAATATTTCCATTTAAATGTCAAGTGTAATCTTTGCTGTTACTCCTGTGGTTAGATAGATTTACTTTGCTTTCCAAGTGAGTTAACTGTGGTCCCAGAGAATAGCCTCAGAAAACCAAATAATTTTATGTAGCAAGGTCAGAATTAGCATATATAGCAAAGAAAGAATATCCATTTTTTGAGTCATTTTGGCCTTACCTAGGGACTTCACTGGCAGCATTGAACAACCCCTTAAACATAAGAGGTGCTTCCAGAGAGGGTGCAAAAGATACCGCTCTCCCAAGATACAAGCCCAAAGACAATCAAAAGAAAGAAAGACCCAGACAATTCTCCTGAAAGTTGCAGTTGTCAATAGGATGCTAGATGCAAATGGAAAAGAACCCACATTTCTGTCCAACTGTATTTTTGGGGTACGCAAACTAACAGTTGCCAAAAAAGTTCTCAGGACACAAATCGACTGGGTTGTGGACAAGGGGTCAGAGCTGTCTGGGGAAGAGAAATGATCCAAAATCAATGGATATCTGAAAGCAAGTTCAGGAGTCACAATTTAAAGACCTAATATTTATCTGTTTGCTTGGTTGCTTATTTATTTATGCCTGCCTAACTGCCTGCCTGCCAATCTGAATTTGGAAAGGAAAAGGCAACATAAAATTTTACCCTCCTGTCTCAATAGCAATCTAGGAGAGCTGACTTTGGTAAGAATCCTTACCCTTTGCCGGCTTCTGCCAGTTTCCCAGGATATTGTCTTTAGGCTCTGGAGTGTGTGGGTCTCACTTTAGTAATGAGAAACTGTAGAGTAGGAAAAATTGTTTTTTTTACGATTTTAATTAATTAATTAATTAATTAATTAATTAACACAGAGAGAGTGAGCACAAGCAGGGAGAAGAGTAGGCAGAGGGAGAGGGAGAAGCAGGCTCCCTGCTGGCCTGGGAGCCAGACAGGGGACTCCATCCCAGGACCCTGGGATCATGACCCAAGTCGAAGGCAGATGCTTAATCGACTGACCCACCCAGGCACCCCTGAGTTTTTGTCTGAGACTCCTTTTTCTCTAGGGTAGCTCATAAATGGATTAACTTATCTAGATTAAAAATTCTCTACTGTGGCCACTGTAATTCAAGATAATCTTTGGTAAGTTTAAACCTGGTTGTTCAGCCTTAAAACAAAATTTTATTCACCTGAGGCCTCATACTGGACCCAGCTCCGCTTAAGTTGGACCTAGAATGATTCTGGACCTACTCTGGTTTCTGTCAGACCCAGAAGGACTCCAGACGAGGTCTGGTTTCTAAGTGGGATCCCCTTTGACCCCGGACCTGATCTGGTTTCAAAGCCGGAAGTGGTCCAACCCTGGATGTGGTCCGGTTTCTTCGTCAGATCCCCCGACCCGGTCCGGTTTTTAAGCCATAGCCTGCCTGACCCTAGACCTGGTCCAGTTTCTCTGTAGGACCCAGTCTGACCCTGAACTCGGTCTGGTTTCTAAATTGGACGCAATCTGGTTCTAGTCCGTTTCAGGCCGCAGTCCAGAAAAAAAAATTCTCGAAGTCTGAAAGTTCACAACGCAAAGCGGCAGAGGATCTGAGAAGGGCTCGGGAACCCCTGAGGCCGTGCGAAAGCAAAGAGCTCGAGGTGCCGGACAGGTACCCATCCGAGTCTGGTTGCTCCTTGAGGGGCGGGGCAGTGGGGTCTTCTTTGGTTCTCTGTTTTGACACTCAGAACTGTTAAGAGATAAACTGAGGCATAGCAAGACTTTTAAGAGTTGGGGCTCCTGGGTGGCCCAGTCGGTTAAGTGTCTGACTCCTGGTTTTGGCTCAGGTCATGATCTTGGGGTGGTGAGATCGAGCCCTGGGTTGGGCTGCGCTCTCAGTGAGGACTTTGCTTCAGATTCTTTCTCTCCCTCTCTTTCTCTCTCAAATAGATTAAAAATCCTTAGAGCAATTTTTAAGAATTTGCTTGAGCAAACAAATTGGGCAGCGTTCAGTCTAGCAGGTAGGAACGAGCTCTGAGGAACTGTACAAAATTAAAGACTTTTATAGGTATAAGGAAGTGGGAACAAAGAAGTTAAGTTAGGCAAAAAAAAAAGCGAGTTCATTATTTTTATTTTTTTTTTTGCGAGTTCATTATTTCAATGTTACTTTCCCTTTAGGGGATTATATGGGCTTATTTTGAAGATTATTTAACTAGTGCTGATCAGGAGATTCCTGTTTGGTTTAAGTAAGATTCTATTTTTGGGAGAAATCTTGGTTGGCGACATGGGGTTTAACATAAACGGCTTCGTTTTGGGCCTGTGGTCTTGTTTTTAACAAAGGATATAATCTTCTCTAGGTATAAAATATNTTTAAGTAAGATTCTATTTTTGGGAGAAATCTTGGTTGGCGACATGGGGTTTAACATAAACGACTTCGTTTTGGGCCTGTGGTCTTGTTTTTAATAAAGGATATAATCTTCTCTAGGTATAAAATATAACAACAAAAAAGCAGAAAAAAGATAGGTTTCTGACTCATCTAGCCTAAGAAAAGACTAGATACATGAAAATATTGGGATCTTTAAGTTTGTACATCCCTGCCTCTGTCCCACTCTTGTCCAAACCAGTGTATTACCAAATGTTACAGGACTGATTGCACAGCAAAGGGGATGCCCACATGCCTAATACTGTTATTAGTTCCCTATTTTATTCTTTGGCAAATTTATTGTTATTCCTTATCAGTAGTCTGTATACAGCCTGTACACCTGCTCAGATCTTGCCCATACTACAAAAACAAACATCCTTTTCTAGAAATGCAGATTTTCATTCCTAAATCCACTGAATCAGAAACGTGTGGATAAGGTGTGGAATCTGCATTTTTATCATCTTTCCAGATGTGCCCAGAATTTGAGCCTGGGTGATGTGATGGAGAGAGGAATCATCCAGGGATTCTACAAAGTCTAATCTGGGTAATGAATGGTGGTATTATTAATGGAGGTATGAGGATCAGTTGAGAAGAAAAGATGAAGACTTCAGTTTGGATGCATTATATTTGGGATTTCTCAGTGACGATAAGCAACAGGACAGATAAGGATTCGGGAATCATCAGTCCACACAGTCGTTATTACCCTATAAAGGGATGAGATCCTCCAGGGGAATCACAGGGTAAGAAGACAAATGGGTCAAGGATGTAACTTTGAGGGATACCAGTTTCAGATAAAGAGCAATGCATGAAAGAATCTGAGAAGGAGTGCTCATGGGGGTTAGAACTAGGAGAAAGTTCAGTATTTTCATAGAAGCAAGTTTCCTGGGTTAAATTTCAAGGTGCAAAGATTCAACCATGTTATGGTGAACATTCAGTAAGAATTTTATTTAGCTGTACGTGAAGATCATTGTGCCTTTGGCAAGATAAGATTCAATAGAATTGAGGAAGCAGAAACAGGTTTGGGATTAAATGATAAGTGAAGATATAGAGAGGGAAAGGTATGCTGCTTCTTCTAGAAGTTGGACTAAAAGGGAAGGAGAGATGGGGAGATATCTAGAGGATGATTCAGGGCTAAGAAATGTATATTAAGATACAGTAATTGGGGTGCCTGGGTGGTGTAGTCGATTGACCATTAACTCTTGGTTTCAGCTCAGGTCGTGATCTCAGGGTGGTGTGATGGAGCCCTGTGTCAGTCTCCATGCTCAGCTCCAAGTCGGCCTGGGACTCTCTCTCCCTCTCTCTCTGCCCCTCCCCCCATGAAATAAGTAAATCTTTTAAAAAAGATACAATAATTAATATTGTTTAATATTGTAAGATAATTTATGGTGACAAAATACACTAAAGGTAAACTTTTATCTTTATAATCATCTTAGAATACAATAATTTATTTCTTCTTTCATTTTGATTACACTTAAATCTATACTTAATTCTAATGATCGGGAAGAAGCTATCTTTTGTTTTAGGGAGTTTACATAATTTTTAAGTAGATATTCTGGACAAGTGCTTATATGGCTACTACGAACAAAGTAATTTCGCCACTACACAATTTTTGATACATAAAATATTTAGGATAGTGTTGGGTAAAAAAAACTTTAAAACAAGAAGGAAATATCTCTTTAAAAAAGTAGTGTTTATACAATCTTAAAATCATTAAAAGTGAAAATAATTTTTATGTGTTATTATATTTTTAAAAGATGTTTTATATGATGTATACTAGTCGGGGCTGCTTATCCCTATCAAATGTTTTAACTGTTATTGAAACAAACAAATGCAAATCAAATTGATCCTGTTTTATCTTTTAGTAATGTGTGAGGGTATGGGTAGATAATCTGCTCATTAAAAAAGGTTTATATATCATCTTTAGAAATTTCTTCTAATTTCTTGAATCCTATAATATTTTATTTCTGAAGTCCTTTTGTTGTTTTATAGTAGATCTACCATCTGATTCTATGTATTCTTTGATATAGAATATCTGATCTAAAGGCTTTTCTGAATTAGGAGTAAGTCTGTTTTCAAAGTTACTCATGGATAGCAAATATCTTCGCTTTCCCAGTGTTTATAATAAAGTCTTTTGTTCTCAAATGCATTTATTATAATATGTGGTAATTATCATGGAATGTGCACAGATAGCTTACCTCCAGTTTACTCAAAGCCACGACTCTAAAGAAGAAAAGGAATTAGTCTGTTTCCACTAGCAGTGTTTGTGTGTGTGTGTGTATAAAAGTATTTATATATGTCTGTGTATATGTAAATTGTGTATATGTATGTGTATGTAAAAGTATTTGTGTATATATGTGTGTATGCATAAATATGTATATATGAAAATATGTGTGTATACCTATATTAAAAATATGGCTTATTTAAAAATGTCACTAAACAAATTTATGTGAATAGGATTATTCTTATCACATTGGTTATAGTATTCTGTATTTCAAATTCCAAACACCGTATATAAATTTGTTTAAAAAAAGTAAGTTCAAAGACTACCTTGATTAATCATTCTAGCCTGGTTTGAATTAAAATAGTATATTCATCCAGTCATTCAGTTGTATTTATTGAGTGCCTGTCATATGTAGATACTGATCCACATACCTGTAAATTGAGCAGTGAAGAAAACAAAGCCATGAGGGAATGTGCTGAATAGTGAGACAATGTGAGAGCATTTGTAACATTTTGTAAGTTTTTCTATTGATTGATTTTCATTTTCTCATTTCCATGTTCTCTTGCAGTTTCTAGGTTAATGTTATTACCTAAAAGTGTAAATTACCCTCTTCTGAATAATTTAAATCTAAATCCAATAGTGTGATATAATTATGCATAGATTTTTCAGTTGAAGTGGTCTTAAAACTCTTCATAATTATAAATACAACTTATTTAATTTCTCTGCTTTTCCTTTCCTTTCCTTCTCCAAACCAATTAAATACATCTCCCTAGTCTGAGCTGAGAGTTGTTGCAAGGGAAAAGAATTGTAACTAGTGTAAATAATTGTATTTTGTAAATCAGTTTTTAAATATTTTAGCATAATTTTTTGTAACTTACCATATGGCATAACATTTAGTGACTCAGAATAGCCTTAAGGTTTGAAAAATGATTTGCTGAGAAATTATCTTACTTTGAATGTCACTTTCTGATAAGAACTCCCAAATGAGAGAAAAAGATTGTCTTCCTTTCTACATTTAATTTATCACACAATTAAAACATATTCATTAAATAAAATTTAGAAATTCACGGGACAGTCTACATTTTCTGTGTAAGCTTGCTACTTTTCCCATTAGGTCTTATCTGTCTGTGATTCACTTCAGCAACAACAAAAATTATTCTAGATTCACAATAAGCCCAGATTTAAGATTAAAATCTTACTTTCCCATACAAAAAATATCTTGCTTCTCAAAGGAAAAAAATCACATTCAAAAGGTAGAACTTTATTTCCTTTTAAGTGTATGTGGTTTAAGGAGAAAAGAATGTCTTTTCATCTAGTGAAGAAAAACATAGCAGAAGATCACATAGGTCAAGACTAATTGTATCTATTTTTTTAATTGGATCTATTTTAATAGGTAACTTTATATTGCCTATTTTCAAAAAAGTGTCCAAAATATTTTTAATTCCTTTTCTGAGAAAGGATTCATGATATGGCTTGAAAAATTGCTCATTCAAAAGTAAACTTTGAAGAAATGAAAATACAGTGGCATGTGTAATGAACAAAAAGTTTTGCTGAAGTTGTGGTATACAAGAAGGCTTGAAGAAA
Source organism: Ailurus styani (assembly GCA_002007465.1). NCBI lineage: Eukaryota > Metazoa > Chordata > Mammalia > Carnivora > Ailuridae > Ailurus > Ailurus styani. Next base: position 3,517,259 of record LNAC01000002.1, read on the forward strand.
CCTGCTTATTATAGTTCTCATTAAACCTGTAAAAAGATTGTGAGATCTATTAACCTCGGTTTATGCCTCTGCTTCATAAGAGAAGCCTGGTTGTTTCATGATTTTGTAAGTCAAATATTCAAGGCTTAAATATATAAATATTGAAATATGTCAATCTTTTTTTCTTACTCTTCATTCAGTCACAATGTGCCCTGATGAAATTATATCACCACACCCTCATGATTAGGTGAGAGGAGAGCCTGTAGGGCACACACCTGGTAGAATTGAAGAGCCAGGCTTTTTTACTCTATCAGTATGTAGTTCAAAATTTAAAACAAAATACATGAAAACAATATGCAACAACTGCTACTGCAGCTACTTTTGCTACTTATGCTCCTACCAGCTAACGCTTATTTTCATTTGCTATGTGCAGTCCTTTACCCTCCCAACAGCCATGTGAGACAGGTACTATTATTATATAAATTTTATATGTGAGACACAAAAGCACAGGAATGTTAAATAACTAACCCAAGGTTACACATCCTATCAGATTCAAACCCAGGTTTTCTGGCTCTAAAGCTCATATCCCTAACTACGGTATCCAGCTCCACATATTAACACTAACACCAAACCACATGACATGCAACCACCATATGTTGAAATTAAATTAGCTTCTCAGTCTATTTTCTGATTGTGAAATTCTGGATAAATTTGTCTCTCATGTTGGGGGATCCTGCTTGTTCAGACAATTATATAACAGCCCTGGGAATTAGAATGAGGTCAAGGAGTTGCCTAAGGAAACTAGAGTTGGGAATATAGAACGCAAAACCATTTAGAAGAAGCTGAAATCAGTTGATGTATACTGTGACCATTTGAGCAGAAAGATAAGGTTTTTTAGGAAAACATTTAAAAAATTTTTTGGCTGGTGTGTGTGTGTGTGTGTGTGTGTGTGTGCATGCGCGTGTGCAGAGTGAGGCTGGATCATTTGTAAATGCTCATATAAAGGGGAATTCTTGACTTGGAATTTTATTATCTTCTATACTTTATAGTACTTCCTCAAAAGGACGTTTTTAAACTGTCTTATTTATTACTAAAGCACTAGGTAGAAATGAATTGGATGGATATGTTCATATTTTTATTATGTGGTCAGACATTGAATGAGGAGTATTTTTAATCTCTGTTGTAAAATATCTCAGGTTAAAAATAAAGTATGAGTCATCTGCTATGGTGGTATATTCAGTAACTAAAAATCACAGTGCTTTTAAAACATTCTGCTTTGTCAATTTGACTAAGTCGTTCATACATAATTGAAAAGATACTGCTTTTTCTTGATAAGATTTCATATTGTAACTGATATTTATAAGGCTCTGAAGTATCAAAACTCAACTTTGTAGCAATGACCACAAAAAATGTTTTTCTTAGAAATTTAAGGAACCTTAATATTCAGAAATGACCAAGACAATGAAAATGTATAGGGAAAAAGGCATATTGTGAGTTATGCATATCCTTTTTTTGATTCATAGTCATAATTATCAGTAATGCAGGCAATTGATCACTTAGTATTTTTTCCTGAACATTGCTTTGCTTTTAGAAATATAGAGTTGTACAGATGCATAAAAAATAGAAGAAAAATAACTTTTATGGATTTATTGATACAAAAAGCTTAATCCTGTGAAATATTGTTATTTTATAATGAGCCCTTATATGGTGGACATACAAAATTGAATGGTAGATTAGAAATGTATGCATTTTGAGTTTAGTTGCTGTATTAGCTATCTACTCCTGTGTAAAAAGTTAGTACAGGGTTTTATAAACCTCAAAACTTACCAGCTTAAAACAACAGCATTTATTATCTCACAGTGTATCTGTCGGTGGGGGTTTGGTGCGGTTTGACTGGATCCTCAGACCCAAACTCTTTCCTAAAGCTGGAATCAAAGCATTAGCCAGGCCTGCAGATATTTCAGGCTCCAGTAAGGGAGGAGCTGCTTCTAAGTTCACTTCTAGAGCCTGGCAAGCTTCACTTCCAGCTGGTTGTTGGCATGAGATGTTTGTTTCTTGTCACATGGACCTCCCCATAGGGATGCTCACAATGTGGCAACTTCCTCCAGAGGATTCTGAGAGAGGAAGAGAGAGAGTTGTCACAGTTTTTTCAAAACCTAATCTCAGCAGTGACATTCCATTACTTTTACTGTATTTTCACTAGGTCTAGCTCACATTCAAGGGGAAGGGATACACAGGGCATGAATTCCAGAACATGAAATCATTGAGAGCCATTTTAGAGTCTTCCTACCACAGTTTCCAAAGACATACTAAATAATATTGAAGGAAAATGAATCTTTTTCTTCTTTTTCCCTTTTTGAAAGCTTTCTTCCTTATGGAATTCTCTTTTGGTCTGAAATAACTTGTCTCTTTCCCACAACTGATTAAAGTTTACTTTGAGCTATTATCCTTCAATGGGTACTTGTTGAAGTAATCTTATTTTGTGTGTAAGACGTTTAGCAAATGCAACGTGGACAGTAAAAGAATGAGTAACTTAATGTACCTCCTCCCAATGAGTTTGTACTGGAGGTGCTTAAGATGGGTTAGAATATGTTGAAATGATTCACTTCATGTTAGTGACAAATTCCAATAATGAGTTATCTTTTAATTATGCCTTAGGTTTCATTGCCTTAGAATAGAAGAATAACATATAATAGCACCTAAAAAGAAATCCTTTTTGTTAGAGGCCTTAAGAAGACCTTGCTTCCACCGCACAGGCAACTGCCTATTCTCAACATCTTACCAGTGCTTTTGAGGTTTTTGATTTGACATATTTATCAAGAGCTTATAGAACACAAACAGGTGTAGATCAGTCTCTGCTAAGGGAATTGAAATTTATGTGGAAATAAATGGTAGAATACATGACAGTTAATACATGAATATACATATAATGGAAGTTCAGTGGATGAAGAGGTTATTCTTAGTTGGGCTGGTCAAGAAAATTTTTGTTTTGAATCTGAGCTATCCTTGCATTTCCTATGATTCAGGTCAAGCATACTCTGGCTTATATTTTTAACATCCTCTTATGGTAGGGTAAATAGAAATCCCCCAAGATGTCCACGTCTTATTTCCCAAAACCTGTGAATATGTTAACCTTGTATGGTAAAAGGGATTTTTAAGGTATGTTTAGATCTTGAGATGAGGAGACTGTTCTGAATTATTTGGATGAGGTCAGTGTAATCATAAAGGGCCTTATAAGAGGGAGGCAAGAGAGTTAGAGTCAGGAAAAGGAGATGTGAAAATGGAGCCAGAGATTGGAGTGATGCTCTTTGAAGTTGGAAAGGGGGCAAGGGATGCAGGTGGCCTCTAGACTTTGGAAAAGGCAAGGAAATAGTTCTCCCCTGATCTCTAGAAGAAACACAGCACTGCCAACACCTTGATTTTTAGAGTTCTGACCTCCAGAATTGTAAGAGAATAAATGTGTGTTCTTTTAAGTCACTATATGGTACTGATTTGTTACAGTACCAATAAGAAATTAACATACTTCTTATTCTCTGAAATTTCACTTATCTATCCCCAGGCTAGGTTGCTTAACCCTTCCAGGAAGTCCTCTTGGGTCAATTACGTTTAAGGATATACTTCCTTCTGGTAGGCCAAATTTGGTCTTTGGGGTTATGTGTGTGTGTTGGGGTTAGGGAGTAAGAGCAGGCATAGGCTTTGGTGTCCATGTCTGAAGTTGCTGGACATTCTGAAAAGCAAAGATACTGCACTATACATGAAGAGGATAACAAATGTTGATAAAGATGTGGAAAAATTGGAACCCTTGTACTTCATTGGTAGGAATGCAAAATGGTGCAATAACTATGGAAAACAGTACAGAGGTTCCTCAACAAATTAAAAGCAGAACTGCTGTATGTATGATCCTGCAGTTTCACTTCTGGGTATTTATCCATAAGAATTAAAATTAAGAACTTGAGGGGCACCAGGGTGGCTCAGTGGGTTAAGCCTCTGCCTTTGGCTCAGGTCATGATCTCAGGGTCCTGGGATTGAGCCCGGCATTGGGCTCTCTGCTCGGCAGGGAGCCTGCTTCCTCCTCTCTCTACCTGCCTCTCTGCCTACTTGTGATCTCTCTCTCTGTCAAATAAATAAATAAAATCTTAAAAAAAAGTTAGGATCTTGAAAAGACCCCATGTTCAATGTAGCAGCATTCATAGTAGCTCAGATGTAGAGAAATCTTAAATAGTTAAATGGATAAAGAAAATAGGGAATAAGGGGCACCTGGGTGGCACAGTTGGTTAAGCATCCTCGACTTGGTTTTGGCTCGGGTCATGATCTCAGGGTCTTGAGATCAAGCACTGCATGGGTCTCTGTGCCCAAGATGGGGAGTCTGCTTGAGACTCTCTCTCCCTCTGCCCCTTCCTACTGCGTGTGCTCTCTCTCTCTTTCTCGAATAAATAAATCTGAAAAAAAAGAAAATATGACATATGTTCACACATGTGCACATATATACAAATATATATATGCACAATGGAATGTTCTACAGCTTTTAAAAAGAAGGAAATCCTACCAAATGCAACAATATGGATGAAGCTTGAGAATATTATGCTAAGGGAAATAAGCCAGTCACAGGACAAATTCTACATGATTCCATTTATATGAGGTATCTACAATGAAGTCGTAGAAGCAGAGAGTAGTGGTTTCCAGGGGCTATGGAGAGGGGATGTGGGGAATTGCTAATCAACAGGTATAAAGTTTCATTTATGCAAAATAAGTACGTTCTAAGGACTTGTGCAACATATGCCTACAAGTTAATAGTACTGCATTATGTACTTAAAAATTCAGCAGGATAGAACCCATATTTAATGTCTTATTTTAATAAAATATATATAGAAAGATTTTTCCTACCCGATATACCAATAATGTCCCCAGTAAGAGAAGATGCCCATCACTTTCAGCAGAAAAAAAATTTTTTTTTACAGTATTTTAGCATGACCTAGTGTAGCTCCTTGGTTGAGGATGTGGGGATACTAGTCACCATAATATTGTTCTTGGCCTCTAGGCCAAGCTAAAATAGAGAAAGTTTCCAATTTTGCTATTAGGTTATATATAGCTATTGCATTATGCATTCAGGATTCACAATCCAGTTTTGGGGATGCTGGAGACAAAGAAATAAAGACTGATCTACCATTAAAATGTAGCTACAGGCTGTCCTTAGTCTACATACATTGTATTAACTGAAACCAGTGCATGTCAGAACCAGAAAGCTGTGTCCTTGCTTTACGTGGTAGCTGAGTTACCACGGAGACATGCAAAGTCAGGATGTGGTTCTTATATTCACTAGTTTCAGTTAACACTGTGCCATGCAAAATGAGGACTGTCTGCATTTTCTGTCTGGGTGGCCTTAAGCAAGAGAAATATGCATACTTTTTTACTGCACTGATATCAAGAGACTTACCATTCTATGTACTTTGGAATTCTTACCTGGCTGTGTGGCTCAGATGAATGCTCTCATTTACATTTGGGAAGAATAATTAATCATGAAAAATATCTTCCAGAAATATGAAGGAAAAGAAAGATCTGAATATAAAATATTCTAAATTATTCATAGTAAAGCAAAGCATTCATAAATTTGAAGCTTGGCTTTGTGTTTTTTTTAATCTGATCAAATGAATAGAAGAAAACAAGACTGTCTATAGAGCATATACTGACTAGAGACCATTCTGTCATTGACTCTAAGTCTCCATGTTAGAAGACTTTTGCATTATGTTATAATCTCAATTAATTTAGTAACATAACATCAGTGCATTTTATGCTCTCATTTCAGTTTCATTTCCTTTCATTTAATAGTATTTTGAGAATGTGATATTGATATCGTAAACATTGATTCATATCAGAATTTTGGTAGCATCAATTGAAATGGAGCTGCCCAGAAGAAAAATAGAGAAATCATATGTCCTGTTGCTATTTCTGGTTACCATTCTAATCATCAGTCATCATTTCAAAAGCAGAAGAAATAGGAAATGAATTTGAAATTTACTTCTTGTGATTTAGAACTTGGTGAATGAATTTTTTCCCTAAAGTAAATAGCAATGCAAAAAAGGAGTTTGTCTGCATATCCCTTTGGTTCAGATTACACTTTGTTCTGGAAAGTTTGCATATCTGATTTTAGATAGTGCTAGAGATTCCTGTTTTTCAAATTCTCATCTCTCCCCCATCTATCTGATTCCTCCATGGCTGTTATTTCCAAAATTAAGGTATGATTATGAAATACATAACATTTAGCTGAAAATCCCATGCCATACTTTTCTGAAACTGTAAACTTAATGTATTTGAAAACATTTTATCTTCTCTCTTTCCAGCTTCTCATGATTACCTTAAAAATTATTAGTGTTATTTGACTTAATACCTAGAGTCTGGTAAGATAAATATTTATTAGAAACATTTATTTAATATACATATATGCTTTAATGAATTATTTGCTGTTTTTATTTTCAGCTCACAAGCAATTCTTTCTTACAGTTATTTATAATTCAAAATGATAAATGGCCTTAAGGTACTTTGGTGTAGTCAATAGAATTGCAGATAATAGTTGGAAGGACAGATGTATTTTATTTTTTCCTCTAAAAAATCACTTCAGATTGGATAATCTTCAGTTATTTTTCTGACCCGGTAAATATTTTAGGCTATTATTTACTGAATTAAAAATAAAAACTGATATTTTAACAGGGTGAGATATTGTATTTTTTCCTCGTTATTTATTTGTGTCAAATAGGGGAAGATTAAATATAAGTGGTGGTTTAATTATAAACTAAGATCACAGCAATTGAGTCTCTGACTCTTAACCAACAATGGCTGATAGATAAAGCTCCCATAAATTATGTGTTTCTTGGATTATAACATTGATATCCTCTTTTAAGTGTTGGATCTTTTCTCTCAGTTGCTATTGCACATTTTGAATAGGCTGAAAGCTGCCCACCATAGTGCATAAAGGTGTGATGTCAGATAGCACACACTGAAAGAGGAGTAAACTGTGTATAGGTTCATGGTATGGATTTTATTCAGGAAACAATTCTAGCAAAAATATTGCTCAAATGTTAGTAGGAAAAATAGAAATTATGTATTTAAAAATAGTTTGAAAATTTATGATAACCAAAACCATAAAATGCATGAAAAATTATAGGGTGGATTGAGGAGGCAAAATACAGAATTTAGGGTTTTTGCCTTTCAGGGAACATACTTTCTAGAAACTTAATGGAGATTTATATCTAGAATTAATCCATATCTAGGTCTTATCCACATGTATTCTAATCCATATCTGTTTCAACATATATCATTATGTAATCTGTGTCAATAACCTATCTTTTTTTACTCATTTATTGTCTAATCTGTGCTTATGTGTCATTTCATGGATAGTAATAGCTAATATTAGTTGATAATTTACTATAAGTTGTCAATAAGTAACTTTCCATGAACTATCATAATTAGTTTCCAAGGTCCTCCTAATATAGGTACTAGGATATAGATTGGCTTATTTTACGTGAGGAAGATCAGACACTTGGACCAAGTTCACACAGCTAGTAAGTAGTGAACATAGCCTTGAACCTGTTCTCTTGATCATTAAGGTATTTCTTCTTCCATGTGTGTTGCATTTTGCAGGCTTGAAGTAGAATTGAAGGGCTGTTGACAATCTTTTAGGCAGGGTCTCTTGGGCTGATGCGTCTGTTGTGCTAACAAAATATCTGATCATTAGTCTTGCCATCCAGAAGTTCAATTTCTGCAGTAAACTCAAAGATAATCAGCTTCTCAATGGTTGCTTTGCACTAAAGAAACAAACATATAATGAGGATGAAAATCTATTAATATAGGAAAATACACATTTCAAAGTGGTCCCAAGTACTAATGTCAGCCAATCAGCTTATTCTCTCTTTGCAGGAGAAGTTCATAGAAAGCTAAATCCAACATAAATTTATCAAGTTCCTTTAACATTTATTGGTTGTTCTTTGTGGTAACTTCTGAGGATACAGAGATAATAATAAGTACAGTACTGAGTTGATTTAACCTTCAGTTTTTTTCTTCACCTGAGTAAAATGACAGTTATATAAAATGGTGTAGTAAAGTTGTGATAGAATTAAGTGCAAGATGTTGGAAATAACAGCAGAACCAATACTCTAGCTTGAGGGACTCAGGAAAGTCTCCTGAGAGGAGGTGATGCCTGCAGTGGATCTCAAAAGGTAAAATTTATCCAGAGGAGGGAGGTGGCTTTCTAGGCAGAGGGATCTGTGGTGCAGAAGCTTAGAAGTTAAAAACAAACAAAAAACAAAAAAACCAAAACAACTTGACACAAAAAAGGGAGTATGGGATTCATTATGATAAGAGTATAAGGATTCTTTTGAGGAAGTAGTAAAAGGTAAATGAAAAAAGTAGTCCAGAATGATATAATGAAAGATGTCATGCATAAATACGCTTGATATTTTTTCCTGAGAATGGGTACTTTATTAAGAATTTTTGGGGGTGCCTGGGTGGCTCAGTGTTTTAAAGCCTCTGCCTTCGGCTCAGGTTGTGATCTCAGGGTCCTGGGATCGAGCCCCGTGTCTGGCTCCCTGCTCAGCGGGGAGCCTGCTTCCTCCTCTCTCTGCCTGCCTCTCTGCCTACTTGTGATCTCTCTCTACCTGTCAAATAAATAAATAAAATCTTAAAAAAAAAGATTTCCTTTATCATCGCAGCCATATGGAAGGGAATAGACAAGAAAAAAGCAACACACAAAAAAATTCATAAAGAAAAATGTTTCAAAGAAGGCACTCCATGGAAAAGGCAGAACCTTAAATCTCTTTGGTACTTTTTTCAGAAAACCCTGTTCCATGTAACACTGGCACAATTATGTCTTTGAAACATGTTAGATTTCCTGTTTAGGTGTGAGTTTGAGGATAATACTTTGAAATTAAAAATATATGGCAAAAGTCTTTGGAATTTTACATTTTTACTAAATTCAGTGGCATTCACTCTCATACCTATAGGTCAAACAAGGATATTCTTTTTCCCATCAGAGATGATCCACTTCACCTCAGGAAAACTCAGCTTGTAGTGCCATTCATTCTTTCTACAATATTGAATAAGTATATTTTCTCCCAGGTCACTATGTGTCTTACCAAGAAGTTGTCCCCATTTTCCCCCCCACACCTCCACTTATTTAAGAGAGCAGAATTGTTAGAAATCATTGCCTTTGGAGTCAGCCTACCTAGATTTGAGCTGTATGATTTTGTCAAGTCATTTAAACTCCTGAAGACTCTCTTCCATCTTAAAAATGATGGCACTAACAGCTAAAATAGCTAGGATGCTCTTTAATAAGGTAATAGAACTCTTTATACTGTGTCTGGTATAGTCAATGCTTGATAACTGTTAATTATATTATTACCCAGCCAAGGTGTCAGGACAGACTTACCCAGCATGCATTCCAAGCCAAAAACAATTTTGGCAACACGAAATATTCAAACTTATTTTCACCCTAAAAATCTCCTGAAGACCTATATAGTGTAATTTTAGCACTTTGTTTCTTAGAATCCTTCCTCATGTTGCTAGATTGAAAGATCTACTTTTACTCTGAGATTGACATACTGTTAGACTGAAAATATCCTTGAAGTCAAAGAGCATGTCATAGCCTCTAGATACCATACACCTGATTCTGTATGAGCCTTGCACTTATTATGTGTGCAGTATTCATATACTGACTAAATTGTCCGTCATTCTGACTCCGCACTAGACTCTGAAACCTTTGAAAGCTGTGACCTTGACTTATTCTTTATCATGCTCTTCATGTTCAGCACAGTGCCTCAGTCAATCATTGTTTTATGGGACACTTCATTGTGGCTCATGGAAAATTCAGATTCAGGCTGGACTGTGCTCAAAGTAAAAATGTAGGTATTTTCCTTTTTTTTTTTTTAAATTTTATAGAATGACTAAATAGGGCTCTTTCTGGCTTCCATAGGAAAGAAGATATATAAAATTGGTTGTATATGTGTTCCCTGCTTCTTCTCTGCCTCCCAGGAAATTTACCCTGTAAAGTTGCCAAGGAAACACTAACAGCTTAAATCTGGTAGAGGAGAAAGATGCCTCATTAACAAACTCAGTTTCATTATTTGGATGCTTGCCTCAAGGAGATGCTGTTCTGTGATGGAAGATTGTTTCCATTAAGCATTGTGTGAAAAACTGAATGATTTTTTGAGGAAATTTCTTCTTCTATTACTCTTTCCCAGTGCTGTGAACCTACACACTAGGAGATGTTACATAAAAACATTATTGACTCGTAGTTCAACGTATTTGAACTATTTATATTGCTAAGCACATAGGTTAGATAAAGTTTTCAAGTATTCACTGTACAATTCACTATAAAGTCAGGCCTTTAATTTGAAGTATTGACAGTATTTCACCAGAAGATAAATTTAATGTGTTGTTTATTGTATATTAAATCATTTTGTATATTTTCCTTCTTATGAACTAGAAACCCTGGGAATATAGGAATTTATTGCCTTAAGATAAGATAATACAGAATTGAGTGCCTTTTCCTTTAGGAGGATGTCTTATCGGTAATGTATAATGGAAAAAATGTACATGGTGCTTGGGGTTATAACACTTGGGATTCAAAGCTTCTTTCAAGAATTTACCAGCTGTTTGATCTTGGGCAAATCATTCATTAGTTTGTTCATGCCGGCATTCTTTAAAGATGGGTTGTGCAAACACTGTTGCCTTGAGCCATTTTTCAAAGTGATATATTTATATAAAAAATGAGAAATTTTTCATCATTTATATACTCTGAGCTTCAGCTTTTTTATGTATAAAAATGTTATTATGTGCTTTATTGAGTTATTCATCCATTCAAAATGTATTTATTGAGCTCCTACTGTGTGGCAAGCTGTTCTAGAGGGTGGTGAGAGGTGTTCATTCTTTGTTGGACTCTTGACAACATTGTTCTTTTATTTCACTTCTTTGAACTTAGGGTTAGTTAAGATTTCTAGCTGTTACTAATCTGGGTATTTCACCATTCCTCTGGATCCGTAGAACCATCCATACATCTTTAAAGTACCCTTTTATTAAAAGCTCTTTTATGATGTTTTTGAGTTTGCCATTTGTTTCCGGGTGGAACTTTAACTGATTTAGACAGTTAGGGAAAGTCTGAGATTTTGACACTTAAAAACTGAGATCTGAGGGAGTGAGGATATCTAGAGATTGAGCATTATAAGCAGCATGAAAAACATGTGAAAGTTGACCCGGCAATAGGAGTCATATTTGGACTGTTTCTGGAACAGCAATGAGATCAATGTGACTGGGTGGCATGAAAGTGGAATAATGGAAAAAAATGATATCAGAGAGATGGCCAAGGCCCTATCACTACAAGGCATTGCAAGACATGTAATAAGTTTGTGTTTTATTCTAAGATTCATGGGAAACCATCAGGGGTTTGGATCTGGGGAAGAATCTGATCTTATATTTTAAATGGATAGTTCCAGCTGCTGTGTGGAGAAGATATGGGGGAAGGGGAGACAAGGGCAGATGGAGGGACAACAGGTGGGCTATTTTCTTTAGTCCAAGGGAGAAATTTCACTGATAATGGTCCAAGGGATTAGCATGGTAAGAATGTATGTGGTAAGGAATAGTCGAATTCAAACAATATTTTATTTTATTTTATTATCATTTTTTAAAGATTGTATTTATTTATTTGACAGAGAGAGAGAGAGAGAGAGAGAGAGGGAGAGAGATCACAAGTAGGTAGAGAGGCAGGCAGAGAGAGAGGAGGAAGCAGGCTCCCTGCTGCTGAGCAGAGAGCCCGATGTGGGCCTCGATCCCAGGACCCTGAGATCATGACCTGAGCCGAAGGCAGAGGCTTTAACCCACTGAGCCACCCAGGCGCCCTCAAGCCATATTTTAAATAGAATTGGCAGGATTTGCTGGTGCATTTGGACCTGAGAAGTTGGGTGAATGGTGATGTCAAGATGGATACCACTGGGACAAGACTTGTGAGAGAGGTTGAGGTGGAAATCAAGTTGGATTTTGCATTGTGAAATTTTATATGGCTATAATACATCCAACTAAAGATTGGAGTAGGCAGTGAGGATCTCAGAGGATAAGTTGAAGTTGAAGATAAAATTTCAGAATTCATCAGCATATATGGTATTTAAAGCCATGCTACCAAATAAAATCATATAGAGTGTGACACTAAGTGGAAACCATGAAAAAGTATTGAAAGGAAGTTGGAGCCATCAACTTTGTCAAATGTGCCTTAGAGATCAAGGAAATCGATGAAGATTGACAATTGATTCAGCCAATTGGATATCCTTGGCAACCTTGATAAGATTGCAGTGATATAGTAGGGACAAAAGCTGCATGAAGAAAGAATAGGAGATGAGGGACATTTTGAGGAATTTTTCTGTAAAAGGATGGGATAGAAATGCTTAATTTTAGGGGCGCCTGGGTGGCTCAGTGGGTTAAAACCTCTGCCTTTGGCTCAGGTCATGATCTCAGGGTCCTGAGATGGAGCCCCGCATTGGGTTCTCTGCTCAGCAGGGAGCCTGCTTCCTTCTCTCTCTGCCTGCCTCTCTGCCTACTTGTGATCTCTCTGTCAAATAAATAAATAAATAAAATCTTAAAAAAAAAGAAATGCTTAATTTTAGTATTTTGAATATATGAATTTTGTAAACTTCTCTACAAACACAAAATACCTCATCAAATGTTTTTAAATACCTTGGAGCAAATTTTAAATATGGTCATTTGGTAAAAATGGTTGATATATATTGCTTATTGATTTCACTGTACTGATACATTTTTGATAAATTATTTTAATGTACTAAAATGTACTCTAATTTCAAATTGAATCACTTTCCCCAAAAGCGTTTCTAAAATATTCCCAAACTTTAAATATATATAAACCAAATTTAAAATATCAGTAGCTATTAACAATATTGTAATGTTTTAAGTATTTTATAATATAAAGTGACTTTTTGGAAGTGTGAAACTTGAAACTTGATATTAACTTAAATGTAACTATCAAGTTTCAAGATATTCTCTGTCTTATGGCATGCTCAGTATTAGACTCAATGGACTTTTAACATGTTATTTTCTTCATTTTTAATATATTTGATACCCAAGCTATTTTAACATCTTTTCCTTGACCATTACTGGCTGATCCTACTCTTTAGGTATAAAAATAAGGATAAAGCAATAGCCCTGAGGGAGACTTCAATCCCAATGTCCTCTTCCCCACCCCCCACCTCCATGTGGGGGAAGCAAGACTTAAACATCAAACTTAATGACTTATATTGAAAGCTACATGATTAATCCCTAAGCTCAATTATTGAAAGTGTCAAGGGAAAAATTATGTCAACTCTTGGAGCAGGGGATCATGGGGAGGGGGCATAGCTGGGTAACCAACAGCATCAGTGCTGCACAATCTAGAGTTTATTTTAAACCTCTCCTAATGTGATACCCGAGGTCCAGGCTGCCCCCAAATCTCCCTCTACTTAGAGCTCTGACCCTAATGACTGCACTTGCAGCTCAACCTTCCCAAGACTTGAGACTCCTTTTTTTTTTTTTTTAAAGATATTATTTATTTATTTGACACAGAGACAGAGATTACAAATAGGCAGAGAGGCAGGCAGAGAGACAGGGAGAGGAGGAAGCAGGCTCCCTGCTGAGCAGAGAGCCCGATGCGGGCCTGGATCCCAGGACGCTGAGATCATGACCTGAGCAGAAAGCAGAGGCTTTAACCCACTGAGCCACCCAGGCGCCCGACTTGAGACTTCTTATTCACGAGCCAACCTTGGCTTACCAAGGAGCAGAGCTTTGCTACATTGGAAGAGTTTCCCTTACGTCACAGAGCTTATGTCAAGGACTGGCTAATAGCCTCACTTAGCTATTTGACACCTTGAAGAATAAGTGAAACCTCCATTACCTGAATTTTTTTTTTTTAAGAAATAAAGTTGTTTGCATAGTTTAGGGGCACCTGGGTGGCTCAGTCAATTAAGCATCTGCCTTTGGCTCAGGTCATGATCCTGGGGTCCTAGGATGGAGGCCCACATGGGGCTCCCCGCTCAATGGGGTGTCTGCTTCTTCCTCTCTTTCTCCCTTTCCCCCTGCTTGTGCTCTCTTACTCTCGCTCTCTCTCTCAAATAAATGAATAAAGTCTTAAAAAAAGGATCCTATTTTATTTTGTTCTGTATAGATGATAGCAACACATATAATGGAGGCTATGTAATACTGGCAGAAAGCAGCAGTCGTACCTGAGCAGTAGCACATGGGCAGGTACTAGGTTCGTTTGGCATACTTTTATAAATGCAACTGGGGAGCAATGAGTTAAATAGATTTAAAGAGTGTATTACATACACAACATAAACAGAGTCACCATGGTGTCCGCTTTCCATATCCCCAGGAGGGTTAGGACTAGGTGAGACAAGTAGGGTGCTTAGGGCACAAAATTTGAGGAGTCACTCCTAGGACTGTACAAATGCCAGTCCTATTCCTATTAGACACTAAAAATAAGGTGCCTAAGGGACAAAATTTAAGGAAGCACTCATTGTCAGGATCCTGTACATGCAGGGTCAGCACTTGTGTGACCCTCAGAATTAATGCCTCCCTAAATTGTATACCCTAGATATTCATCACTTGCCTCACTCTAGCTGCGGCCTGGTCCCTAGTCCCACAGGATGACAGGAAATTGGATGGACCGGATGACAGACAACAAGGAGGGAGAGGTAACTGGAGAGGAGTCAATCCCATAGTAAACCTAAGCAGTCTCACTGCCTGCAGATGGATCTAAGGTGGGGAAGAGTGAGGTGAAAAGTTCCGTGCCTTATTGGTGCCAGAGAGGCAGATGAGATGCAGTTGTATGGAAGCTCTTTATAAGACTGCCTACCTTGTTCTCTTCTTAGGAGGCTGACAGAACATTCCACCAAGATGTAGCCCAGCTTACTGTTTACCTCTGCCTATATGGTCCATGTGGATATGTTCAAGGTAAACAGAATGTCAGGGTAAAGCTATTCACCCTAAAACTGGTGTTAAAAAACACAAGTTTGCAGTCATTCAAATATGTTTTGTAATGCCACTTCTTAATAGCTATATGACACTGGCTCAGAAGTTTTAAACTTCTTCTTCTTCTTTTTTTTTTTTAAGATTTTACTTATTTATTTGACAGAGAGAGACACACTGGGAGCAAAGCAGGGGGAGTAGGAGAGGGAGAAGCAGACTCTCTGCTGAGCAGGGAGCCTGATACGGGGCTGGATCCCAGGACCCTGGGATCCTGACCTGAGCTGAAGGCAGACGCTTAACGACTTGAGCCACTGAGGCGCCCCAACTTTTTAGCTTCTTAGGTGAGAAAAGAAATAGGCACTCTAGGGTGCCTGGGTGGCTCAGTGGGTTAAAGCCTTCAGCTCAGGTCATGATCTCAGGGTCCTGGGATCAAGGCCTGCATCAGGCTCCCTGCTCAGTAGGGAGCCTGCTTCCTCCTCTCTCTCTGCCTGCCTCTCTGCCTACTTGTGATCTCCCTCTCTGTGTCAAATAAATAAATAAATACATCTTAAAAAATAAAAGAGATAGGCACTCTATAAAGCTGTAATAATGTTAATGTTTATAAAGCATTTACCTGGTACATAGTACTTACTATGTACTTTAAGTAGTAGATATTTTATTAGAGCTAAATGAAGCTATTAAATCTAAATGAACATGGTATATAATAGTTAAATTCTGTAACCTAGTTTAAAAAACCAGTTTGTTTTGAATGTTTTAGTCAAACATTATTATAATAACTAATAACATTTCTAGGAAATCAGTGTTTTTACTTTTTGATGTGTTTTTGTTGTTACCTACATAAAAAGATATCTAAAATAACAAGATAGATAGATTTGTTAAGGATTTCAGTTATATTTTGCAGGAAAAATATTCAACAACCATCAAAAAAATTGACTCACTTTTAGTTATGTGCAGTGTCCCTCAAAAGATTTATTTATTTCACCTATTAATTTTACAACATGAATGCATTCATGCACACTTATGCTCATTATTCACACCTGAAAAGTTTATTTTTGCATCAAGTGATAGATAAGTTGTGTTTAATTTGGGCATCCATCCAAGTAGGACACTTTATTCAACTTATACTCAAAATAGCATATGAGCTCAAAAAATCATTTTTCATTTAAATGAATAATCAGAATAAGAATGTATATCTATATTTGTTTAGTGCCATGAGTTCCTAGTTTGCTTTAATTCAACATGTTAAAAATCATGAATATCAATGCCTTTTGCATTCATCTTCTAAATTCTACTTTTGCTTTATTTTTCTCAAGACAATAACTGTCATGAAAGACTTAAAATTTTAGGAATCTGAAAACTGATTCAATTTATCTAAGATAGCAGTAAATCTTCGTATCTATGACAGTAAGAAATCTTTGTGATATAACTTTAAAAAATATGACAATGCATAAATAAATGGCTAAAGTGCTTTTAATCTGAATAAATTTCTGTTATCTCTCAATGACATCAGAAGTGTTTCTCTTTAATGTACTTTATATAAAGTCTTTATATTTAGAAAGGCATGTATTAACTCAAACTATACTTAACATCATTTTCTTTCATTTTAAATGTACTTGGAAATCACTTTTCATATGAATAGAGCTTTGTTTTTTGTCATGGTCATAGCAGGTATATTTTCAAACAGTGCAGTGACTATGCTTCATTTTCTGTTGATCTAGTGTTTTAGCCACTTTACTACCAGTGTTGTCAGTTCATTCCATGAAATTCTAAAATAGGTTTAAAAAATATACTTTATCTTTGGATTAAAAAATGCCTGTCAGTTTATAAATATGTTTCACGCTTTGGTTTTATTATATAAGGACATTAAGATTACTTAGATGATTTAATAGGAATGTTAAAGAACATGTTAGATCAAATAATTTAGGTGATTTGATTGTTCATGGTGTGCATGGCGCTAAAATAAAGAATTTCAACAGGATGGAGAGGGAGAGCCTTTTACAAATAGACTGAACAACAGTGCAGTCATATTAATTAGGATCTTTCTGTTTTGAGAGCCAGAAACTTAAAGTTGCAGGTGGGAGAACATCTAGCTTCAAAAGTTACTCAAATGATAGAATCAAGGATGTGGAACCTACCATTACATCTTCCCAAATCCATATTACCTTAATTTCCCATAAGACTTCTATCTTACTCGAAGCAATTTATATAAGCCTCTTTCGGAGCTAGAGCGACGGAGAGGAAGTTCCTCAAAGGGATGTTGAATAGGGAAAAACATTATGTACAATATGTTTGTTCCAGTGAAGACAACAATTTTCTTGACAAGTATTTTTTATGGTTGCCTTATCATTTATGGCCCTTGATAAAATATGCATATAGAAATTTATCACCTATTAAGTTCTTGCTCAAAGTCAGCCTTTTCTGATAGAAACTTTGGTCACATCATTTATTCCTTCCTTCTTCCCTGTCCTGCTTTTAATGTTGCCTTCACATGCTCATTTTAGTCCTATGTTTTTTGTTATGATTCTCTTTTTTTGAGATACCAGGGCATTAATAATGTGACTAAGTCCCAAATGAATTTGTAGCATAAATCTTCTTAATGATATAAAGGTATTGGCTGTTTCTCTGATCATAGGCATTTAATTTTCTCTTCAGTCTTGACTTAGTTATCTTTCATCTTTGATTTCTTACTGCAACTCATCCCTATGCTGTCAAAAAGATGCAAACAGATAAGTGACCAGGGTCACAAGAAAGAAACTTTTTGTCAGGAAGTAAACTCTTCAGTGTAGCTCCAGAGATGTCCAGCAGCCATTGAGCAGACAGTTTTGGCTAAGCTGTATGTGTACCTGTAAACTGGGCATATGCTCTCTAGTTTATCACAGCATCACCCATTTCTCCATTTATGATATATTTGACAATTATCTTTACTCAGGCATGATCTTCCGTAGTTACTGATTCAAGATTAGAAATCAGACCTTGTAAAAGAATGGCTAATCTAACCATATCTGTTTTTATTTTTATTTTAAGTACAGTAATAGAATGGACTATAGATAATTAAAATTTTTATAGGATAAGCATTTTTCATGGGATTTATATTCTTGCAAATAATATGTTAAATTACAGTTTTATTAAAATTTCTTTTTTTCTGTTATGTCCTCACTTCAACTCCTTAGAGAACAAAACTGCTTTCCTACCTGGAGTGATTTTTTTGCATATTTCAAGAATAGTTAGTCTGTTCACATTTTATTCTTTTTTTTTTTTTTTACATTTTATCCTTTTTACAGATTCCACAGAATTAGAGAAAATATCTAGATTTTTATATATAGGCTATTTGTATAGTTTTACAGTGTGTAAGATTGTTTGAAAATAAAACAAAGAAAACAAATGTAGCTGTGTGCCCTAACTTTGTAGCTAAAGAAAATATGACACTATGGGACTGGGAAATTCTCCATGCTTTTGAGTGGCATTTTACAATCAACACCTCTCCCCTTTTCAGGATATCGAATCCCTAACAGGAGGGCTGACTGGTTCTAAGGGGGCTGATCCACCGGTAAGTTAGATTCTTCATTAAATTTAACTATTGGCAAACTGAATTATGTACACACCAGATCATCAGACAGTTACTTGTATACAATTTGTCACAGGTATTTTTTGAAATCTAGAACTATTGTAGTAATTAATACAAAAGTCAACTTGATTTGGGGTACCGTTTGGTGTTTTAAAAAGTTTTAATATCATAAAATTCATCTCCATGTATTGACTCTAAAAATAAGAATAAAATCTTCATTAGAATATGTAAATACTTCATGTCCTATGGGCTACACCAAAGCTTTTGGAACTGGAGGGTTTACCATTCTAGATATGAATGTATGTTTGGGTTGTAAGATATTTTCTAGTTACGGAGAAAAATTATTGGCCCATTTTATCAACAGTATTGATTCTTGATATTGCTCTTTCTTTTCTACTTTATCCAGAGAGCTTCGGAAAGTTAGAAAAAATGTCCTAAAATTTTAAAGGATTATTGTTTTGAAGCAATAAGAAGAGATTAATAGTCTAGTATTGGAACATCTTTCTTTCTGTGATATCTGCTTTCAGAAAATATTGATTAAGATAACATGTGATTTCACATTTGAAGTACAAACATGAGTTCATGGTGTATATATCTAAAGTAATAAGATTCAGTCAATTTCCACAGAGAGTCAATACATAAATTTTTATCACTGTTTGCTTTTCATTTAGCACTATGAGGTTTAATGCTGAGCACACAGCACCCGATGTTATCAGTTTTAGCTATACTTCATTGAGGTATCTAGGTGAAGTTCATAATCACACTAAAACATCAGGGAGATGTTAAAAAGATAACTTTCAGTGTACCTCTGTCTCTCCTGTCTCCCTCCTATGTCTCATGATGTTGTCTAATAATCAAATTGCTCCTGAAGTAGGCCAAACAACATATTTTAGTCCTTTCCCTTCCTTTTATTTTCATTGTCTGAATTTATGTGGGAAAAAATATATATTGTCTTCAGATAACTGCTTATATATAGTCCTGAACCCTATTGTATTACAGCATAAGGCAAGATGAAATGTAAGTCAACCAGCCAGTATATTGTGACAGGATTTACAGCTAGCCCTATAGTTAAGTAGTATAGGTGACTGCTTATGTGATGGAATTTCATTCTCCTGCCTGGCATGGTGTTTGTACATAGCATTCAACTTTTATTAGGAGAGTAAATCCATTCGCTTCAAAATCCCATCCTCACTTGTCCACTGATTCCTAAAAGAATTCTACATTTAGAGATCAATTGCTTTTAAAAGGATTTGTCCTTGTTTCAAATAAAAAATTAAATACCTCTCTTCTGCAATGGGTGATAAAAATCTTATTCATTATTTATCTGTTAAAATAAGTTAATTGTATCCTTTCAAGAAAACATTTTCCAAATATGGAAGATTGAGTGGCCATAATATCTAGTTGTTGGAAGAAGCTTCTTGAAAGGAAAAATGATCACAGTAAGGAAAGTATACAGAAGGCAAACTTCATTAACTTTATTCCCAATAGTTAAAAGTGAAAGGTGTGTGTGTGCATGTGTGTGTAGTTTATAATATTGTGAAATAGAGATTCTCTCCTGTCCATGCCCTGCCATGATGTTGGATATTTTATACTGCTGCTTACATTTTCTGAAATTCAGACTGTGTATATTTTTTACCTGCATGAGCTTAGGCAATCTAATTAGGGAGTTAACAGTACACATAAATTTACTACTCCCCATTGTTAAAGAGCTAAAGAGCTGTCTAGAACATATTACTTGAGAAACTGTATAATAAAATCATTTTTAATCCCATGGAAAGCTTATAGAAAGCAGTCTAATAGAGATGAAATGGTTAATAGGATCTACTGTCACTTCAGACATTTAAGAATAAGACTTTGAATGAAGCTGTTGTTTTTGCCCCCCAGTAGAAAACTGGAAGTCAGATTACATTAATTATAACCTAAATTCACTTGAAGTTGTTTATAATTTTTCCTTTCTTTAAAAAATATCTTTAGGATAAGTCATCTAAATATTATTGTCCATTTCTACAGTTATGTCTTTTGTATAAGTGTTTTTAGTATATTACTAAAGCCATTCTATGATGAAATTTTGATTGGTAAGAAATTCAAGGTCCTATATTTTCCCCCTTGGTATATAGAATATATAAAGTGCTGAAAGAATGGCATCTCACGATGCCACCACAATGATGCATAGCTGTGAAATAATTTCTTTACCAGTATAACTGAAATCTCAGGGATGTAAGAGGTATATTTAAAAAATTCATTTTTTTCTATACATGTATTATTTCTGAAAGATGAGAAAAAATGAATTTTATATTATTTTAAATAGTATACATGTGCAAAAAGTTATGTACATTTGGAAATGTCATTATAAATAAATTTGTATATCTGGTAAGAATAAATTTGAGGAACTCCAAGAATATAGTTTACATTAATATTTTTAGCAATAAATGTTAGCTACTTTTTTTGAAAACTCAAGTAGTCTCAGTTTCAGTAGTAATAATGAATAGGAGAATCATTCATTCATGATTTTCAGAAGCAATTCCAAGTTTTTTGATGGCTTTCTTTCTCTGAAGAGGGTTACAAGAAGGATATTTTTCTTAATTCAGAAACTGAAAATTAATTGATTCAGTAGGTAGAATTTACAAACTTTTTGAAATCACAGTCATCTTAGAAAAAAACTTTTCCATCATTTAGAAAAATATTGTTTCATATTGCCTTAGAACTGACTTTGAAAAATTGTATCAGACATAGTTTACATTTAGCATGTGTTTTTCATTCACAAAAATTGGATCACAAGTTAACTTCCAGTGTAAAATTACAGCAAATACAGAAATTACAGCAAATTACAGCAAATTACAGAAAATAATTAAAATCTAAAGGGTAAAAATATCATTAAGGAAAATTAATGCTTTTTTTATATACCATTTGCCATAATGTTTTAAATTCTTTTTAAGTTTTTATTCAAATTCCAATTAGTTAACATAGCATGTTATATTAATTTCAAGTATACAATATAATGATTTCACATTTCCATACAATACCCAATGATTACGCATGTACTCCTTAACCCCTATCACCTATTTAACCTATTCCCCCACCCACCTCCCCTCTGGTAGTCATCAGTTTGTTCTCTATAGTTGAGTCTATTTCTTGTTTTGCCTCTCTTTTATTCTTTTTCCCTTTGCTCATTTGTTTTGTTTCTTAAATTCCATGCATGAATGAAATCATATGGTATTTGTCTTTCTCCAACTGACTTACTTTGCTTAGCATAATACTTTCTAGCTCCATCCACGTTGTTACAAATGGCAAAATTTCATTTTTCTTTATGGCTGAGTAATATTCCTGCTGTGTGTGTGTGTGTGTGTGTGTGTGTGTGTGTGTGTGTGTGTGTATCCCACATATTAATCCATCCGTTCATCAGTAGATGGACACTTGGGCTGTCATAACCCAAGCCATAATTATAGCCCAATAGCCATAATTTGGCTATTATAGATAATGCTTCTATAAACATTAGGAATTATATAGCAATACAGGCCAACTTCAAGAAGCAAGGAATATCTCAAATAAGCAATTTAACATTACACCTAAGGAAACTAGGATAGGAACAACAAATAAAGTCTAAAGCTAGAAGAAGGAAGGAAATAATAAAGATTAGAGCAGAAATAAATGATATAAAAACTAAAAAAATAGAGCATATCAATGAAACTAGGAACTGGTTCTTTGAAAATATTAATAAAATTGATAAGCCTCTAGCCAGACTTAAAGAAAAAGGAACCAAATAAAGAAAATCACAAATGAGAGAGGAGAAATAATGACCAGTATCACAGAAATACAGTCATAAGAAAATGTTATGAAAAACTAAATGTCAACAAATTGGACAATCCAAAAGAAATGGATAAATTCCTAGTAACATATAAACTACCAAAACGAAAGTGGCAGAAATAGAAAACTTGTACAGACCGACAACCAGCAATAAAACTGAATCAGTAATCAAAAATCTGCCAATAATGGGCACCTGGGTGGCTCAGTGGGTTAAAGCCTCTGCTTTCGGCTCAGGTCATGATCTCAGGGTCCTGGGATCGAAGCCCGCATCGGGCTCCCTGCTCGACGGGGAGCCTGCTTCCCCCTCTCTCTCTCTGCCTGCCTCTCTGCCTCCTTGTGATCTCTCTCCCTCTGTGAAATAAATAAAATCTTTAAAAAAAAAAAGAAAAAAAAATCTGCCAATAAGCAGAAGACCAGGGCCAGAGAGTTTCACAGACAAATTCTACCAAACATTTACAGAAGAGTTAATTCCTTTCTCAAACTATTCAAAAAAATAGAAATAGAAGAAAAACTTCCAAACTCATTCCGTGAGGCTAGCATTACTCTGATACCAAAACCAGATAAAAACTCCACTAAAAAAGAGAACTACAGGCCAATATCCCTGATGAACAAGGATGCAAAAATTTTCGATAAAATACTAGCAAACTGAATCCAAGAACACATTAAAAAAATCATTCACCACAGTCAAGTGAGATTTATTCCTGTGTTTGCAAAGGTGGTTCAGTATTTGCAAATCAATCAGCGTGATACACCACATTAATAAAAGAAAGGATAAGAACCATATGATCATTACAATAGATGCAGATAAAGCGTCTGTTAAGGTACAACATCTGTTCACGGTGTTTTAAATTTTAAATGATAATATTAAAATGTAAAAAATTGGTGAACCTTAAGGAATCAGGGGTGTCTTAGGTAATCAGTTTTCAGCCAACATTTAGGAAGGCCAGAATAAGGTCTTCAGATAGCCACGCTTCAGATAGCCAAGAGGATTTTGGATGCTGAAGCCTAGGGCACAAAGCATAAACACTCCTACTCAGATGTACTAGCTGTACTTGGTATCTGGAGAGCTGGGGGTCTATAGGTCCATGTGGAACCACTACTGTGATAGATCACTGTCGAGTCTTGAGCCCATAGGCCAAAGACACAGAGGTGTTAGCCAACCCCAGTTAGGAGCCCAGGATTTGTCCCAGACTGTGGTCTAGTTCTAAATCTACAGCTGGAATTTAGTAGCTCAGCTTGGCCTCAGAACACAAGTTTAATGACAAGACACCCATGCAGACTAAAATACACTGTGAGGGAGGTTTTTCTTTGTACTTTTTTTTTTTTTAAAGAAATGTCTGAGTATTAATTAGCTATTTACTTTCTTATTTCTGATTCTTTTTAAGAGTCAGCATGGGCAAAATTTAACAAAGAGTAATGTGGGACAAACCGTAGACCACATGAAACACATTTCTAGTGTTAAGATATTTCAGAGTGAGGTTACCAATGTTTGAATGAAGTCTACCTCGTTTGCCTCATCCAGAACTTACAGCAATAATGCCACTGGCACTATGCAACTCCTTCCCTCTTTTTCTTTCTGTTTGTTACCTCAGAGTAATAAGATCTATAAATTTGTTCATTATAGAACTTAGTGCTTTTAATTGTTCTGTTTCCTTTATCCAAATCCTAATAGTTCTCTTTATTTCTAAGGTGTGGTAAAGAAGGGAATACTCATCTAATCCACATCCTTAGGTTTGTTATGTGCACTGTCCTGAACATTTTCTAGCTCTATTAATTTTTTCTGCATTAAGGAACCAGAATCGTACAGTCCTTATTTTTTACTTGTTCTCATTTTAATGACTTCCTGATGATCCTTAGCAATTTGGGTAAACACTCCACAGATTTTGAAACAAATTTATTTTCCTGAGGGTACCTTTTAGGCCAGCTTATATATTTTTCAAATCATAAATGATCTTAAAATTTAGAAGTCTCCAAGACCAATTTTAATTTGATTATTCAAAAAATGCCAATCTTCTACTTATTTGCTATAAAAGAAATGGGAATAAAAAATGCAAATCTGAATTGTGATCTAATATAATTTCTTTCAACCTAGACTTTATATTGCTGTATTACATACTTTCATTCTTCTATTTGTTTATTTAAAATTCAGTGTATATTTGAGTGGACAGTATGTGCTAGACATTTGTTTAGGTTTTTGGAAATGCAGTGATACAAAATACACAGTTTCATTTCAGAATCTTGCAATATAGTGGAGTAGACAGGTTGGTAAAAATAATTACAATGTAAAGTAAACAAAGTATGAGATGAAAATAAGAAAGACAACCCATATAATCTAATTGTTGGGAATGAAAGGGGCTGGAGAATCAAAGGTGAATAGAAAGAAATATTGTCTAACTTGATAATTATAGGATAAGTTGAAGTTTGCCAACCGAGGAAAGTGGGGCATGGCATTTTAAGCAGAGGAAACAGTGTGTGCATAGGTCAAAAAAATGAGAAAATAACTTACTGCGGCTAGAGTGTGAAATAAACTAGAGTGTGGGAGGTAGTGGTAAAGACAGAAGGCTAGGTTAGGCCAGGGCAAGAACATGAGAAATTTCATGGAAGGAATTTATTCTGTATACTAAGAATGAGGAACCGTTAAAGTCTTTTTTTTTTTTTTTAAAGATTTTATTTATTTGACAGAGAGAGAGATCACAAGTAGGCAGGCAGAGAGGAGGAAGCAGGCTCCCTGCTGTGCAGGGAGCCTGATCCAGGCCTTGATCCCAGGACCCTGAGATCATGACCTGAGCTGAAGGCTTAGGCTTAACCCACTGAGCCTCCCAGGCGCCCCCATTAAAGTCTTTAAACAGGAGATCATTTTAATCAGCTGTCTCCTTTAGAAGGCTTTTCTTTTTCTTTTGACTTTACTTGGAGATTGATTTAGATAATAGCAAGGAGACAAGTGAAAGGCTCTTGCAGTCATTCAAAAGAAAGATAATAAAAATGGTAATGGCAAACCATGTGTGTGTATGTCTACTCCAGTGAATTATAAAACTAATCGAGGGCAATATCTCAGGAGAACATCACATTTTGAGTAACACACTGATTAATATGAAACTATAGAGTGACATTGAGAATGGAGAATGGACTGATTGATGAGATAATAAGGACATAGTGAATACTCAAGAATAAAGGCTTATTTAGAGGTGAGAGAGTGAGACTTACTGAGAAGTCAAGGCTGACTTTTGAACTTTCTGGTTTGGCAATTGAGTGCATGAAAGTGCCATACATCGAGACAAGAGCACTTTTGGAGTGAGGATGATGAGTTCAGTTTTGGACACATTAAATTGAGCGGACTGAGTTGGGAATATAGGAGTGACTTTGTAATCAATGAGGTGAGATCTCATTTCTAGCCATTGATTTGGATATGTAGAATAGTTAGTAACTGAAGCCATTGGAGTTGATGATGTCATCTCCAAAAACTGTATTTCAAGTGAGAAGATAAGAGAGTTCATAATAAATTTCAGAGGAAAAAAAAATTTACATAAAGATCAAAGGAAAGGGAAAGGTCACAGGGAGAGTATGCCTCCAAAGGAGGCAAGGGAGAAATACCAGGAAGGTGAGGAATCAAAAATGCTAAGGTCAAGAGAAGGTGGTATAAAGGGTTATTAGCAGTTTCATGATGTTGAGTGTTCAAGAAGGAGTGCCCATTTTATTTAGCAAGAGGAAGATAAGGGGTTTTATCTAGGTGAGAGTGATTTTAGTGGAGTTTATTTAGTTAGAATTGAATTTCTGGTGACCTGAAAAATAAAATGGCAGAAAAGAATTGGATTCAGTGGCTGTAGAAAACAATTTCAAAGAGCTTGATTACGAAAGAAGTGGGAGCGAATAATAGCCAGCATAAGATATGAGGTTGAGTGTGTTGAAACATATAGAAAGTATGTAAAAAGGGAGAAGAATTTACTAAGGAAAGAGAAATTAATTGATAGAGCACAAGATGAAGCAAAAAAGGATGGACTCCAGGGCATATTATAGAGAAAGGGCAATGTGTCTTCAAGTGTGAAATGAGTGAGAAAGGATTCTTTTTAGAAATGGAGGTCTTAAGAAATTGAAAGTTTCTGTTTATGGTTTCTGTTTTCCCCACAAAGTGTAAAGGAGCTAGTTAGCTGATCGTAGCAGGAAAGATGATGGGATGAGGTGTCTCAGGAATAGAGAGATTTATCTAGCCGTTGTGGATTATGGGCGAACTCTGTAAACCACAGATGGAATACTGGAAAGTGTTAGGTTAGGGGTCCACTTGTGGTTGTAGGTAGTGAATTGGTAGTGGTTATGTGACTTAAAGATGTGTTACTTTTACCTCCAGTTGTGCTCTGTAGCTTAGATATGGGAGGTGTGCCTATGATCATTTTAATTTCAGGTTGTTCTGCAAGACCATTGCTATGGAAGGCCAATGGGGCATGATAATTGAGAAAATTAGCAAAAAATTCCAGTGTCTAAGATGAGTAAGAATTGTAGGAAGATAGGAAGGGATTGATAAAACAGAGGATTCAGACTTCTCAATAAACTTGAAAAACATATGCAGTGGGTATAGGAAAAAGAATAGAAGATTGTGGTGAGGGACTACAATGCTCGATTTAAGCCTTTTAGGACCAAAACATTTCCAGATGCTAATATGATCCAGACTGTGGTCATGGAAATGGGTGAAGTACAGAGGGAATGAAGCTCACTGGAAGTGATGACACCAAGAAACAGACCAGTGTTGGATGGATCATTTCTGCGGTCCCAGCGGTCTTTCCTGCTACATTCATTCTCTTGATAGTCCCAACCTATTTTAAATTTATATGCCATCTAGACTCTAATAACTGAATAATTTACATCTGGAGGCTGGATCACTTCCTTGAACTTTAGACTTGTGTATCCAACATATTTACTTACACATTTTAAAAAGGAATTTAAAGCATAACAAGTTAAAAACTGAGCTCTGATCTTCACTGTCAATTTACAAATTTCTTGCAGTTTTCCCCATATCAGTTCATTGCTACTATTCCAAAAAATCAAGATTCAGAGTCGTCTTCTAGGTTCTACCTTCATAGTTTATCTAGAATCCAGCCAATTCTCGCTAACCCTATACAACTACCAGCCTGGTCAAAGCCACCATCCTTTCTCACATGCACATGCCCAGTGAACTAAGCAGGATAAATTTCTTAAATTCAGATCATGTCACATCTAGGCTTACATCATTGTTGGCTTCTCATCAGAATAAAATTCCCAGACCGGATGGAGTAGTTTCTGAGACCCTTCATGACTTCTCTCATTACAGTAGCTCTAGGAACTCCTCTACCTTTTTATTTTTCCATATCTCATTCCATTTTGGTTGTACTAACAATTTGCAACCCTTTGCCCATTCAGGCATTTGCTATTATTCCTTCTGCTTGCCGTGTTCCCTCCCGATATATCCCCATGGCTTACTCCCTCCTTTTCTTTAGGTCTCTTTAGGTCGTTAAAACAGAAAACAGGTGGGGAAATAAAAAAAAGAATCATTTCCCTCTTCCCAATACAAGTTCCTCAGTCCTAAGTTGGAATGATCAGGGAAACTTTGAGTTGAATAAGAAACTGAGGTTTTGGTACAGGGCCGTATTAGAATTTCTTAACCTGAAACAGTCTTAAAATCTAAAATAAAACTTATTCTTACAACTGTAAGTGACCAGAAAGCTATGAATATGCTCAAGCTCAAGCAGTCAGTCATGGGGAGGTAATATATGGCAAAGCGTATTTAATGGCAAGGATGGATGAAAAATGAAGTTGGTATTTATTCAGATCTGTTATTTGTATGCAGGTTCTCATTTAAATTGAATTCAGCTCATTAAAGTCATTTATATTATGGAAAGAGAATGTCATTTATAGTTATTAATGACAAGGAATGGTAAAGTGGGGGAGAAATAGATGGTGTGGGTCTCAAAGTAGAGATGGTTTTACTTGAAACTGGAGGGGTAATGGATTGGAAATTCTAATGGCTTTCAAGAAAGATGCAAACTCCACCTTCTGAAGTGAGCTGTGAACTTATGAACACAATCATCTTAGTGCTACCCATGAAGCTATATAAATTCATTTCAGTTAAGGTAAAGTTATAGTAGTCTCCTTCAACAAAGTGATGAAATACACAGGAAAGATTATTTACTGTAAAATAAAGGTTTCAGAAGGCACAGTGAAACGTTTGAGGGGAAGATAAGAGTGGAAAGTAGGATAGAGAAGAGCGGACACAGAACACTCTAGGATAAATGTGCTAGAGAGACTTGGGAACTTAGAAGGGTTAACATTTTGTGTGTTCCACAAAGATGAGAAAGGTTAACTGGTAGGAAAGTTTCCATAATAATTCATACCAAGTATATATATAGATGCTGCTCAGACTGTAATTTACAAAAAATAAACTAAATATATCTACAATGTAGTATACAAATTACATTTAAATGTAAATCTACATTTGAATTGTTTTGTAATCCATGGAAAATAGCGTAAGATATAATGATTTAGAGTGCGGGCTCTGGAAGGTGGCCTCAGTTTGATTTTTGGCTCTGCCTCTTCCTGTGTGTATATGTAATCTCGACCAAGTTATTTACTTCATTGTGCCTCAGTTTCCTAAACTGTATGATCTGGGTAAAAATAGAGTTTCTTTCACAGGATGGTTGCATATAATGAGTTACTACACACAGAATACTTCAGATAATGTATTGTATGTGCAAATTCTCTGTGAGTGTTCACTATAATTGTTATATAAATGAAAGTCTTCATTAAATAATGTGTGATCATTGCAAAGAACTGGTTTAGACTGTATGCTAAATTTTAACTGGAGGAGGTAAAGCCATAGTCTATGTAAATTAATTTTAAATCAGTTTAACCCAATAATTTGATGAACCACAAAGGACCTTCTCTATAGGAGGCGGGTATATACCAGGGTGGATAGGGAATAGGAAAGAAACGAATTGGCTTCACTGTAATCAATTAATTAATATTTTTAACTTGTCAGAATGGTTAAAGTACTGAAGGCATGAATATGTACCCAAAATACTGAAAGATAATTCATATGCAGGAATTTTGTCATGAGAGTAATGTGATGGTTAGCATATACGGTAACATGATTCCCATGTTATGTTATTTCTTCCTCATTAATGCTTTAGAGATTAGAACTATTTAAGCATTTATATTTCAACAGAATCAAACTACTTAATTAGAGGGGACATTAGAGTGTGTTTTCCTACATTCAAAGTGTAAGTGTGAAAGTGAGATCAGAGATGAATTATAGGCTAACATCTGAAAGTTGGCTTTAAAATAATACTGAATGTGGGGGGAAAAAAAGAGCTTTATGAGCTCTTTTGGCATATTGTATCACTAATGATTAATGTGATAAGAAACATTTTAGAAATTATTTTTGCAGTACAGGTCGTTATTTGAGAAGCTCAGGGTAATGAAACCACTCCTGGTTAGAAATAGTCTTGTTACTTACTGTTGATTTCTAATTATAAGAAAAGAGGTACTTG
Organism: Ailurus styani; assembly: GCA_002007465.1. Lineage (NCBI taxonomy): Eukaryota > Metazoa > Chordata > Mammalia > Carnivora > Ailuridae > Ailurus > Ailurus styani. The sequence goes on from LNAC01000002.1 coordinate 3,547,112, forward strand.
AAAAAATTTTTAGGGGAAACCAATACATGAATGAAAAAAAAACATAAGTAAAATCAATTAGAAACTTACATTATTGCAAAGATACATTGTTTTTGTTAATAATAACATAAAACATTGAAATATATATTGATATATTGTTTCCTGATCATATAAAGTTCAATGTGAATTAATTTACTTATCTTTGCTCCCCAAAATAACTATCATAACTTTGTCCAAAAGAGTAATAGAATTTCAACTACATTTATATTTTGTTCTTTTGTGCCTGCCTTTTCTCTACTACTTATTTTTATTATACATAAATGTGTTTACTTATATATGTATTTATAGGTAACATGTAAACAGGTATAATATATACAAAACATGTAATATATATATTCATATGTATTTATATGTATATATTTCCTCCTACAAAAAACAGATTTTTTTTAATCTCTCGAGTTCTTGACTAAACAGAGGCTGGTTTCTAATTAGATTGTTCTTATCTAACACAATAAAGTAGAACTATTTTTATTCTTGATCAAAGATGCTTATAATTTAGAATGTTTATCTGAAAAGACAGATGGATGAATATAGCTTTATACATATAATTGCTCATTAAAATGTGAAAAATACAAAGTGAAAATGAAAATTTATTTAGAAAGCATATTTGTAATGCCTGTTGGGTACTTAGTGCTATTCTAAGCTCTTCAGAAAAAAATGTTAATTCAGTGCAATAGATTTTTGCACTCTAACTAGTTAGCAATTGTTTCTTTCTAAAACATGATTAATAAGTATAAAAAGAGGTATAGAGATAACATAATTTTGTGATACAGGCAATAATCATGGTAAGTGTGTTTTTGAGTATTTAATTTTCATTTTTTGGAAGGTTGTTTTGAAAGGTAAATGTTGAGCCAGGTCTAATTTCCATTAAATTAAAACTTTTATTATGGATGGAAGGAAATCAAGGGTCTTTCTTTTCCTGGTATCTAAAAGTAGTTCAATTCTATATATAGGCTTTAGCAACTAGTAAAGCTGGCTGCTGCAATTTGTTTACAGTATATGAGCTTATTTAATTGCCAAAGTTATTTAGAATATGAAATTAAAACTGGTTTTTAGATAACCTTTTCAAAAGTATCTATGTGTCACTTTTTCTAGGAAGCCCCAAATAATCTCCATGTGCCTCTGTAGCTTAACAGCTGAACACCTCTTCACCCTCAGTGCGATTAGGCTACTGGACGATGCTTGACTGGCCATTCCAGAAAGTAGGCATGATTGCCCCCTGCTGCCTTCTAACAGGAAGGGTCTGATAGGCAATTCCAGCAGAGCCTCAGGTGACAGGATGTGCTTAGCTCCCTGCTGCCTTTGCTTTTCCAAGGATCCCAATAAGGTGATGGATGCTCTGTCTCCTTTGTCAACATGAAAAGGCCCTAGTTTTCTAGGAATTTACCCCCTTTCCACTTGTGGTATTCATTAAAGTTTGGCTGAGTAAGAAACCTCAAACTTCTTTGGCTAGGATCCTCCCCTTTTCCCTCATTGGCCTCCAGAGGATAGGAGGCAATATTAAGGCTTGCTTGCCTTCTAGCCCTTCCCAAGGAACTTCTGTCTCTTTGTGAAGGAACACTTATCTGGAGGGAAAACAACTTGCTCTAGCCACCCCTCTATAACTAGATAACTCTTTTTTAAACACATACAGTCAGGGAAACATGAACCAGCAAAATGTAAATGCTTGAAATTGCATGCATATTCTTTTTTTCACTTAACATTAATTATAACCATGCAGTCACTTTAAAAAGGAATCTGATTATATATTCATAATAAATTAAAGTTGAGATTCTGCAGAATTCTTACTTTTAAAGTCTATGCTGATTCAAGAACACTGTGTAATAAGAATATGTCCAAAAGATTTTATGCTTTTATTTTCCAAGATTAAATTGTTTTTCAAAAAGATGTTTGAAGCTGTTGAAGCATATTTAGAAAATTTTAAGTATTATGGAAAAGTGGGAACTTAATATACCAGAAATTGAATATGGGACCAAAAGAGTTCACCAGGGTTTTTTGAAAATTTCCAAATCGTGTTCTGGCTACATAACAAATTTTGCAGATATTTTTATATTTTACTCATAGAAATCATTTATATTTTTATTGGAGTATGGTGAGAAGTTTTATGGAAAATCCTGGTTAATTTCTCTACTCCCTTTCTTTTACCACAGATTAAAACTGGTAATCCACATGAATGACTATTTTATTGCTCTGTAGACAGCTCTCTCTTCAAACTTAAAAAAAAAATCTTCCTGCTATGCCTATTTAGAAGCACTGGATTTCATTTCATTTCCTTCACCATTCTCTAAAACAGCAAGAACTTAACTATAATTTTACTTTACAACCAATATCATTATTCTAACTTTTAAATAGAGGTATATAAGTAATTGCATTAAATTTAAGTGGGAAAAATGGTCAATTTGAGATAAAGATTGCTTGAATGACTTTTTATTTTATTTTTTAAAATATTTTATTTATTTATTTGACAGAGAGAGAGAGACAGCGAGAGAGGGAATACAAGCAGGGGGAGAGGGAGAAGCAGGCTTCCCATGGAAAGGGAGCCTGATGTTGGACTTGATCCCAGAACCTTGGGATCATGACCCGAGCTTAAAGCAGACGCTTAACACCTGAGCCAAACTAGGTGCCCAGTGAATGACTTTTTAAAAAATATGGTTGTTTGTAAAAGAAATTTTAAATGTAAGAGTAAAGAAATGTTGAAACTAAAATGATAGAAAAGACATACTGTATAATACTCAGTAAAGAAAAAAATGCCTATGTAGCTATATAATATCAGAAAATAGTCTTTAAGAAAAAACTTACTAAGTATAAAAAGAGAAATACTTCAACATAAAAATTGATATACCAGGAAGATAGAAAAAATTTTAATTTTTATGCACTTAATAACATACAGTTAAAATATAGTAAACAAAAATTAACAGAAATAAAAAGATTTAAAAAACCTTTGGTCATGGTGGAACGTTTTAATACTTTTTGTACCTTCCATGAACAAGAAGATAAAATTTGTAAAGATAAAGATAAGTTGAGCAACAGGAAAAACAAGCATGATCTAGTGATATATAGAGGGCCTTGTACTTGATTTCTATAAATTAACCAAATGTGTGTCATATAGGAAGACTCAACATGTTCTAAAGGATTGGATCAGGCTGAATATTTTTTTAAAATAGAAGAATTCATCTAGAAATTAGTAAAAAGATGAAATTTTAAAATTGGTAAATAGAAAATACTCAAGTTTTCGAAAAGTAGGAAAAATACTTCTAAATAATTCACTGCTCAGAGAAGAATATGAAAATTAAAAAATTTTAAAATCAGTGATATTGAATACTACATATTGAGACATCTAGGAGACAATGAAAACCTCGGAGAGAAATTTACAACATTTATATATATATATGTTAGAAAAAATAAAAGTTAAAATTTAATGATGTAAGTGTTCATCTTGAAGCTAAGGGAAAGGAAGCAAATAAAACCTAAAGAATAAGGCCATGGGGGTGGCTTAGTCCTTATGCTTTTGCCTTCAGCTCAGGTCATGATCCCAGGGTCTAGGGATCGAGTCCCGCCTCGGGCTCCATGCTCAGCAAGGAGTCTGCTTCTACCTCTCCCTCTGCTGCTCCCCCTGCTTGTGCTCTCTCTCTCTCTCTCTCTCTCTGTCAAATAAATTAATAAATGTTAAAAAAAAACCCTAAAGAATAAGAAAAAAGATAATGAAGCAAGTGGCAGAAGCTAATAAAATAGAGTAGAAATATTTAAGGGAGTATAAACAAATTTAAAGTTGATTTGTTGAAAAAAATTACTAACACTGATAACTCTCTGGTGGGTTGGTAAAATAAGTGAAAAGGTGCAAATAAATTATAGTGAATGGATTTTTGAACACAATTTATGCTTATGAATTTTAAATTGTAGGTGAAATGTGGAAATTCCTAGGCAAATACACCATGGCCAGCTTAACACAAGAAATAAGAAATACAAGTAATACTTTTACTATATGAAAGAAATCTTCAAATAAAAATCTCACAAAGAAAACTACAGGAACAAATGGCTTCATTAATGGATTATAGAATCCATTAATGAATGGATTCTATAATCCATTAATGAAGGGATTATACCAACTATTAAAAGCTTTAAAAAACAATTAAAAAAAAACACTTCCCAAGTCATTTTATGAGGTATATTAGTTTTCTATTGGTGTGTAACAAATTACCACAACTTTAGAGTCTTAAAGCAACACATTTATTATCTCAGTTTCTGTGGGTCAGAAGTTTGGGAATAGACTAGTTGGGTCTTCTGGTCAGGGTTTAACTGGCTGTGATCAAGGTCTGGGCTAGGCTGCATTTTCATATGAAGTCAGGCTCCCTTCCAAGTTCATATAATTGTTGGTATACATTTATACCAACATGCATACATACATACAAACATATATACATGTATATAAACACACACATACGCTGTGTGTGCATGTATACACATATATACACATACATATGCAGTGATTGGAATGACTCCTCTTACCTTTGACATATTCTGTTTAATTAGACCTTGCCCTTGCCCAAAGAGAGAGGATTAGAGAAGGCATGAACATGGAGCCATCCTAGGGTCTGTCTGCCACATGAGGCCAGAGGGAGAAACCTTAAAGCAAAGCCTGAAAAATTAACCTAAAATGTTAACTAATTACATGAAGCAATACATAAAGACACGACATCAGAAACTAGTTGGGTTTATTCCAGAAATGCAAGGTTATTTTAACTTTCAAAATTCAATGATTATAATTCACCATGTTAATGAATAGGGAAAAATCATAATTATATACATATGTGTAGACAAAATTAGATAAAAATTTAGTACTTATTTATAATGATATATTCCTGTATTATAATATATAGTATATAAATATATATTTTTATATATTAATATATATTAATATTAATATATTCATATAATATATTAATATATAATATATAAATCATATAATTTAATATCATATAATGGTTTAATATCATTATATATTAGTTATATAATGTTTTTTATAAGATTTCAACATTCTAAGAATAGAAGTGAACTTTTTTATTCATTAATTACTCTGTCATTATTTTATTCAGTTATTTATTCAGCAACAAATATTCACTAGGAATGCAACTGTTTTCCCTTTCCATGTGCACTCATAAAGCTCACTTCCTTTAAAATATTAGCAGCTCTAGGGGCACCTGTGTGGCACAGCTGGTTAAGCATCCAACTCTTGATTTCAGCTCAGATCATTATTCTAGGGTCATGATCTAAGAGTCCTGAGATCGAGCCCCATCTTGGGCTCCACAGTCAGTGTGGAGTCTGCTATCCCTGTCTCTCCCCCAAACCCTGTTTGCTCTCTGTCCCTCTTAAAAATATGAATAAATAAAATCTTTAAAAATAAATAAAATATTGGCAGCTCACCATATGCAGTCACTATATAGAGATTATGCTTACCAAGTACTTACATATCAGAAGTACACACAAAGGACTTTACACTTATCAAAATTTATATCTGAATTTATTTCTATTTAATAAAAATATGTTTCTTCATATCCTTCCTTCTGTATCTCCTTCCTTTTTATTTAACCAAACATAATAGCTCTTCCAGACCATTCCATATTTAACAGCTGGAGTTATGTCCAGTTTTCAAGATTCATTTAATACAATTACTCACCTTTCATAGCTAAATCACGCACATATATTTTGGCTAATGCTGCCATGAATGAGATGAAAAATTTCAAGGAAATATGACTTAGTTTGATTTTTTAAAGTGGAAAGAAGATGGAGTATTATGAGTAAACTATGTAAAATATTATATTTCCCAGATAATTAGGAGTATGAAAACATTGCAAAAATGAGTATATTTATACACAGTTAAAACTGATTAACAAAAAAGTACCAAAAAGTAGCATTACACTCATTGGGTAAAAAGATAAGCTGCTCTAGAATGAAGATTTGAAAAGTAATATCTTTGTTTTGCTGCTCTCTACAGAACTTTAATGCTGTAAACAAATAACCAAAATGCACACATCTGGGCTCCCTGCTCAGCAGGGAGCCTGCTTCTCCTTCTCCCTCTGCCTACTCATCCTCTCTATTTCTCTGTCAAATAAATAAATAAATAAATAAACCTTTAAAAAAAAACCAAACCAACAACAACAAAATGCGTACATCACTAGCAATAATTAGAGAAGCGTTTATATTAGTATTCTTTAAAAATATTTATAAATATCTGGAACTTGTTACTTGTAATTATGTTTTGTTTATTTTATGTTTATTGGAACTTAATCTCTGTCAGCCAAAAAAAAAAAAAAAGGTTCAAGTTTAAATAGCCTTTACCTGGTACTGTTTTTAGAGGATATCACTAGTATTAAGTTAAAGAGTACAGTTGAAGGGCACCTGGGTGGCTCAGTCTGTTAAGCATCTCGGCTCAGGTCCTGATTTCAAGTGTCCTGGGATTGAGTCCCACAATGGTCTCCCTGCTTCGTGGGGTGCCTCCTTCTCTCTCTGCCTCTGCCTCTTTCCCTCTGTCTCTCATTAATAAATAAATAAAAATCTTTAAGAAAAAAAAAAAGAGTATACTTGATATCATACAGTGAAACTCCCTTCCTCCCTTCCCCCTTTAAAGTTCTAGTTATGAATCAATTTCTTTGGGGCCACTAATCAGCTCTTTTGATTATATGACAGTCTTGATTTGTTAATCTAAGCTAGATGAGGTTGGATGCCATAAGGAACACAGGAAGAATGCCATGTTCTTGCCCTTAAGAAATGTAATTCTAAAATCATCAAGATATTAACTTAAGTTCACATATTTAATGCTATTCAAACAATTTTAAATATTTATTTGGACATGAAGGAATTCCACTTTCAATATATTATAGTAAGAAAGATTACTGCAAATACTTGAAAGAAAGTTTCATTTATATTAATGTTGAAGATGTGTCAAGAATTCAAATGTATTGTCAAAGTGTAACTATAAAGAAATGCAGGTTTTGCTAAAATGTATGAAGGTTTTATTTAGATATATCATCAGGGTATCCATAGCCACACATCTAACTCTCTTATTATCTCCTGTCAAGGTTGGATTTAATAGGAATGACTGAGAAGCTGACTTTCCTGCCTTTTCCCCTCTTATAATGCTATTGTCTATGGAAAGCTCATACTTTTGGAAGCCTAAAAAAATTTAGTTTTTATTTTGTTATTTGTTTGTTTATTTGTTATTTTGTGCTGATCCTATCAGAGGACTCTATAGTACTTACACTAAAATTAATATACTTGAAAGTCTTATTTAAAAAAACATTTATTTAACTTCAATTTAGTTAGCATAGAGTGTATTATTAGTTTCGGGGTCGAATTTAGTGATTCATCAGTTTCATATAACATCCAGTGCTCATTACAGCAAGTGTCCTCCTTAATGCCCCTCACCCAATTACCCCATCCCCCAGCCACCTCCACTGCAGCAACTCTGTTTGTTTCCTATACTTAAGAGTTTGTTATGGTTTGTCTTGCTCTCTGTTTTTTTTTCCTTCCCTTCCCCTATGTTCATCTGTTTTTTCCTTAACTTCCACACATGAGTGAAATCATATGGTATTTGTCTTTCTCTGACTTATTTTGCTTAGCTTAATACTCTCTAGTTCCATCCATGTCATTGCAAATGACAAGATTTCATACTTTTTGATGGCTGAGTAATATTCCACTGCATTTTATATCTATCTATCTCCATCCATATTCACAATAGCCAAAATATGGAAAGAGCCCAGATGTCCATTGATGGATGAATGGGTAAAAAAGATGTGATATATATTTGTAGTAGAAAGTCTAATTTTTTAGAACTTCAGTGTTTTTTTTTCCTGAACAACTCATGTAATACAAAGTGTTATTGCCTTGCATCTTCCCTTTGACTTCTCATTACTTTCTCATAGTTTATCTTTGACACCTATTTATTTTTTAATTTGATTTTTATTTTTTTAAGTAATCTCTATATCCGATGTAGAGCTTAGAGTCATGACCCCAACATTAAGGCATCACATACTCCACCAAGTTAGCCAGCCAGGTACCCCACTTTGACACCTTTTTAGACTTACAATTGTTTTTGTTCATTTTCTTTTCCATCTTTCTTATATTCTTTATTCTTCAGGTGATTTTTTGAAAATTATTTTTCATTCCTTCAATATTCTGCTTGTTTCTTTCTATGTGTTTGTTATGTAAAGTAAAATATATCACTGAAATTATACATGTTTGGCTAGTGTTGTGAAGGCAGCAACAGGGAACTATTAAGAGTGAAAGAAAAGGGCGCCTGGCTGGCTCAGTTGGTTAAGTGTCTGCCTTTGGCTCAGGTCATGATCCCAGGGTCTTGGGATCGAGTTCCGCATCGGGCTCCCTGCTCAGCAGAGAGTCTGCTTCTCCCTCTGCCCTCTTACCCCCACTTGTGTGCTCTCTCTCAAAAAAAATAAATAAATAAAATCTTAAAAGAATGAAAGAAAAGTCAAGGAAGATCTCTCTGAGAAATGAACTCTAAATAAATGAACCATCTAAAGAGTAGATGCTGAATGATCTGGGCAGGTGAAATAATATGAAGAGTGTAGTGGGTTAAATAGTGTCCCTGAAATTCATGTCTACCCAGAACCTTAGAATGTGACCTCATTTAAAAAACAGATCTTAAGATCAAATCATGCTGGATTTAAGATGGGCTCTAAATCCAATGACAAGTATCTTTATAAGGAGATGAGGGGACACTGAGAAGTACACAGAGGAGAACACCATGTGAAATTGGAGATAGATTGCAGCCATGCACCTATATATCAGTGAATTCAAAGGATTCCTGATAACTACCAGTAGCTGGAAAGAAGCATGGGGCAGGTTCTCCTTCAGAGTTTATGCCAACCACCCCTGCCCCCCCCCCCCCNCCCAAAAGCGTGATTTCAGACTTCTGGCATCCAGAACTAAAAAAAGAATAAATTCCTATTATTTTAGGCTTCCAAGCTGTGGTAATTTATTACAGCACGCTTAGGAAACTAAGACAAGGTGCTCAGAACTTAAATATGATTGAAGTTTAGGGAACTACAGGAAAGTGATGTTAAATTAAACTTTCCCTGTGGCCAGATCATTTTGAGTCTGATAGGAGTTTGGTTTTTTTCAAGTGTATGGGAAGTCATAGGAGAGTTTTATGTGAGGCAAGTACATGATCATGTTTATGTGTTAAAAATATTTTGTTGGATGTTCTTAAAAAATGAGTAGTGTAAGACAAGAATTGAAGCAGGAAGCATGATGGTTTGAGTCCAGGGGCAGAGATGGTGGGAGTCTGACTGAAGCTGGTGGTGATAGAGAAGTGAACTAGGCTGAGGTATATTTTGAAGTTCCAGCTGGTGACTTGCTGATGGGTTGGGTGTATGTGTTGACAAAAAAATTAAAAATGCCTTTTTAAGTTTTGGGCTGAGATATTAGATAGATGATCATGGCATTTACCAAAACAAGGAGCACAAAGAAGAGAAAAATTTGGGGGGAGAGAAGGAGGAGAATGTGATTTAGCTTGAGTTGTTTATGTGGATTGAGATTTAAATTTCAGGGACGAGAGTACTTAAATAATATTTAAAGGCATGGAAATAGTTAAGATCATCTAGGGACAGAGTGTACAAAGAGAGGAGAGAGCAGTCCAAGTCAATATTGAAGCAAATTAGAGAAAAAGTATGCTCTACAGGACATTCAATAGGAGCTTCCTGGTGGAAAACTTAGGAGTGTTCTGTTAAAGAAGAAGAAAGATGTTAGGGGAGCCAAGTTCTAATGCCTCACTATAGGAGAGTAGAAGAGATATAATATTTATTTTTATATAAATGAGGGATTTACGAGTCAAATGATTTGGAGTTCAGGAGTTTTTGCCTAACATCTTGAGAAAAATTTTCCCCAGCAGTACATTATAGGAATAGAATTCTGAAGCAAATTGCCAATGACGTTTTTGTAAGACCACAAATCTAGTTCACATTGCTTTCAATAATTTCTGTGAGCAGTAAATCTCATAGCATTCTCTTCTTAATTTCATAACCAGATCACATGGTATAACTTTTTAAAAAGTGCCTATTATAAAACTCAAGTGGTGCATAAAGGAGGATATAAACCCACAGCGAAGCCAAAGTTTTGTTCATACATATGGCTGGGCAGTTAGTCCAGTTTTAGACTCATAGAGATGTGGAACTGAAATGGGCCTTACAGACTGTTTAGAAGTATATCTTCATTAAAAAATAAGGGAATCAAGACTCAAAAAGGCAAAAACAAACAAAGAAATCGGACTTACCCATGGTCCCATCTTGGCAGAAATGGAACCAGCTTTTTGTGGGGGGTGTGGGGAGGGTGGTCAGAAATGCATTGTGGAAACTCCTCTTTAGAATTAATCGCAAAGGAATGCTGTTGTTCAGAAGGCAATAATAGATTCTAGTTTCACCGAGGGAAAGAACAAAAAAAATATTTATTATATATTGTGGTTATATGTATCATAATAAAGGACCCTAGGGCTTAATCCTAATTTTATCACTTTAATAAGCACCTTGATTTTTCTCAAGGTACATATTCCCACAGACCTTCAGCCTTCCCATCTGTTAAATTAAACCTGCATTTCACAAATGCACTGTTACGGGAGGACCTGTGATAATTCTTTAGTAACTGTAGTTGAAATTCTGAGTCTCTTGTAGCCTTCAGTCATAATGCCATTAAAGTAACACAATTTTGACTCACCTTGCAAGCCAGTCTTGACAGGAAGAACCAAGTAGAAGAAACAAGGAAATAGTAATGAAAAAAAAAAGAAAAAAGAATAGCATTTGAAAGTTTTGGCCATGTATGCATAACACTGATACATTGGTTTTCAACTCTTTTCCCAGTAAGGTTTTTTGAAAAAACGATATAGATTTCCCCTGCAGCAAGAATAAATCATCTCTATTTTCCATCTTAATAGATTACTTTTCCCCCCCATCTCTAATGGTTTTCACCTGTAGTGTCACTCTTCTTCTCTTTCAGCACTTCAGGGATCTTTAACCTTCAGATAGTCCTTTTTCCTCCAGCAATCCCTTCCTTTCCACTGACCCCTCTTTTCTCTGCTTTCAAATAGTCTCTGTGCTTAAAACTGTTCTATATAGTATGATACTGTTCTCTCTAGTTTGGGTCTGTATCTCTTCTATACAACCAGATTCAAACTACAACGTTATGCCTCCGGCTATAATTTCTCAGCCACATTCTCTCCTTCATTTTCTGTGGAATTAGTTCTATTCCCAAACTACAACAGAATGTTTGAAAATTATATTTGGAACTGTAGTAATTGAATCCACTGACCTAATTTCATTCTTCATTTCCCTTGCTCTCTCTGTAGCATTTGATACTACTCTGTCCCTGCCTTGAAAGAGTCTTCTTTCTCCCACTGCAACCGAGTGAGCATGCCCTAAAATTCAGTGCCTGGGCATATGCTTCTCTCTGGACATACTTACATTCTTACAGTGGTTAAGAACTACCTTACCTTCCACTTTGGGCAGCTAAATCTAAAATCTCTGGCTCCAGACCTGAAGTCTCTTTTGATCTCTACTCTTCTACTTGCAATTAAAGAGGAAAAAACTTATTTAAGAAATATTACAGGATTTCTGACCTTGTGCCCTACCCTTCTCCTTACCAGTTGTTCTTGATTATCAAATCTAGTTTTATCTTCCTAAATTATATATTTTATTTCATTCTCCTGTTCAAGAATTTTTACTAATTCCTGTTGACTGTAGGTTATAAGCCTAAACTTAGGTGGCTTTGCTTCTTATGCATTGGGAATTTTAAGAACCAGAAGACCAAAAAAAAAAAAAAAAAAAGAGAGAGAGAGAGAGAAAGAAAGAAAGAAAGAAAAAAAGAAAATAAGTAAAATTATTTTTGAAAATACCTTAGGAAGAAGCCATGGTAAAGACTGATAACACAATGATTGATCAATTCATCCAATATATTTATTAAAATTATTTAGGTGTGATATTTAGGGAGTAAAAATCACATTTTCAAAGTATACAGTTTGATTAGTTTTTTTTTTTAAAGATTTTATTTATTTATTTGACAGAGAGAGAGAGATCACAAATAGGCAGAGAGGCAGGCAGAGAGAGAGGAGGAAGCAGGCTCCCCGCTAAGCAGAGAGCCTGATGTAGGGCACGATCCCAGGACCCCGATATCATGACCCGAGCCGAAGTCAGAGGCCTAACCCACTGAGCCACCCAGGTGCCCCTGTTTGATTCGTTTTTAAGCACCACCACAATCAAGATATAGAACATTCCTGTTACCCTAAAATTTTCCATGTCCCTTTGTAGTCAGAGCTCTCTCTGACACTCACACCATGGTCAGACTTTGATCTATTGTTTTTGAAGATAATTTTGATATTTCTGGAATTTCATATAAATGGAATCATACAGTATGCTACTTTCACTTCGCATAACAAATCATACAGTATGCTACTTTCACTTAGCATAACAGTTTTTTAATTATAAATGGTTTTGCCTGTATCAATAGTACATTCTACTAAGTAGTTTCCCGCTGTATAGTTGTGCCACAATTTGTTTATCCAGTTGTCAATTGATAGACATTAGGCACATTTTTAGTTTCTGGCTATTGTGAAGAAACCGTCTAGGAATATTCAAATTAATTTCTCTTGAGAAAATACCTACAAGTGGGATTTCTAGACTGTCTAATAAGTGATCCTTAATTTTATAAGAAACTAGCAAGCTGTTTGCCAAAGTAGCTTATCATTTTGCATCATCAACACAATGTCTGAAAATTCTAATTGTTCCAACCTTCTCATTAACACTTGGTATCGCCAGTCATTTTTTATTTTTGTCACTCTAATGAATATCTCATGGTATCTTATTAGAGTTTTAGTTTTCATTTCTTGATAAGTCATGATATTGAGCATGCCAATGCTTTTTGGCCACGATACTTAATGGTCGTATACCCATTAAAAGATTTTTCTTCTCTCTTTAAGTTTTCAGAGTTCTTTACATAGTGAGGAAATAAGCCCATTATTAGATACATATTTTATAAATATTTTATAATCTCTTGCTTGTCTCTTCATTTACTCTAATAGTATCTTGCAAAAAGAAACTAATTTTAATTTTGATACAGTTCAATTTATCTTTTTTTTTTCTTTTATGATTTATGTTTTTGGGTCCTAAGAAATTTTTGCCTAAATAAAGGTAATAAAGATATTTTACTGTAGTTTATATGGAAGTTTTATAGCTTTAGCTCTGACATTTAAGTGTGTGTTCCATGAATGGTTCCATGAATGGATCGTAATTTGTGAGAAAAAAGACAGACTTTATTTGGTTAGGACCCTCCAAAAAATGTTGAAAAGAAATAGTGAGGTTGGACATCCTTTTCCTATTCCTGTTGTTAGAAGCAGTAACATCATTATTTTGTTATTAAGAAGGATATCAGCTCTAGGGTTTTCTTTTCTGTTTTGTTTTGTCTAATTTTTAGAACTTTTTTTATTTCAAATTGAAGAAGTTCCTAGTTTCTAGGGACCATTTTAATGAATTTGATTTGTATTTTACTTAATTGTTTTTCTGACTTTCTATCGGTTGAAAAAAAGTGTCCTTTTCCAGTGAATTGTATGAATTAATTTTTTAAAAAGATTTTATTGATTTATTTGACAGAGAGATCACAAGTAGGCAGAGAAGCAGGTAGAGAGAGAGGGGAAAGCAGGCTCCCTGCTGAGCAGAGAGCCTGATGCGGGCCTCGATCCCAGAACCCTGAGATCATGACCTGAGCCCAAGGCAGAGGCTTTAACTCACTGAGCCACCCAGATGCCCTGTATGAATTAATTTTAATTGTTGAACTAACCTTACTGCTATACTACAATATGACGTATTATACTTTTTATATAATCCTGGATAAGTATATTGTCATCAGTTATAGGATTCTAGATTGAGATTTTTTGCCTTTCAGTAGAGATGTTGCTTCATTGTCTATAAGCATTCATAGTTTCTGACAAGAGGTATCCTTTGATTTGTAATTATTTTTTCCTATATATACATATATAGTGTCTTTTTTCTCCTGAGGATGCCTTCAAGATTTTCTCTTTATTTTTGACTTTTACTATTTTTACTATGATTTGTCTATTTGTGTTTTTCTTCTTCTTTCTCTTTCTTGGAAGTGTCTGAACTTCTTGAATATATAGGTTTTGTTTCCAATTGTTTTGGAAGTTTTACATGTATTTTAGAATCTTGGATACTGTCTTGCGGGTTTCGAAAGTTCAGTTTGTTTTTTCATTCTTTTTTCTCTACATGTTACAGTGTGGATAACTTCTATTTACTTACTTTCAAGCTCACTGATTCTCTACTGTATCTAGTTTGCTACTAAGCCCATCAAACAAATTTTTTTTAAAGGTCTTATTTATTTGAGAGGGAGAGAGTGCATGAGCAGGGTGAGGGGCACAGGGAGAGGGAGAAGCAGACTCCCTGCTGAGTGGGGAGCCGGATTTGGGGCTCTATCTCAGGAGCCTGAGAACATGACCTGAGCAGAAGTCAAATGCTTAGCCAGATGAGCTACCCAGGCACCCTATCAATCAAATTTCTAATTTCTGATACCATGTTTTTAATTTCACGCATTTCCATTGGATTCTTTTATTTATGGTTTCTATGTTTATGCTGAAATTTCCTATTTTGTATATAATATCCACTTTTTAGAAACTAGATTTCCTAATATATCAATTACAGTTATTTCGAAGTTTCTAGCTGAAAGTTCCAGTGTTTTGAACAACTTGGATATCTGTGTCTGGTTCTAGCAAACTTTTTTTTTTCCTTTTTGTATGCCTTGCAATCAATTATTGATTGAATAATAGACATTGTATGAAAATAAAAATAAACTGAAGTAAACAATATTTATGTCCATAAATTGTTACCCCACTTTATCAAGCCATTAATATGGGAGCAGAGTCAATAGTAGTCAGACTTGATTTGTTTCATTGCAACAAAGGCTTAAACGTCCCCTATTTTTGAACTGTACCTATATTGTATTTTATATGAGTTTTGGAATGCCAGATGGTTTGTTGAAGTGTTCCTTTTCCACCCTCAACCTCTGGAAAACACTATGTGCCTATTCTACAAGGATTGTGGAAAGAAAGCTTTGCATTCTTACATCTTCTGTAGCAAAAGATTGCAGTTGGTTGTTACTCATTGCAAGGCTCATGGTAGGAGCCATGGAAGGGGGGATGGGCCTTCACAGTTCTCCTCAAGTCTTGGTCTTAAGCTGGCTCTGTGCACCAAGACTGAGAATGGGGTCTTTTTCCATTTTCCTTTTCCCGCCCCTTCCTCGGTGGGATTTTTGCTATTCCTCCTCCAAGGTAGCTGACTGCTTTGATTTAGTAGGTGTTTCCACCAGCCAGTTTCTTGCCTTCCCCACAGCAGTAGATCTCTTCTTTATATCATTGCACATTCCTTGGCTTGAGTAGGCTACTCGCTTCTCCCCCAGGGGCAAATGGCTTTTTCTTACTATTAGTGCTGGTTAGAGGGGATGGATTTCTCTACTTCTTCCAGTAGCAGTTGCCTTTGTACTGGGCCCGCCCCTTCCCTTGTGGCAGCCAACCTTTGCCTGGGACCAATGGAAGGGACTTTCTATCTCCTGTAGACAGGTGCTTTTTTTTTTTTAATTGAAACAACATCAGTTGTTAGATATTAGAAGGGTTCTTGCTCTTCTCTCAGTGGCAGATACCTTTTTCTTTTTTCATGTCTGTCCCCACGCAGGAGCTGAGCTCATGTTGTTAAAGAGCTGGTAGTCAGGTGCAGACTCCCCGGGGGCATGGAGTCCCAGGATCCTGATCTCTCATGAGAACCCATACTAGGCTTTTAAGAATTTGCTAAAATGTGAGTTTACTTCTCACTTCCTTTTATGGCTGCTTTTATTTGCCTCCCATGTTCTGACAATAATTAAGCAGTTTGTGTATACTGTTTATCCTTAGAGGGGCTTGTTAACCTTGGAAATTTGGTTTGTCTGGATGATGTGAGCCGTCTGCGTGGTACAAGCAGGTGAACCCCCTCTGCACGGCATGGGGCACCGCCCTCCTGCAAGGCGAGGAGAATCGCAATGGGTAAAGCATGAATCAACCCTCCCAGTTAAAAGCGGCTTGCAGCTGGACTCCGGCATCTCGATGCCTTGTATCCTCAGCTTTCTGATTGTTAAAGAAAAAAAAAATGATGGTTTTTAGATCGCCTGGTTATTCCTCATTGTTAGCATGGGGGCAATGTTCTAATACTTTTTTTAATTCTAAGTGGAAGTAAAACTCCTCATACAATTAATTTTATTCCAATATTGAAATATATTATTCTTCTTTTCCCTGATTACTAAATAAACTCTCTGGCTTTCCCTGAAGAGTGATATGAATAAATAATACAACATTTTGAACACTAGAATGGGCCTCAGGAAGGTTAGATGTAGTAGTCTAAAAGAATTGAGGGAACTGAGGGCACTGAAGAAATAACAGATTCAGACTTCCTACCTCATACTTAGTAAATACAGTCTTTGAAAGAAATGGTGAATAAAATCACTAACATTATTCAACTCATTTTCTTCTTCTTTCTATATCTCTCTCTCTCTGGCTTTCCTCTCTCCTTCCCCACTAGCTGAATTCAAGTTAATATAATGGTTAGTATGTGAATCCTCTGTATTTAGCTTAATATTAAAGGCATTCCAGATAGGGTTTGCATGCTATAGTCTAGTTTTCTTCTCTTTCCAGAGAAGAACATCTATTCCAGGCAAACTTATCTTCTTCCTTCATTTCTTTCATGTTTTTGCTTTTGAATAGACTGTATTTTCCTATTCAGATTTTAACCTTGAATTTTTAAGACTTCTAAATTTTTCAGTAACGGAATTGCTACTAAAACTTATTTGTACATTTAGCATTTTTAAAGAAAAATCTAACTTGAATCCAATAAGTGAAGTGGGATGATCAGTAAACATACATTTTAAGTAATGCATGCATTTCCATGGCTCATTTCATCAGTCATAATAAGCTGCAGCCTGTATCATGTCTTTGAGCACTATGCAAATAAAAAACAAAACTGCTTTCTGTGGAATTTTTAAATAAAGAGCACCACCTTGTGGGAATATATATTTATATGAAATGAAGCCAGGAATAGTAAAGGAATACTAACTTATTTTTAAAATATCTGTAATTTATACTGTACTAAATTATTAGTGTAAAAAGAAAACATCGTACTTTTTCCTAAGGAAGATTAAAAGATAGCAAGAGAGAATTAGAAAATTTTCATTGTGTAATCATGTCAGTTTTTTTCATAGCCTATGAATCAATAAAAATCTTCTGCAAATTTTTAATTACTAATGATTCCTTTTAAATAAATGTTCTTCTAGAACTGATCTTTATCATAAAATAATAAATATTGTTATAAGGCATTATTAAGATGTTCTAATCCAAAAAAGCCTTACTTTAAAAATAAGGAAACCAAAACTGGGGGAGTGTATTTAGTGTGTTCATTAGGTATATCCAATGGTGGGATAGGTATGTTCATGGAACCATCATTGCTGTTTGCCTGACTGGTTTTGCCCAATTAGCAGAAATTAGAGTATAGTAATGCTTCATTGACCTCTACTAAGAATATAGATTAAGATGTTGATTTTGTTATAATAAAACAATGCATAATATATAATATACTATTGACTGCTTAAAAATAGTTATTTTTCTAGACTATGGTACATTGTTCCTATTTCTTTTTTAACTGCAAATAGTGCATCTATTGTTTCATGGAACTTAATTTGAAAAAACTTAACATTTTTATGGATTAAAGTATTGCTGGTTCTTTTAAAAGTTCTACATTTGGCATTGTTTTATTTCAGCTTACTTTCAAAGATTGGACTAAAGTGTATTGATACTCTTCTTACAAAGAGGAACCTAGAACTAGAAAGTAGTTCTCCCCACAAATATAAAAAACAAGCATAGCTTTCCTCAGCATATGAAACACTGGTCTTATGCTATAGAACTTCGGGTTTCCTTACTACTTTTTGATATCAAGTCATAATCATTCTTCCACGTTGAAATCGCGGAAGAATAAAATGTGGGGTTTTTTTGTTTGTTTATTGTTTAATTGTTATTGTTTAAACATGGAATTTTGTTAAGCCAGGTTTTGCCCTGTTGTAACTTGTGTGAGTTGGGCAAATATTTCTATTGAGTTTAAGCAATCTGACTTTGATTCTTGCAGTTTGTTGGAATCTTTATGAATCCTGATTCTGTTCTTTGTTTCTTATTTCTCTAATTTTGAGTGATGAATATAATTTATTTATAAATATATTTTTGAATCTTCATATACAGTAGCAACAGTGAACTAGAAAGTGTCAGTTAGAGTTGAGTCTTCTGGTAACCTACATTCAGGTGACTCCCAATACAGTTATTCATTCTGTTAAGAAACCATCTCATCACATCATCCAACTTGTATGTCCTCATCTTTATAGGTGATTTATAGAAGCTGTAGGACCAGAGTCTCTGAAAGTATTTTAGTGGTTGAGGGGTCTTTGATGCTTATGTTTCTGTTTTTGTAAGTCTTCTTTGTGGTACATTTATTGGAAACCTATCCTTCAGAGAGATGACACGTGACAATAAATTATTTTGAGTAAATTTCAAATAATAATCCTTTTGCTTTTTAAGCCAATCTGAATAGAGTATTTGAATGATAGCATATTGTACTTTCATAAGATATTTTAAATAACCTGGATATGTATGTTGTAAGAATTAAATGAGTGAATGTATATAAAATCCTTAGTACAGTGTCTGGCACATAGAGGTTTCTGAATATATTTGTAGTTTTTATTAACATTATCATTATTATATCCCCAGGAAATTCTTGGAACAAGTAGAAGGATCAGAGGACTATAAGTATTGTACAGAACTGAAAACTAAGGCCAGAAAAATAAAATAACATGTAAAATCTTACATAAGTACTATATAGAAATTATTCTATAACTAGAGCTAATCTACTTTTCTACCTTTTTTTTTTTGGTTTTTCTTTAACTCAGTTATATAAGCAATTTTTATGTTAGTCTTATTATAACAGGTTTGTGAAAAAATTGTGTATGTGTATATATTTGAAATAGCAAGCTTAGAGTATGTACAATAATGTAATCAGAAGGTAAAATATGCCAATGAGTTTAATCAATAAGACACCATTACAAGACAATAATATGAAAGTAGTGTGAAATACAGTATGCATTGTAAAAGTGGGGATATAGGGCGCCTGGGTGGCTCAGTCCATTAAGCATCCACCTTTGGCTCAGGTCATGAACTCAGGGTCCTGGGATCAAGTCATGTGTCAGGCTCCCTGCTCAGCAGGGAGTCTGCTTCTCCCTCTGCTCCTCCTCCTGCTTGTGCTTGTGTGCTATCTCAAAAATAAATAAGTAAATTAAAAAAAAAAGTGGGGGAATAAACAATAAGTATGCCAGTTTGACTAGGTCAGAGTTTTCATTAGTGAATAGGTTCCATTTTGTTATATACCAGACTCCCTGACACTCAATGATTTAAGACAGTAACTATTTATTTAGCCTACAGTTCTATGAGGTGGCAATTTGGGGTGGGCTCTACAGGCCAGTTCTGTTGATGTGAGCTATGCCGAGGTGAGCTTGGCTGGGCTTGTTCATATGACTGTAGTCAGTTGTCAGATCAAGAAGGCTGGCTGGTTTAAGATGGCTCAGCTGGTATGGCTCATCTTGTGTGTTCTCTCATTCTCCTCCTGGGCCAGGTATATTTAATAGGTAGCAGTGGCAGAAGTCTCAAGAAGGAAGGCAGAAACACGAAAAGTCTCTTGAGGCTTTGATTCAGAACTCACATTATTCCATTTCTGGAGCATTCTATGTTCCACAGTAAATTATAAGCCAGTCCAGATTCAAGGAGTAGGTAACTGCCCTCATCTTGCTAGTGGGTAGATCTGCAAAGAGTTGTGGTCACTTTGGTAACCTACCACAACCAAAATTGTAGCCATGGAAATGAAAATGGTACACACTGTGAGATAATAATCAAGGGGACTTGGAATCAGACAAAGAAATGAAGACAGTAGAAAAGTCAAGTTAAATTATTTGAACTAAGTGACTCAGTTAGTGAGAAGCAACATAATTTATGTGGTTAAAGAGTTGTAGTAAGGTTTGCCTGGATTAAAAGTCCTTCAATTTTACTACCAATTCCCTTCACTAAAAACTGGCCTTAAGCATGTCATTTAATTTAAGTTCTCATCTGTTCCCTCATTTATAGAAAACTGGATATGATAATACCTACCTCAGGTGATGGGAAGGATTAAATGAAATCATTCAAATAAAGTGCATGATTGTATGCTTGATATAGTAAAGACTTATAACTGTCATTAGTTTAATAATTGTGGAATTCATATTTTCTTGATAGTATTACAGGTAATGACAAAATCTGATTACAATAAAAATATTGCAGGAAGAAAACTCTGTTGAAAGTAATTCTGTTTGGGACAAGATTTGACTGCGACATCAATGGAAATAGTTTCTGGGGCACTGAACATTTTAAACTGGAACTTCAGATGGAAATCAGAGAGAGAGATACCCATATAGGGATGACAGTTAATTCCAAGGAATGCAGGAAATCTGCACCAAAAATCTGTGTAAGGAGAAGAGCACGCAGCCAACACTAAGTATTTAGGAATTTAGAAGATTAGATTATGATTAGTTTGGCCTGTTTGATCGTACATATAAGATAGGATGGTATTTTTATTGTTGTTTGCTTCCTGGCTCTAAATTTTTGCTCATTCTGTTTTTAGTTGTTTACATCATCACCAACTGTTAGATCTTACTCCTCTGCAAAGACTTACTCATATATCCTCTGCTTTCCATGCTTAATGATCTCAACTTGTATAAATCATAACAGCTCCAGAAATATTTTAATTGAATAAAAAGAAATGCAAGATTTATAATATAATGAGATTCCAAAATATTTAATATTTCATATATGATAAACATTAAATTTAAACATATCTAATCATGTATATTTATATATAATCATGTTCACATTTGAGTATCATCAGTGATAGCTAAACTTCCCCAAACTCAAATTAAACAAAATAAAATAAAATGAAGAAACCTAATAGTTCTTCCTGATAGTTAAGTATAAATTTAGCACTACCAGGTACCAGTGCTAATAACTAACTGTATCTAATATAGGAAAACATGGAACCATCTGGTTTCTTCAAAAACACCCTTGTATTTATTTTATTAATGGCTCACCACAGGGCAGAGCATTGTCCAGATCAACAATTTTGGTCTCCATTGTATAATTTAGTATTATAATCTTAATGTGAACTCTTCAGTGAGATATTGTATCACTTTTCAGTCTTATTCAGTAGACATTTAATTAGAATATATTATGTAAAGTATGTTCTTGTTTTAACTTTCTTCATTTAAATTCCCCAAAAATAAAATAAAATAAGACATTTCAGCATTGGTAGAACCTATTGTGACTGCATAATATATTGTATTGCTGACTTTAGGAAAACTAATTTTTTCAACTGGGTAGACATTCTTTGTAAATGTGGTTAAGAGGGGAACGTGTGTGTATGAGTCATGCAGGAGGTGGGAGGGGATGTGGGTGGTTGTAGTTTATTTTTCTAGGCTGTAGGTGGTATTTTGATATTTTGGGGATATTTCAAGGCTTAGGAGCGAACGTTCTATTGTACTTTCTATTTTCTTTTGTCAGAGTTATGCTGAATGTTGTTTTTGTTGTAGGTGGTATTTAGAAATTTGATCCAGAGGAACATGTTTTAAGAGAAAAAAAGTGGGATAAATCAATATCAGTCAAACATACTCCTACACTGCTCATCTGGTAGTTGTTATTGCCTTTGTAGTTTTATTTTATTTTATTTTATTTATTTTTTTGTGAGACAGAGAGTGAATGATGAACAAATTGTTGACTTTCATATCTGATACACTAAGGGCTTTGACAAATGCCTTAATAATAAGTACTTCCCTCAAAGGAGAGAAAAGTGACAAAAAACTAGAGAAGAAATGCAGGAAAGAGACACCTAAATATATAGAAGCGAGAAAGAAAATTTAAGACAAAAAAAGGAAAAGCTAGGATTGCTGTCTCCATTTTCCTGTATTAATGGAACTCTAAGAAATTCTTATATAGAGACTTCATATTTATAAAATTATTATCGTCCTGCCTTGATCTTTTATGGATGCAATCAGTGAAGCCAACGTTGCTTCAAGATCCATCCCTAGCATTCCATAAAATCATCTAAATTCGTGACTCCAAGTATAGCTATAAAAATTACCTATCACTGTAAGGATAAATTTATCTGATCATATAGATACTTCTTTTATTTATTACTTAGGTTTTTCCTGAGCTCTAGATCTACTTTATAACTTAAATGTCACGTAAGCACCTTAAGTACAAATCCAGTCTTACCCTCTTTTTTTTTTCCTCCTATGTTCTATATTTTACTAAATGGTTCTTCTACCAAGTCAGACAGACACTCCAGTCCAAAACTTGGATATCATTCTTTTGAATCCTTTTTTCTGAACGACTCTCTCATTGACAACTTCCATCAATTTCATTTTCAAAATACAACTCAAACCAAACATTTCTTTTCTTGTTGCAGTCACAGGCCTGGTCCAAATCACCGCTGCCTTATAATTAGACCTCTGCAACAGCCTCTTCATTAGATTCTTTATGCACTGTTTCACTCCCTCAAATTATTCTATAAATTTGGCCTGGCATTTTTTCTGTAATATGTAAATCTGATCACAGCGAGGCTACAGTGGGATTCCTGAGGAAGTAAGTTGGAGCACAGGAGACATTACTCAAATGAGGGAATCCAGAAGCGGAGCTTTAGAAGATCATATTGTCACAGATGGTGAGGACAAGATCAAGGTCTAGCCATCTGCATGTGTGTCAGAGATGAACTACTGGAGGTGAGGAGACTGAAGAACTGAAAAAGCAGGGTGCTGATTGAATTTCCTGTGATTTTTTTAAGCCATTAAGAATGGCGATAGGAGGGCGCCTGGATGGCTCAGTGGGTTAAAGCCTCTGCTTTCGGTTCAGGTCATGATCTCAGGGTTCTGGGATGGAGGCCTGCTTCCTCCTCTCTCTCTCTCTGCCTGCCTCTCTGCCTACTTGTAATCTCTCTCCCTGTGTCAAATAAATAAATAAAATCTTAAAAAAAGAAAAAAAAAGGAATGGTGATAGGAATAGGTGGATGACCTGGACTTTTACCCTTACCTGGAAGTGATGAGGAAGCACCTCCCTGACCCAAACACTGGATTAGTCAGTAGAGGCATGCTAAAGCATAATAGTTAAATAAATTCCAGGAATCCTAACGTAATACCCAAAATGTCCAGGTTTCAACAGATGTTAATCCTGAGATAGCACAATGGTTAGAATGATGTGATGAGGATTTTATTTTATTTTTAAAGAATATTTTATTTATATATTTGTTAGAGAGAGAGAAAGAGCACAAGCAGGGGGAGCGGCAGAGGGAGAGGAAGAAACAGGCTCCCTGCTGAGCAAAGAGCCTGATTTGGGATTCAATCCTAGGACCCTGAGATCCTGACTCATGACCTGAGCCAGATACAGGTGCTTAACTGAGCCACCCAGGAGTCCCCCCCCCACACTTTTAAAAAAGATTTTATTTATTTATTTATCAGAGAGAGAGTGCACAAGCAGGGGGAGCAGTAGGCAGACGAAGAAGCAGGCTCCCTGTTGAGCAAGGGGCCCCATGATCATTAGCAGGACCCTGGGATCATGACCTGAAGGGAAGAAAGCAGACACTAAGCCAGCTGAGCTTAGTGACCCAGGCGTCCTCTCAATGGAAATTTTAAACCAAAAGGTACAGTACCAAAACTGTAAATGCAGTGGATGGGCTCAACAGCAGAATGAAGAAGGCAGAGGGAAAAAAAAAAAGATTATTTGTTCTGACAAACAGAGTAAACAAACTGAAAAACAGTCGCATGAACATGTAGAACTAAAACGAATTATCTGTTCATGTCAATAGAGTCCAAGAAGGAAAGGAGCAAGAAGGTGAGTTGAAAAATATTCTAATAATGAAAAATTATCATTTTTGACTAAATCCCAAATAGGATAGTTTCAAACATCTACACCAGGACACATGCCAAATTTCTGAAAGAAATGACAAAGAAAAAAACCTAGAAATCAACCAGACAGAAGTAGCACATTATCTATTACAGAAAACCAATATGAATGAGAGTAGAATTTCATAAACCTTGTCTCTCAGAAGAAAGTGATACAGTATTTTCTAAGTGTTGAAAGAAAAGAACTGTGAACACAGAATGTTATCGTTACCTGGTGAAAGTATCCCTTAAAAATGTCGAGGACATTCAGGACTTTCTCAGATGAGAGCAAAGTAAGAGAATTTGACATCCACACCTACTCAAAAAGAACGTCTAGGAAAAAAAACATATGGAAGAAATTCCTTGACATTGGAATGGGCAGTGACTTTTTGGATATGACACCAAAAGCACAGGCAACAAAAGCAAAAATCAATGAGTGGGATTACCGCAAACTAAAAAGCCTCTGCACATCAACGAAAGACAAATATGAAAGACAAATATGATTTTACTCATGTGTGGAGTTAAAGAAAACAAATAAAAATGGTGGGAGGAGATCCAAACCAAGAAACAAACTCTTAACTATGGAGAACAAACTGATGGTTAGTAGAAGGAGGTGGGCAGGAGGGATGGGTTAAATAGGTGATGGGGATTAAGGACAGCACTTGTGATGAGCACCAGGTATATGTAAGCGATGAATCACTAAATTCTACACTTGAAACCAATATTGTACAGTATGTTACCTGGAATTTAAATAAAAACTTGGGAAAAAATTTTAAAAAGCCTCTGCACAGCAAAAGAAATACTTTTTTTTTTTTTAAATGAAAAGGCAACTTATGGAATGGGAGGAAAAAAAAAGAGAAAGAATGTCTAAAGGCAGGTCTCTAAACAGAAAGAATAACAGTAGGCCACTGGGAACATCAGGAAAGAAGAAAAAACATGGAAGGGGCAGAAATATAGACTTTCCTTCTCCTCTTAAATTTTCAAAATCTACTTAATGGTTGAAACAAAAATTACTACACTGTCTAAGGTGGTTCTCAAAAGCGATTATGATGACAGGCAATGTGTCTGAAAATTATACGTGCAGCCTGTTCCTTCAAGGAAAAATACTCTGCTTTTCGCCACAAGAGGGCAATGCAAAATCCTCTGGGAGAAGGATTGCTTTTGACTGTAGATAATTAATGTGTAAGACTGGAAAATGACTTAATTTCAGGAAGTTATTAACAGCCTTCTCAGCTCTGGGGAACCACAAAGTTACAATACTTAAATACTTTTTTCATCCCACAAAACAAGCTTACAGAACTCACTCTGGTTTGATTAAAAAAAAAAATGGGATTCATTGTTGCAGCAGGAACATTCAAAGAAAGAATGGACACTTCTTGCCTTCTCCATAATTTTAAACCCTTAGCTATAAAATTCATTACAAGCTACAAAAAGATGCCAGCCTTTGAAACAACGGTTTGTACAGAGCAGCCCATGAGAACAGAACCCTCTGTTGTAAAGGTTAGAGACATTTCTAGAAATGAAAGAAGCTTCAACTTTTATTTGGAATTCATATTTGGTGTGGCAGGGCACAAAACTACTTTACTGGAAAAAAATAGTAGCATTTTCCTTATATTTCAAGCCATTCCAAAGTGGGAACCAGACGATCAGAGAGAACCCTTAACAGATTTTTTTTTAACCTCCCAGCTTCGACAAAAAGATTTTTTACCTCCCAGCTTTGTAGTGTTTTAAGTACCTGGTCTCATTTTTGGTGTATATTCCTGAGTTCCTAATAAAAATACAAAGAGCTATTACCCCCTCAGCCTACCCCCCAAAAATCAAATTACCTTAGATCATCTTAATGAGGAATTACGGCTACTTTGATACTCTTCCATCTTGTTTGATGGTTTCTATTTAGTCTCATTATCTTCATATGTTTACTCACACAGTTTTTATCTGTACAAATATTTGAACCTCAGTTTATTAAGATTTTTTTCTTTTGCTCATGAAATTCCTCTTGCGGAGAATATTCTATTCCTATATGTACTATATACCCTTCTCTACTAGCAAGCTGCTTTTTAACTTTCAAAAACTTTAGCTTTCAATTTAAAAGCCACTTCCTCTGGGAAATCTCTCCAGTTTTGTTTTGCTTTTTTTTGTTTGTTTTGTCATTTGTTTTGCTGTCCTGCCAATACATACATACATACACACATACATACATACATACATACATACATACATACAGCATTAGCAACAACAGCCTAACTATTATCACAGCACTAGTTTTCTTAGTTCCCAGGTGATCTCCAGGATATCTTGTGTTACATTGATGTAGTTTTTGAATGTAGTTGAGGTCCAGAGCCAACTGCCAAGGAAGAATTCTTGAGAGATCTTTGGTGCAAAACAATGGTGTTATTAAAGCATAGATACAGGACCTGTGGACAGAAAGAGCTCCTGCTGCTCGGGGTTTGTGAGGAGCAACGGAGGACATACTTTGGGGTTGGGGGAAAGTAAAGGTAAGGCAAGTTTCAAAAGGATTTGCATATGCTAAAGAAGATTCAGGAAACCGGAGTCCTTGCTGTTGTCAAACCAAGTTTGTTTTTCCCTCTAGCAAGGTATTAACATTAAGACTGTTGGGAGCTTCCTGGAGGAACTTTATACTCTGCCTGCAAGTATTTGTCAATGGGCTGCAGGTTATAAGGATATTTAATTTTATCTACAGTTCCTTCTGCCTTTGTTTCCCACATCAACAGTTTATTAGAGTTGTTTGCAGATCTGCTTCTCCACAAGGTTGTTGGAAACTAAAAGTGGTGACAATGAGAAACTAATCACTTAAATCTCCAGAATCAAAGGCAGGGCCGAGCACATGATTCCAGTGTCTGGTTTATTAAAAATTTCCTAAGAAAAAATAAACTTTTTTTCTTTCTAAATATCCCAAGCCTTTCTACAGGTTATTCTTTTATACTTTGCACGAGAAATAAATCACAGATGTGCTTCAGGAGTATGATATTGGAAAGTGTTTTCTTTTCCAACAGTTCCATTAAGGCAGAAGAGCATTATAATATAGATAGCAACGCTTTGTTTTTTGGAGTCTGACAGTTACCACACTCATCACTTACTAGATATGTGAAAATGATCAAATATTTTTCATCTCTGCAAGACTCAATTTTTCGCGTTAATACCATAACTACTTCAAAAGAGTTGCCATGAATATTAAGTGTAAGAAACCAAGTAAATGTAGTACTTACAGAGTGCTTTGCACAGTGTGAGTGATCATTACATTTCCTAGTTAGGCAGAAACTGAGAGTCCAGTTAGGTCTTCAGTGCTACTGAAAATCAGAGTGTCAACAAATTTAATAGAGACCTATCAGTTGGCCAGAGCCCACGGCCAGAAAAGAGGAGTAGTTTGGAGCAACCAAGGGCCATTGAGGCCCTCAGGACACAGGCATAGCCTCTGCCTCCTTTCACATACATCCTGGTTTACTTTTCTTTGGCTCCGAGATTAAAAACTGCATTTGCAGTTTGCAGACTTCCTTTCTTATTCCTAGAGCAGCTGAAAATGTAAATTATGTAATTTCCATCACCAGCTAAGAGAAAGCTAATGGTAAAACAAAGGAATGGGAAACGCAAAGAGAGCAAGAATCGAGTAACAAAGATGTTCAGATGTCCAGCCCAGTGTTCAGATGTCCAGCCCAATGCAGTCCATCAAACTATATTATTTTATTGCCTTGTTTGTTAATTACCTTTGCTTTTTTTTTTTTTTTCCCTTGAGGGAGCAAGTTGGGGGATGGAGGGTGGATCAACAGAGGGAGAAAGAGTATTATTAAGCAGGCCCACGCCCAGTGCAAAGCCAACTCTTTCTTGGCTCCATCGCAGGACCCTGAAATCATGATCTGAGCCCAAATCAAGAGTTGGTGACTGAGCCACCCAGGCACCCCACTACCTTTGTATTTCTAAGAATTTTAGTGCAGTACACACCCGAACACTTCCAGATAGATGATTTTGTGTGCGTATATATGGGAGAGGGGCGTTTGGAATATAGGTGAGGTTTGGTTGGGTGAGGTCCAGAGCCGACAACCAAGGAAAAATTCTTGAGACGTCTTTGGTGCCAAATGGTGGTTTATTAAAGCGCAGGGACAGGACCAGTGGGCAGAAAGAGCTGCTGCACTAGGGTTGTGAGGGGTGGCTGATTATATACTATGGTGTTGGGGAAGGTAAGGAAAAGGGAGGTTTCAAAAGGATTTTCATATGATAAAGAAGACTCACAGGATACGGGAAGCCTTGCCATTGTCAAGTCAAGTTAAGGTTGTTTTTTGCTCTAGCAAGGCATTAAATTGTGAAGATACAGGCTTCCTAGAGGAGCCTGCTTCAAGTATCTGTTAATGGGCTGAAGATTATAAGGACATTTAATCGTAACTACATTTCCTTCTGGAAGCTACGCTATTGATAGAAATGCTTTGCTCTTGTAGATTGCTAAGACATTTATAAATTTAGAAAGGCTCCTGTCTTGCAGGATTGTGATCTCTATAAGTTAACTATTTGTTTTTCCTTTCCTTAGCTTTAGGGCAGCTAGGAGTGCCTGAGGAATGTCATATATATCACATCTTGAGGGGGTGGTTGTGGGGTGTCAGCTTCTGCTTTGTCCTTAGCTAGCCTTCTGTTCCCTCATTATTTATATACATAGACACCTATATTTATATACATACATATATATAGTGGGATTCATGAAATGATTTCCAAATGATGTAAGGATGATCTTTAAGAGAAATTATTACAGGATTTTTGTCCCCTTAGTGCCTGGGCTCTTGGTCACCTTGCTTCGAAGAATGAAGAGGTAGACTAGGTGAAGATTGGTGTGCAGCAAAGCACCAGAGGTGAGGTAGAGGTTTAGTCAAAGGAACTGGCCTCAGAGAGAATTATTTTCACAAGATCAGTCATTCATTCAGTAAGAACTTTAATGTGAATGTAGGGTCCAGAATTTATCCAGACTCTTAAATCAGCATTTTTTTTCACCAGACAACACTGACAAATTCAGTAGTATAATCCAATTTTATATTCACTATAGTGACTAGAAATGTGTATTTTAATGTAAATATTACTAGTGGCATCGAAATCAATGTCTAATTGTATGAATCAGGTTAAAAAAAAGTTCTACAGCCCTTCCATAGGAATGTTTATGTAAGAATGTGGCAGAGACTAGAGGCAGGATTTTTCTTTTTTAATGAAAGCATTATGTAGAAAAGATGCAATTAGATAGAAAATATTTATTTTTAAAAATCATGGTATGTCTGAAATAGTTTTAGCTACAGTAGGAACCGACTTTGATCTCTGATGGCTAAAGCAGAAGTTTTATGATTTTGCCTTGAGCTTTTAGAGGTAGTGATCTAGTAAAGAATGGAGTTAATGGATCAGAAAGTCAGCAGGACCTCAGGCTTCCAAAAACAATTTGATGATGATGCAGTCTAAAGAATAATGATAATATGAAAGTATGGCAATAGGAGATACAGGTACTTTCTTTGGGTTTCCTAGCACCTGAAACTCTTTCATATGCTTAGAGAATTTTTCACCATGTACCCCCCCCAAGTTTTATTGGGTGTTGACAAAATCGACACATGGCATTTTGTAAGTTTAAGGTATATAACGTAACAATTTGATGTATGTAAATGGTATGCAGTGATTACCATGATAAGTTTAGTTCATGTCCACCACTTCACGTAGTTGTATTTTTTTCTTGTAATGAGAATTTTTAAGATCTACTCTGTTAGCAACTTTCATATATACAAATACAGTATCATTAACTATAGTCTCCATGTACATTACATCCCCAGGACACATTTATTGTATAACTAGAAGTTTGTATCTTTTAACCACCTTCACCCATTTCTACCAGCCCTCAGCCCCCACCTCTGGCAACCACCGATCTATTCTCTGTATTCATGAATTGGTTTTTTCTTAGATTCTACCTACAAATGAGATCATACAGCATTTGTCTTCCTCTCTCTGGCTTATTTCACTTAGAATAATGCCCTCAAGTTCCATCCATGTTGTCAAAAAAGGAAGGATTTCTGTCGAAGTCCAGCTCCAGCAACAGTCAGGGTCCCTGAAGGAAAGGACGGCGTCAGCAATATGAAATGAGGAGACAGACTCGGATGATGTTTCAGGAGTCTCCCAAAACCTCAGGGCTCAGGGTCCTTTTTTTTATATCATTGTAACAAAGGATGATCAAAGACACAACCAGGATGTTTATTCATTGATCAAAGGAGCCTTGGTAGATGAGTTTGGTGTTTTCTCAGAGGCCGGATAGATGAGGCCTGCTTTTCTTACCTGTATCATAAGTCTCCTGGGGCCTGCATAGTTTTAACAGAGCTCCCCTCCTGTTCCTTTGTTTTAAGGTCTCAACTAGTTCTGACTTAAATCACTGGTTTGGTAAAGATTCGTTAGTCATTATGTTTTGAGGTAAAAGGCTATTCATCCTGGGGGAGGGACAATATGGTGCCAGACCTTCTCTGGCAATATTTCAGGACTATCGAGGCATGCTTATAGAGGGAGTAAATCATCTATATAGGGAAAAGGTGAATCATACTAAGAGTAAAGTTGACTACTGCTTAACAAATCTAACCCATTCTCTCTATTCATAGCATTCTAGGTCCTTTGGACTGCAAGCCGCTTTTAACTGGAAGGGATTGATTAATGCTTTACCCATTGTGGTTCTCCTCGCCTTGCAGGAGGGCGGTGCCCCATGCCGTGCAGAGGGGGTTCACCTTCTCGTTCCATGCAGACGGCTCACATCAGATTTCCTTCTTTTTATGGCTGAATTATACTCCTTCCTATACATATATCACATGTTCTTTATCCATTCATCTGTAGACAGGCACTTAGGTTATTTTCATTTCTTGGCTATTGTGAATAATGCTGAAATGAACATGAGGGTGGCACTGTCTTTTCAAGATAGTGATTTCACTTCTGGCAGATATATACCCAGAAGTTAAATTGCTAGGTCATAGGGTAGTTCTATTTTTAATTTTTTGAGAAACCTCCATACTGTTTTCCATAGTGGCTACATCAGTTTGCCTTAGTGTGCAAAGTTTCCCTTTTCTCCACATCCTCACTAACACCTCTTATCTCTTATCTTTTTGATAATAGCCATTCTAACAGTTCTCAGTTGATTTCTTACTGTGGTTTTGATTTGCATTTCCCTGATGCTTCGTAATGTTGAGTACCTTTTCTTATATTTGTTGATCATTTGAATATTTTCTTTAGAAAAATGTCAGTTTGAGACCTTTGCCCATTTTCACATTGAATTATTTGGGGTTTCTTTTTGCTATTAAGTTATGAGTTTCTTATATTTTTTTGGATATTAACCCCTTATCAGATATGTGATTTGCAAATATTTTTTTTCCCATTCCATCATTTGCCTTTCATTTTGTTAGCTGTTTCGTTTGCTCTGCACGGGCTTTTTAGCGTAATGTAGTTCCACTTGTGTATTTTGCTTTTATTGCTTGTCTCACCAAGTATCTCAGGGGAAAGCAGAGCCTATGTGCCTTATTGAAGCTACAAAAATCTGGCTTTTGGGGTTTTCATGTGGTCAAGCAAGAACTGTATTCTCTGGACATAGCAAGTCTTCTGTGGCCAACTAGCACTGTCAATGAGCGTTCGTGATCAGAGAGGCATCCATATCGGGGAGTTGTATTTGTTTCTCACCACTACTGTAATAAATTAGCACAAATTTAGTAAGTTAAAACAACACAAATTTAATATCTTTTCAAGAAGTCAGAAGTCTGAAATTGGTCTTATTAAGCTAAAATCAAGGTGTCAGCTGTGAAAGTTCTATTCCTTCTGACTTTTCTAAGGGAGAACCTGTTTCCTTGTCTTTTCCAGCTTCTAGAGTCCACTGCATTCCGTGGCTTGTGGCCCCTTCCATCGTCACCATGCCAGTAGTCTATCATACCCAAATCACTTTTTCACCGTTGGCATTCTGCCTCCCTTTTATAATAACTGTTGTGGTTATGTTTAGGGCCACTGAATGATTCAAGATAATCTTAACATCTCACGATTCTTAGGTTAAGCCTTTATGCATTATAAGGCAACATATTCACAGATTTCAGAGATTTGGATGTGGATGTCTTTGGGAAACCATTATTCTACCCACTACAAAAATCCTTTCTGTGGGTCACCAAAAGCAGTAATATTTATTTCCTAGGAGCTAGATCTCATGATCTAGATCCTAGTGGGACATCTGGAGTCCAGTGGAAGCTGTAAATTCAGTGGCATTCAGTGTTCTGTGACAATAGTATATTCATTTGATGGGTTTTGGGGTGAAATTTAATGTTTGGTGTGGTCCCAGTTACTCCAAAGCCTCTGGTCTTTTTTTTTCTTTCTGAGCCAGCAGTCTTAGGTTTTTCTGTGGTTCTATGAGCTACTGTGTACTCTTTATGTACATTCCTTGTCTGTTTAAGTTAATTAGACCTCTGACTGTATGAGAGAGACTGTATAGAAAGTATGAGTGAGATAGGTGATATTTAAAGATGGAAAGTCTAGGCAAAACAACAACAGCAACAAAACAACTCGTCCAAAACAAGAAACAAAAAACAAGCAAGTTTCCAGCTTCCAGCTGTTAGAAAGTCTAATCATTGATTTATTGAATAAATGTAGTAGAGATTAATGTTATTTTTTAAAAAAGATTTATTTTTATTTTATTTTGAGAGAGAGAAAGCATGAGTGAAGGGGTAGGGAAAGGAAGAAGGAGAGAGCAGACTCCCTGCTGAATAGGGAGCATGACAGGCTCAATCTCAGGACATCGAAATCATGACCTGAGCCCAAATCAAGAGTCCCACACTTAACCCACTGAATCACCCAGGCACCCCTGGCTATTTTTAATCTTTATAGATTTTCATCTAAAATAAATATTGTAAATGACTCCCTAGATTTTAACTTGCTGTCTAGTTAAATCAAACTATCAAAGTTCATTAAGTGTAATATACATTGTATTAAAGTAATTGATACATTATAAAATCAATCAATTGATCAATCTCTCTCTGCACACGCACACACACACACACACACACACACATTCAGATCGATGTTACATGAACATTTACAAAGCTTGTATGATTCAGTTTGTGTCCATTTCTCATTGTGAGGACCACTGAGCTTGTTTTACCCTTCTTTTTGGCATATATCCCTTCTGGAAGAGGTAGAAAGGTCAACTAATTTAGTTTACCCAGGGAGGCCTGCTTAGTATCTGTCTGTGGTCCTTTTCCTCCCTTTTATTGCTCTGAGCCACTCCTTGCTATTCCAGCACTGAAAACAACAGACTATAAATACCATGTGTCACTGTGTCCTTTTGCTCTAAAAAGAACTACCTCTAACGCTTGTAAATGTGACCAGAAGGCAGCTAAAAAAAAAAAAAAAGAAAGAAAGGAAAAAAGAAAGAAAAAGAGGCATTAATAGATATTTTGACTTGCACTCTAGAAATCAGATGAAAAAAAAGAAAAACAACAAAACACAACAGAACTGTTCATTGCTGGTTAGCTCTTGCTAATGGGATGTGGAACACAGCTAAAATGGATGTTAATCAAGACCACCTGGCTCAAACTTCTTTCACAAACAAGGAAACTGAGGCTTAGAAAGCTTAAATAGCCAGCTCAGGGTCAATTCAATACATATTTAACAGCTTTACTGTCTGATTGTATGCTTTCTTAAGCTCTCTTTGAAAATAAAAGTGCTCAGTTTATTAAATATGTTAGGTAACCAAAAAGAAATTCTTTTCTAATATTAGTACTTTTCTAATAATAATCTTAGATATTAGTATTATATCCTAAAATTTCTTTCTCTTGAAAATTATATTAAAGATAGCACTAGAGGGTGTGTGGGTGGCTCAGTCAGTTAAGCGTCTGCCTTTGGCTCAGGTCATGATCTTGGGGTCCTGGGATGGAGCCCTGAGATGGGCTCCTTGCTCAGTGGAGTCTGCTTCTACCTCTCCCCCTTCCCTCTCGCTTTAATTAATTATTTAAAACTAATAAATAACCACATCAAGCTTCCGTTTATTGTATTCCTTGAATAATTTTATTATAGCCAATATTGAAGTGTCAGAAATCAAGATTAGCTTACAATTCACATTGAAGAATATTCATGGATTTTTATTTTAAAATATTATAAAGTGAATTTTAAGATATTAATAAACCCTCAAATAATTTCCTTGATAGAAAAAAAAATTACGTGAATCATTTTCATTTTGTTGTTAGTAGCATCATATATGGCCACAAGAGGGCAATCTATGAAAATAATTGAAAACGCAAGGAAAGCAGCATTTAATAAGTGGATGTTGATAGGTACTTTTGATCACGAATTTAGCATCATTGTCAGGCTATATAAAGGGGTTCCATTTTAACTACATAGTATTTAATTTTAATCAAGACAAAATAGGTCTGTATTTTCCTTTAGGTTGTGATGTTCATAGTTATACAATAGATACATCCCATGTGTGAGACTGGAAGACGATTACATTCTAGCAGTAATGCTATCTTAGAAGAACAATTGTATTGAACTATTAGTACTGTCCTAGGAGAGTGGCAATGATCAAAATAACTCTAATTGGTAAAGACCGTCTTGGATTTTGTTGACCCTTGCCTAATTACCAATAAGGCCATTTCCTGCTTTGAAGCACATCTCCTGAGACTTAACAGGAAAAAAAAAAGCATGCCTTATGGATTAAAAGCCATTTTGACAAGTAGTAGATTGATTATTAATTTTATCTATATCCATATGACTCAAGGTAATGTTGCATAAGAGTGATGATTACTCTTTACAGGATCAAAGAGGAAAAAGCATTTAGAGGATAAAGAATGGTTTTGGCATTCTGAGTTCTTCAAAAATCTCTGCCCACACTAACTTCCCACTCCAACAATCCCCAAAATAATACATATCATCTAAAATGTACATTCACTTTTGTTCTTAGGAAAATAATGCAATAGAGTCTTCCAATTGAATTTCTGGAAGCAGGTGTTCTTTATGATAGCATCACCTTAATTTCTGCCAAGAACATAATGTTCAGCACACAATTCCAGTTTTATTAATTTAATTATTGTGTTCAGTACTCTGCCCATTCTACCAGACATACTGCAGAGTGACTCAAACAGCTCAAAAGAGAATTTCTATTTATATCCAACATTGTGTTTATTTGGTTACAGTCCCTGATTTTTAAGATTATATAATTTTGGAATTTAATAAAGATGTAATAATAACAAATTTGTTACAGAATTATACTTTTGGTGGTATCTCAGACTATGTATATATTTACTTTGAGATTTTGTAAGTTGAAACATGATGTATTAGTAGAAAATATCCCTTTGATGCACCATGGAAAAAGCTTGAAAACTTTTTTCTTTTAAAAATAATTCAGGTAACTTTAAAGTTCTTTTGACCCAAGAGGCATTCTCTCCATTACCTTTAATGTTTCTGTAATAGGTAGGATATATAAATTACATTTATAAACTTGGTATAAATGATAGCAGCATGAGTTAATGTTCAAACTTAGAAAAGGAGTAACTGAAACTAACTTTACATATTCTACTCTGGAAGCTAGACATTTCTGTCAACTAAATAAGGCTCTGGGATTGGGTGTTTTAGTGAGATCTGATAATGATTGCTAGTGAGAATGGTTTCTTCCTCTTTCTGTGACTTTTGCATCATATTTCTGTCACAGACCCTGAAGCAATAGTGCAAATAGAATTATGGGTGTAAAAATAGAAGAGAGGGACAATCAGGAAATAGCAATAATGCTTAGAAAAATGCCTGCAGAATGATAGAAATAACATTAAATGAAGTCAACAAATCTTTTTTTTTAAGTAGCTATGATGTTCATTATTTTCAAATAAGATGTCTAAAAACACTGTCCTCAAGAACTTTCTCAGATACGTGTTATTACAGCTCGTGTCCAGCATTAGAAACCATGACTTTAAAAGTTAAGTATATTGCTCTGGAACACATAATAGCCATTATGCAAAGTACCAGAGCCAGGATTCAACTCATGCCTTCAGAGTTCAAGTCCAGTGTGGGAGGGTGGGGTGTGTGTGTGTAGGTGTGTGTGTGTGTGTGTGTATTTTGTTGTGGTTTGTTTGCTTGTTTTGCTCTTGTGAAAATTGCTAATGGAAATCACTAAACTACCAGAATACTAGAGATCAACAAATTTCCTGGATATTCACAGTGCCAAATAGAAAGAAGAGGAAGAAGGCGAGCGGATGCAAAGAATGGAAAAGTAGAGTAAAAAGCAATAAAGAGGGATATAATTTGCCAGGATTGGAAATGGAGAGTTTTTGATTTGGTATTGGAGAGGCAACCAAAGCATAACTGAGAAGTAGAAGCCATTTTTCCCACATATGTTCTTACTCATCCGCATTCTACTCTAAGCCCTGCTCTACCCATGTGCTGCCCATTCTTGTGGTCTGTGCATAAGCTGTGTCTCACTCAGGCACTGAAGGTGATACAGGGCTCATTCTCAGATGTTACCACTATGTTTATTCAAATTTGGCCAAATTTCTAAAGCTTTTACAAGGTTCTTTTCAGCCCAGTTTTTTTTCTTTTTTCTCCCTCCCTCCTTCCCCCTTCCCTCTGTCCCTCCGTCCGTCCCTCCCTTCCTTCCCCCTTCCTTCCCCCTTCCTTCCCTCCTTCCCTCCTTCCCTCCTTCCTTCCTTCCTTCCTTCCTTCCTTCCTTCCTTCCTTCCTTCCTTCCTTCCTAACAGAGAGTTTTTTGCTAAGCCTGGCAAAGGAACTACGGATCATATCATGACACACTCTATTGATGACACCAGTCTTGGGTTTGGACACACCACCCCCAGATATTTCCTATCACTCTGAGTTTTCCTGCCTTCTTGGAGTGCCGTCCAAAGAGACTTCACATTTTGATAATGAATCTGAGCACTGTATCTGAAGTCAGGCATGATTTTCTCACTAGATTTCATGTTTTGGGATGTAAATATAAGCTTTGAATTACCCATTCACAGCTTTTTTCCAGTGCTTAGGACATGTCCATGCAAATTGAATGTATTACAGACAACCTTGACATATCAGAACTACTGAGACATAAGGTTAGGCCCCAACCATAACCTGCATTAAAGTGTGTAAGTGCACAGATTTAGGAGTTAGGCTAATCGGAGTCCAGTTCTCTCTGCAGGTTATACACAGTTCTCATGAGCTGAACAGATGCATTTCTGATATCCCAGAAGCCTCCCACTCTTTATGTAGAACATAATTATATATATATACATGTGTATATATATATTCATATACACATATATTTTGTATATATAATATGTAGGGTTTTTTTTCTTAGAAAACTGAAATATGCAGTTTTATTTATTTTAGTGATAGTAGTGACATAGCCCATACTGTCATAAATTTTTATTTAAACAACCATATTTTTTAGCTCAGTAAGTCCTCCTGTGGCTCAGGACAACTCTTTGCAAGTTGATGGTGAGCATTTGTGAATTCTAGTACTACTTCAGAGAGTAAAACTGATTATTTTATTATATCATAGCATTACCTCATAGCATTATTATTGCTATGCTTTAACAAACTGGCTTAATTTCTTTCTATATGAAATTTGCCCAATTATTAACATTTTAACAAACTAAGTTATTATTCTGAAATGTCTTTTACTAGCATAGTTAATTACATTATGGCCTAACTTCCTTCACTTTTCAATTGATATCATATTTAACATATTGAAAGGTTTTTCCATTTATATAACCTATAACTTAGAAGTTGTTACTTCTATTCAAATTGTGAGAAAGCCTAGAAGTAGTAAAGGATTATGTCATTCTGATTATATTCTGATTGCTGTCTAAGGTAAAATTGGGAGAGGAAATTCCTTAAGACATTTTGTCATCACCCTTATCATAATTAGATATTGTATATAAGATCGTGACCTGGGACAAATGCTGAAGCAATGTATTGATTATAGGATTTAGCCTGACTGTGAACCTAAGAAATTAATAATTAAGAAATGGGACATAAAGAAAGGAGCATGTATCTACTCTATATTTTTCTGGATTTGCAAGTTTGAATATAATTGTCATATGATTGTCATCTACCCTAGGAAGGCTGTATTTTAGTGTTTATCAATAGGAAGATCCATTTTTCCAAACCACCCGTCTCTTTCATTTCGTCTGTTCTNTGCAAGTTTGAATATAATTGTCATATGATTGTCATCTACCCTAGGAAGGCTGTATTTTAGTGCTTATCAATAGGAAGATCCATTTTTCCAAACCACCTGTCTCTTTCATTTCGTCTGNCCGTCTCTTTCATTTCGTCTGTTCTTTCTTGTTCACCGTTTCACATGGAATCTTTTCCCTTGGTAAGGAGAAGATATATTACTTGTGAACCAATTAGTAAAAAAATAATATGACAAGTGTTTCACAATAAAGGATTGGTGGCATAATGTTCTGATCAGGAAAATAGTGAAAACCATTTCTTTGTGGTGTATGTGTGTGTTTTCTTTTTTATGAAGCTATTTGAGTAATGCCCCCAAATGTGGCTGCCTTGTTTACAGGAGATAAAAGAGTACTGAGTAAAATTTGCCTTTTTTTAACCCCAATATCACAGTCTTACTTTCATCACATCTTAGGTGGAAAGTGATGTGGTTAACACTTCTCTATTCAAAATAGACTCCAAACTCAAAAACTTGGTATCTTTGGCTAACACATAATAATTTCATTTCCACAGAAAATTTCCTGGTGTCCCAATTTATCTAACTTAAAGTTTTAATTGTTTAAATATCTTTGTAAAAGTGCATTTAACTAACATGTATCACAGTAACACATGCTTTCTAGCCTCATGTCTGTGGTTCTTTATAACCGTTACTATTCTAACTAGGGATTTTTCT
Source organism: Ailurus styani (assembly GCA_002007465.1). Lineage (NCBI taxonomy): Eukaryota > Metazoa > Chordata > Mammalia > Carnivora > Ailuridae > Ailurus > Ailurus styani. The sequence continues at coordinate 3,586,086 of LNAC01000002.1, forward strand.
AATTAACCATTAAATAAATATTGTTTTAATACTTTCTTAGCGTAGTAGATATAGTGAAGAGTAAGGGTCTTTACTCTCATAAGGCTTATAATCTCAATTTATAAGATAAAGAAACAAAAATATAGATTTTTCTGTCACATTTTATGATCCAACCATCAATATCTTGGAGCTAAAGGTGAATAAGCCATTATCCATGCTCTTTAAGAGAACTGGTGGTGAATCGAGGGAGACGAATATACAAATAATTCCCATGTAAGTAATATAGATATAAGCCTTCTAATAAAACTATAGACAGAAAGATCTGGGACTGTATGAGAAGGAGAAATTATACCACTCTTTGAATATAAGAATGAGTAATTTTATATTTATAGTAATACTGAATGAATAATTACAGCAGAGTAATTCACACAAGAATTGGCTATGATAAACGGAGTTATTTAGGATGCAAGCTTTTCCTTTCCTCTCTTTCATTTTACACACACACACACACACACACACACACACACACGCACGCACATACACACACACACACAGGCTTTTTAAAAATTCAAAGTTGTATATTTATTTCCCTTTTGGGTGACCTGCAAATTGAATTATAACTACCCCATGGTTCTTTTTCGCTTGTATACTTTTGTTTTGTTTTGTTTTGATTTAACCTGCTTTGGCCTACTTCTAATCTGAGTGGAAAAGCCTAATGCCACCCAACTATGTTTTAAAGCTTTTCTCCTTCTCTAATCACTTCTGATGATTATTAGCTTAGGTAAAATTAGAAAAATCATATCTTAGCTTCTGTGATTTGTTTTGATTATCAGGTGTTGTTATGTTTCTGTTGTCACCAAAATTGCAGTGTATTGTCTATAATTTGGGAGTAAAAGTGAATATGCATTTTAGGGCCTCCTATCCATGCAAGTCTATAACTCTATTATGCAAAGTAGCTTGTTTAAAGTGAGCCTTTTCATGGACTTCAGGGAATGATGTTGTCACTGTAGCTTGTATATGTTAACCAATGTTCATTCATTCAACAAATATTCATTGAGTTGTGACTTAATGTGAGGCTCTGTACTAAGCCCCAAGGTTACAACAGTAAGCAAAACAAAATTCCCTGCCATTACATAATTTACATAGTTCCAGTACAAGGGAAAAATGAGTTAGTTTCATATTATTTCAGGTTTTTTGGTATCAGATTCGTATAAGAAAAGATCCAGCTATATATCTAGATCAACAGGACATTTGTTCTTCTTTGGAATGTCTGGTTTTAGAAACTCTACCCACATGCCCATAGGATGCAACTGTGGATATACTGCATATCCAGTCTGAAAACAGATTGTGGTGGGAGTTGTACATTGCATATGTAAGTTACTCTGACATCTTCACAGATCACTTAACTGCTCACATTTGTAAACATCTTTTGGCCTTAGACAGAAAAATTAATGTCTCAATTCTGAAAAGTAGATGGATGAAGTTAATGACATATCATTTTAGATCATTAGAATTGCCTCAGATACTCATTATTTTAATGAACATTTATAAATACAAATTTGTATTGCTCATGACACTTACTCCTTTTTATCTGCTCTTTTAAATTAGTGCTGTACATTTCGAACATCTCTGTTTTCACGATTTTCAATATCTCCTGAAAGTCTCACATCTCTAAATAAGCGGGAATATTCCTCTTGAGGGACCCCACAAGATTGCTTTCCTATTCACACTTCCACTTAGTGCTGGCAGGAAGGCTTATCTTCTGTTTGATTAAAATAGGTTGATATTGGAACTGTAAGTTCATTATCATGCCTGCTCTTCACTATAACTTCTGTCTTTCCCAAGGTGGTTGTGGAGGAGCATAGTCACTGTCTTGCTTTTCTTTTCTTTCCTTTCCTTTTTTTTTTTTAACTTTTAAATGTGTCTTTTTTCACCCCCTTACCTTAGAGTTAATGTGTTCCAAAAATGGATAAACCTCACTGAATATGTGTATTCTTAATTACATCAAGTTTAATTTTCTTCTAGACTATAAACTTTCTTACTTTCTTTAAATACTAATTTATTTAATATTACTGCTAGATAGCCCTGGTTATCCTCGATATGCTGTCAGTAGTTTGGGAGATTTTGCATATCATAATCTTGGGGGGGGCATAAAATACATTGACAACCTGGGCACATTTTGTTGAGGTCCATTTTCCCCAGACTTTCCTTGACTGCTGCAAATGCCAATTATTTTTAATTCTGAACTGATTTATTTTTAAGTTTTTTAGCTTTAAGCTGTTTTTAAGCCATGTTTACCCAGGCCCCTGGGACTGTGTCAAAATGCCTCAAGGGTAACTTCAGCAGACTCTAAACAAGGACTCTGACTCTGTTACCTCTGATTCAAACAAAGAAATTCCCCTTTTATATGTCTTATATCTTGGGCTCCCACATATAATTTCATTTAAAATATATTCTGCTTATGGTTAACAGAGAAGAGGAGGGTGGGGGTGGATAGGTGAATGAGCACTGAGTAATGTATTGAATTGTTGAATCACTATATTGTACACCTGAAACTAATATAACATTGTATGTTAATTGTACTGGAATTAAAGTTAAAAACTTAACAAAATAAAATAAAATACATTCTGTTTAGAAAAAAAGAGAAAATTTTATCACCGAATTATATCAACACTTTACTCAGAGAATACTGTATCCCTTACCATTGACATCTAGCACTCCCACATTGTTAGGGGTGTTGGCATTGAGCCCTGTATCAAATTACAGGCAGATATTGTTTATTATTATAATCCCATCCTAACCTTCCCCTGAAGTCAGAATGGGAAAATAATCATGTGACTGAATATCATCGTGAATATCATTGAATGATATTTAATTACCTCATTGGTCACCAAAGTGGATTTGGGTGATCTGGTTGATCTGGAAAATTACACCTCCTTTTTCAGTTCACCTGGTTTGCTATCCAAGTTCTTGGCGTGGACAAAGAGGCTGCTGTCTCTCAATAGGAGCCTCTTGCTTCAGGCAGGAGCCCGAGTGGTCTGCTCCATTCGTGAAACACCGATCCTAGTGTAATGCTTACTGGCCCTCCTTTTAGCTTCTTTTTCTGGTCCTTCCTCATTTCCCCAGACTCTTTATTATTGCAGTACTGGAGGGTTCAGTCATTAGACTTGTCTTCTCTCCCAATATTTACTCCCCTAAGTCTGTACACTGAAGACTCCCAAATTTGTAATCCTTGCCAGGACTTTCACTGAAATCCAAGCTCATATATCCAAACACCTACTTGAAATCACCATGTGAATGTCTGATAGATATCTAAAACTCAACATGTTGAAAATGGAGTTTTGGATCTTCCTTCCAAACCAGATCCAACTATAGTCTTCCCTCTCTCAGTTTATGGCAACTCTGTCCTTCCATTTGTGTTGATAAAATTCTTGGAATTATGCTTGTCTCTTATTTCTCTCACTTCCAAATCTACCTTCAAAACAGTTTTAGAGTCCAGTCGTGTCTCATTGCCTTCACCCTTTCCACCTTTGTCTGAGCCACCATTAGCTTTCACCTGAGTAGTGTACCATTTCCTTGTACCACTCTAACTTCCCCTCCCCAGGCCCCATTCATTTTTGTTTTTTAATTTTTATTTGTTTTTTAAATTCCAATATAATTTTCAGTTGTACAATATAGCGATTCAGTAATGCTATACATTAGTCACTGCTCATCGTGATGAGTGAGTGTACTCTTAATCCCCTTGACCCGTTTCACCCACCCACCACCCTCCTCTCCTCTCCTCTGGCAACCACCAGGTTATTCTTTATATTTAAGAGTCTGGTTTTTTTGTTCATCTCTTTTTTCTTTTTTTTTTCTTTTCATTTCATTTCTTTTCTTTTGCTTTTTCCCTTGTTTTCTTTTCTTTTTCCTTGCTTTGTTTCTTAAATTTTACATATGAGTGAAATCATGTGTTATTTAGCTTTCTCTGACTGACTTATTTCACTTAGTATAATACCCTCTAGATCCACTCATGTTGCTGCAAATGGCAAGATTGCATTCTTTTTTATGGTTGAGTAGTATTCATTGTATACATATTATATCTTCTTTATCCATTCATTTATCAATGGACACTGAGTATTTTTTCATATCTTGGATCTTGTAAATAATGAAAAGATGTTCAACATCACTCATCATCAGGGAAATGCAAATCAAAACCACAATGAGATATCACCTCAAACTGTCATGATGGCTAGAATAAAAAACACAAGAAACAGCAAGTGTTGGTGAGGATGTGGAGAAGGAACCCTCATGCACTGTTGGTGGGAATGAAAACTGATGCAGCCAGTGTAGAAAACAGTATGGAGGTTCCTCAAAAAAATAAAAAATAGAGCTACCCTATGATTTAGTAATTCACTGGATATTTACCCATGCTTTATTCTGCACCCAGAAGCCAGAATAATTTTTTTAAAATGCTAGTCAACCACTTAATCATGTCTCGCTTCCCCTCAAGGCCTTCCAAAGCCTCTCTATCCTGCCTCCCTGTCTTACTCAGAATAAAAGCCAGTGCCTAGTTAATGCCCTATAACATCCACCATAATCTGGCTTCCTGTTCTCACTCTGACTTCATCATCTAGAGCTTCTGTGCTCATGTACCCTCCTTGTTCTTCAGTCACACTCTGAGCATGCTACCACTTTACCACCTTGTATTTCTTCTTTGTTCTACCTAGTACCCTCTTCCTTTGATACTCCCATGGCTCATTCCTCACCTCAAGTCTGTTTCTGTTCAAATGTTACTTTCTCATGGAGCCTTTAAATACCTCTAAAAAACTCAGTTCTTTTTACTCCACTAGGAGATAAGTTCCATGAGGAAAAGACTGTTTTTTTGTTTTGTTTTGTTTGCAGTAGAATCCTCAGCAGTTCAGACAGCTGTAAGAATTCAATACACAGGGGTGCCTGGGTGGCTCAGTGGGTTAAGCCTCTCCCTTCGGCTCAGGTCATGATCTCAGGGTCCTGGGATCGAGTCCCGCATCGGGCTCTCTGCTCAGCAGGGAACCTGCTTTCCCCTCTCTCTCTGCCTGCCTCTCTGCCTACTTGTGATCTCTTTCTCTGTCAGATAAATAAATAAAATCTTTTTTAAAAAAAGAATTCAACACACACACATATACACATATATATCTTTGACTAAATAAATGACCTTTCCTTAAGTTCTTTCCTTTAATATCTAAATAATGTATCTACTTTACTATGGGTATCTTGGTGCCCTTACCATGTCTGAAGATGTAAAAGGGGATTTTAAATTTGCCTGCCATTTGCACCAGACTTGTTGCTTCTGATTCATGCTATAGGCTCAATTCCAATTACCTTAGATACTCTTGGTTCCATTGCTACCAGAATCTGTCCTCTGCTTGAACCTGCTTAACTCGTGCATGGAGGCATCCCCAGCACCTTCCTTCCCTAAGGTGTCATGAATGCAGCTTTTTATGGATAATTTTAAGATAATTAAAGGTATTATACCACCAAACAGAATATAATTTAAAATCATTAATAGGCGTAATAGTTCATAAAGCTTATTGGCCATTCTCTGCCTCAGATTGTGTCTTTCCTGCTCTCGTGTGAAACTTCAGATATTTGTTTATATCTTTACAGTTCTAGGTTTTAGTTATAGTCTAATTATCAAAGTACAGAAGTTGGTACATTAAAACTTACAGATTATAAAAACTATTCAGTAGTTTAGACCCATTACTGTATCCATTTTAGATCCAGAGGACAAATTTGAACCTTATAAATTTTTATTGTTCAGAACTCTCATAAATAATTTTTTTTTCTTTGATATATGTTATGGGTTTAGTTGTGAGATATTTAACCTTTGATATGTTTCTGTTTTATCCTCTTTCAATAAAGAAGTCTTTCTTTTTCTATTTGTCTAATCAAGTTATCTTTACTGCTAAGCAGTTTTCTTTTTAATTGGTTAGCTTTGTTTTGTTAGTGGCCATAATGAAAATTATATTTTGTATTGTGAATATTAAGCTTTAATGACTAAGTAATTATTTTACTTTGTGTATTTTACAATGTGTTTGCCTTTTATTGCATTGGGAGAAACACTAAAGTTGCCAGAAGAACATTTTAACATTTGAATTGCAAAAATAAGGAAGCTCTTACTCAAATTTCTTGTGATAGAAATATTTTTTTGACATTCTGAAGAAGGACATAACAGATTTCTTTAATATATTGCAGTATATATATCGTGTGAAGATAATAACTAGCCCCGTTCACTGTTCAATGACATATATATGCCATATAAGCACATATATATATGTACATATATCATATATATATTTGGCATATTTGGCATATATATTAAAAAATATATAAATATCTACAAATCAGGCCATATCCAGGTATCAAATGCTGAGGAAAAAAACTGATGATTATATCTTATGGTATTTGGTTGAGCTGCTTTTGTTTTTTAAGATTTTATATATTTGAGGAAGAGAGAGAACAGGACAGAGGGAGAAGCAGACTTTCCAATTACCCGCTGAGCAGGGAGCCCAGACTGGGGGCTTCTAGGACCATTGTTGAATGGTGATTTTACTGAAAAGAAGCAGTGTGATGCTCTTCACAGTCTTTGTATTTTAATTTTTATAATAATATATATTCAGGACTTTATATTCATTAAAGATGACTTTAAAAGTTTATTTCAATTTCTAAAATTCATTATTCTTGTTTATTTTTTAAATTCTATTATATTAACCTACAGTGCTATATTCGTTTCATATACATAGTGAATTGTTATGTCCCTAGTGCTTAGTACAAAGCTTAGAATATTATAGGCACTCAATTTATAATTATTAAATTAATGAATTGCATGGTCCAATTTAAAGAACTTTGGCAAGTCATTGTTATCAATAGGAGTGCTATGGGCATCAAGACTTTTAAAATATGAATTTTAAAATATGAAATTTCCTCCAAGTTATTGAGAAATAACATATTGTTGATTAAATTTTAGTTTTCTTGGCTCTACCTTTTATATTTAATAACCATTAGCTGAAGCTAATTATAACCTACATTAATTTATTCAGTAACTAATTATCAACAGCTTTATGCCAAACATTGTCCTGAGCACTGGGAATAAATACAGCAGTTAATAAAACAAAAAATATATTCCCTTATAAAATGAATAAATATCATTTTTCACATATAGTGCAGTGGAGAAAATAAAGCTCAGGGAATGAAATGTTGCAGCATAAGAGCGGGGGCATACTTTTTACATTCTCTTAAGATAAGGAGCTTCAGAAGTGCTAACATTTAGGCAAACCCTTAAGTAACTGATGGAAGAAACCATGTGAATATTGGGTGGGCTGGAGGAAGATAGGCGAAAGGGACAGCAGCTGCAAATACCAAGAAGAGAACAATGCTTACTGTGGAATTGGAAATCACAACTAAATAATCCTTCTTCCCTTGCTCTAGTTCCTGTCCCCCCTCCACTGCTCTACTTCTTCCCATTGCTTATACCCTTTTGACATCCAAAATAATTTACTTATTGTGTTGGTGGTTTCCTCACTTCTTCCCACTGCAGTGAAAGCTCTACAAAGAAGAGTATCTGTCTGTTGTGTTCACCAGTGTATCCTAAGTGCATAAAATAGCATCCAACTCACAGCTTGTACTCAGTAGATCTTTACTGTGCCAACCAAAATGATATTTGGGGGACTGCAAGATTGTGTGCCATTGAACAGTATATAGCGGTACAGTGGCATGAAGTAGGACAGAGTGCCAGGATCAATAATTGTCTGGCTTTATAAGCCATGGAAGAGACTTTGCATTATCTCCAAAGTGTAGGAAGCTTCTGGAGGGTTGTGAGTAAGGGAATGGAATGGCCTGATTCACATATATGCAGATCTTACAGGCTGTTGTGTGGAGAACCATCCATATTCTCCAGCAACTTCCAGGTGTGTGGACAAGCACACCAGTGTGCTAATAACTCACCTGTTGCAGAGCTTAGTAAGGGCCACAACTGAGATACAGACTAATTGTGTGAGGATAGAAAGATTCTGGACTGGTAAGACTTCCTAGATGAGGGGGCACTGGAGTTGGATCTTGAATATGAGAAAAAAGAAAATTTCGGGCAACAGAAAACAATTGGGCAGGGATAAATGCAACACAATCTTGGGGTTAGAATAAAGAAATTTGGAAAGTAGGTTTAGGATTCTGAGTACTGAGAAGGGACAATGACATTAAATGCTTTAAATACATTATTTCACTTATTTTTTTTTTTTTTGCCAAACCTCATTGAGTTAAAACCTGTTTTAATCTCCACTTCTCAGAAAACTGAGGCCTAGGGAAGCTTAGTCAAAGCTTTATTCAATCAGAAAGAAACGTGGAGATTTGAACTTGGATCTGTTTGACACTAGATCCCATGTACTACTGAGTTGGTGCTTTAGTAATACGATCAAAATTCAAAGAATTATCCAGCTCCTTGCTTCTAATCAGTTTACTCAAATTAATGTTTATTTTGCATGACGGGGGCTGCTAATGTGTATAATGCTATCGAAGGCACCATAATCATGTTACTGATTATGGCCCTTTTTATATTAAAGCAAAGCATTTATAATAAGAATTTCTGTCTTTGTTATGAAATGTTAATATTTATGTTCCTTTCATTTATTTATGTGTGGTGAATGTCAAGTGCAAGGCAGATAAATTGAAGAAATTAATGTATGCCCATAATTTATCATGACATAATACACTCTTTTTTTTTTAAAAGATTTTATTTATTTATTTCACAGAGGGAGAGAGATCACAAGGAGGCAGAGAGGCAGGCAGACAGAGAGAGGGGGAAGCAGGCTCCCCGCTGAGCAGGGAGCCCGATGCAGGCCTCGATCCCAGGACCCTGAGATCATGACCTGAGCCGAAAGCAGAGGCTTTAACCCACTGAGCCACCCAGGCGCCCAACATAGTACACTCTTAATTCTGTGTCTGCATGGCCTTGTAATCAACAAGCTGAAAAACTGTGACTCGATCATAGTCATTTAGATATCTACACTTCCAGCTAGGAGGTTGTGGTGATCTAGGACATGCTAAATTCACTAATATTCACATTCATTTAAAATGAAGTTTTGCTGAGGTTATTCCCTAGCTGGTGTTTAAACTTTTCATTCCTTATTTAATTTCTGGACTGAAGACTATACTGATAACACATAACTGGTCACAATACCTCGCCTTAGAAGAGAGAAGAAACATTAAAAATGCAATTTAATGCAGAAAGGGTGAAAAGATAGACTTCTCAAAGAAGAAATATTAACTGGTGGCTTTGAGGATAAGAATACATCAGATCAGTGTTTCTGGATCTTGTTCACATTATAGAACAAGTAGGAAATCATAATATTTTTATATTACATTAATGTAGACAGAGGAGGATGCTTAAGCTTCATATTGAGTGCTTCAGGCGCTGTGGAAGTCCCAGGATCTGACGAGTCACCCCGAAGCTGAGAGACTGCTGTTTCAGTACACCTGTAATCTATTTGCAACGCACTGGCTGGGAAGCTCTGTCCTACTTAGCTCAGAATGATTCATGGTATGACCAAGAAAAAAGCAGGACAGTTTTATCTTTCTTATGTTCAGTTTGACTATAAAAAAAAAAAGAATTCCATTATATCAGCTAATCCTGTTTGGACTTTGAAAATAAAATCCTGGGGAGATTTAGAAAAATACTACTTTGGCATCCTTAAACTAATTAAATAAAAAATCACTAGCAGTGAGGCCCAAACATTGGTATTTAAAGCACCATAGGGGATACTAAGATGCAGAATATTATCCTGTACTAGACGATCACTAGTGTCTTCTATATCTCTAACCAGCTAGGATTTTAAGTGGTGTTAGAAGATAGTCTCTAGGGTGCCTGGGTGGCTCAGTGGGTTAAAGCCGCTGCCTTCGGCTCAGGTCATGATCCTAGGGTCCTCGGATCGAGGCCCACATTGGGCTCTCTGCTCAGCAGGGAGCCTGCTTCCTCCTCTCTCCTCTCTCTCTGCCTGCCTCTCTGCCTACTTGTAATCTCTCTCTGTGTCAAATGAATAAATTAAAAAAATCTTAAAAAAAAAAAAAAGAAGATAGTCTCTAGCAACCTAAGTTTGGGGAAGCCAGCGAATATGTGGATGCTGTCCAGGGACAATTAAGGAACTCCCACAAGAGAGACCATTTCTGAGAAAAGAGAGTGCAGGACACTGCTCATGATGCCTAAGAAGATCCCCATAGACTTAAAATTGCCTGGAAGCTTCCCTTTCTCCTTGTGACAAAATTCAAGTGGAAGCGTCAGTCTCAAGACTTTGAGATGAGAGAAAAAGAGATAATGAGAGGGATAAACACATGGGCGATTGTAAAGAAAGAAACTTCAGTATAAAGGGACCCACTGTTAACCTGCCGCTGGTGAGTGAGCAAGCAGTGAAGAGAGGCCTCACCAGACTGGACTGCTGTGAAAAGAATGTGGGGGGTGATGGAGGCCCGGGCAGTATAGAGGGCACTGTTGAGGTTGAGGATGGCAAGCTGGCTGGGGCATCGATTGTCTGATCAGTTTGTAGCAGAGAAGCTGGACAATTGGATTAATACAACTATTTACTGAATGAGTCAAACAAAAGTATATTAAGAAAATAGGGTGAAGATGTTCACAAGAGAATGAAAGATACAATAGACCGTGGAATCCTAATTAGATATGGAGAGAGCAAAAATAGGAATTGGCTGATAGATTGGGACAAAACTTGGTCAAATGATATTTATTTTCACGATGCCCAAGGAAATATATAGTGAATGAAAATAAGAGGACATGAGAATGGGAGAAAGGGGAGTCATGTTCCGGGAAATAAATGCCTTTCCACTTTGGGCGGCAGGACTCCCTTTAGAGTAATACTTCTGGCCTAACTTGTACTCCTCCAGGAAGACATGGCTTCCTTCATAGATGAGTTTGATAGAATGGACTGGGCATGTGTGACTCATCCTTTCTATCCCTTCTGTTACCAATCTGTGGAACTGCCTTCTCCAGAGACCATGCATTCTAAACTGCTTTCGGTCATGCTGTACAAACTCTAACTTCTAGCAACCCACCCATTCATAGCCAGATTCATTCCTTTAATTGAGGGAGTTAAAATCAACTGATTTGTTTGCATACTCAAGCTATGTTCCTTAGTATAGGTATATTTTAATATTCTCTGTCTCTTTTACATGACAGTTTCATACCATTTCCTTACTTCAAACTTTCAATACTCCCTCCCCTAACCTGACTGTCAGGTGATGTCTCAGCTTCCTCCGTTCCTGAGCACTTACGCAAACTCCCACCGCAATAATTCCCAGCAAGGGAATCCACATGCTCTGCCTTCCCACCTGTTCTTGAAAATAGTGTTCTCTTCTCTCTAAAGTCAGTCTCTTCCTTCACAGATTCTATCTCCTTTCACCAACTGAAGCACACTGCTCCAGAAATTCATTCCTTTCCATCCTACATCATAATTTTTCACCTTGTACTAGACCCTCTCCCTTAAGCACACCTGTTCTTATTTCTCTCCCTCCTTACCTTGTTAGCTACTGTCCCATTTCTTTGGTTCCTTTTGCAACAATATGCTTTAAAAGTATTGTATAAACACACTGTCTCCAATTCCTCTCCTCCCATTTCATTGTAAATTTACACCAGTGAGGCTTTTTGTGTACCATGCATGCCCCTTCCTTTCCAGCCCTGGCCCTGGACACCAAGATGTTGATGCCCAAGAAAGACCATATTGTCATTTATCAACTCCTTTTCAAGGAGGGAATGATGGTGGCCAAGAATGACATCCACATGCCTAAAAACCCTGACCTGGTAGACAAGAATGTGTCCAATCTTTCATATCTCAAAGGTCACACAGTCTCTTGAATCATGAGGCTACATAAAGGAACAGCTTGCCTGGAGACATTTCTACTGGGAGTTTACCAAGGAAGGTATCCAGTATCTCCGTGATTACCTCCACCCGCCACCTATGATTGTGCCTGCCACTCTGTACCACAGCCATCCTGACAATGGCAGACCACAGCCCAAAGGTGTGGAGAAAGAGCAACCTGCAGGAATCACATAAGGGGAAGCTGACAGAGACACCTCCAGATCAAGCGCTGTGCCCCCTGGTGCCAACAAGAAAGCTGAGGGTGGTGGGGCTTTGTCAGTAACCAAATTCTAGTTTAGAGGAGGATTTGGTCATAGATGCAATCAGCCGCTTCAGTAAAGTTGGAGGAGATTGTTTTTGTGTTGGATAAATCCATAGCCAGAAACAAAAAATAGACTTTTCTCCCAACCACCTGCTAAAGCCAACCTCCACATTGCTAAATCTAGTGGCCAGTGCTCAGTCCTTGTCTTAACTGATCTCTTAGCAGCATTTGATACAGATGATCACTCTTGCCTACTTGATTCATGTCAATCTCTGGACTTCCAGGACACATACCTCTCTTGGTCTCCTCCCACCCCACTTCACTGATTTATTCCTACTCATTTTCCTTTGCTGGTTCAGGACTCCTATTGTTGGAGTGCACCAAGGCTTGGGTTTGGACCACTTCTCTTGTCTATTTGTATTCACTTCCTGATGACTTCATTTCAGTTTTTTGGTTTTCTGTCTGCATGCTAATGTGGTCTCCAGATTTGTATATTCAACTGCCAGCATGACATCTCTATTTAGATGACTCATAGAAAACTCAAACTCAACATGTGCAAAATTGAGTGATTGAATTTTTCCCAAACCTGCTTCTTTCACAGCATTCTCCATCTAATTTAGTGGCAATTTCATCCTTTAACTGCTCAGGGCAAAGACCTTGTAGTTGTTCTGGATTCCTTTTTAGTCTTTTACAGCCCACATCTGATTCATCAGAAAAATCTGAATACTTCCATAAAATTAGAATAGTTCGTCAGATAGACAATCACCAAAGAGTTCTTTGACATATGAAATCAATTAGGAATTTATTAATTCCTTTTTCATATTCCATACTGATTTAAAATCAGTGGCAGATAAAACAGTAGCAAGATGTAATTTTGATTTATAGGGGGGTTTTGTAATCAGCTAGGCCTGGTTTCAAATGATATGACTTTCCCATTTGTCTAAGTGTGATTTTAGACAAGTTATATTTCTCTAAGACTTTGTTTCCTTATATATAACTGAGGAATAAATACCTCCTTCAGAGGGTTTTATAAAAGGCAACTCTGGCTTCCCTGTAATATCATCCAATAAATAGCAACTATTGAACCCTTGTTCTTGCTCTTAGTGAAAATAAAACAGGATAGTGATTGGCTTTGTCTTTCAAATAAAATTCTTGGAAAAAGTAAAATTAAGGAGAAAGTAAAGTACTTGCTACCATGGCAACTGAGGCAATAGACAGCTTAAATAATAAGAAATGATAGTCCAAAGATTGCTTCGGTCTATTTCACTGTTTTCACTAATATTGCTTTTGTTTCTATAATCTTGTAATCTTTCTAATCTTAAATGTGGGATTGTGAGTGGAGTGTCCATCCATATAGATTAATGTTTTTTAATGTTCTATTATTCCAAGATACGTATGATAAAATTATCCTAAAAACTCTTGCACAGAGTTGGTCACCATCATGATTCTTCTCTTCCTGTTATCCTTTCAGTTAACCTATATCATCAGAGATCGTATAAACAAAGTATTTAAGATAAAGTGAACTATATGAAGAGCTTAGAACATCTGCTTTGTTTGTTGGAACATACCTTTCTTCTTTCTCTTTAATGTGATATTTCTCCCAATACTCTGTGAATGTGTAATAGAGATGAGTTTATCTGTATGTGCATTTGAATGGGTGGATGCATGTAAGTTTACAAAGTTATTTTTTAAATCTATTTTTGAAACTGCTATTTAAAAAGAAAAGCCTATTTACTAAACTACTAGGCAGCAGCATTATTTAATACAAACAATATGGGTTGGTAGTTAGAATATATGGATTTATACGTTCTCTTTTTTTGTTCATTTATTCACCAACAATTTTTTTTAAAAATTTATTTATTTATTTATTTATCTGTGAGAGAGAGCATGAACAAGGGGAGTAGCAGAGGGAAAGGGTCGAGCAGACTCCATGCTGAGCATGGAGCCCAGCGTGGGCTCAATCCTATGACCCTGAGATCATGACCTGAACCGAAATCCAGAATCAGACACTTAACTCCCATCCAAGTACTAACCAGGCCCGACCCTGCTTAGCTTCCAAGATCAGACGAGATCGGGCGTGTTCAGGGTGGTATGGCCATAGACAAGAATCAGACACTTAACTGACTGAGTCAGCCAGGAGTCCCTTCACCAACAACTTGGCTATTATGTACCAAGCAGACTGGTACTCAATGCAAACTTTGAATATTCAAAATACCACATATTAACTGTAAGAATCTGGGAATTAGAATAAGCATTTTTGAGTTCTCAGGACTAGTCACTAAGTCAAAATGAGTTAATTACTATTAATATACAACTCATTAAAAGAGAAGCAAAACAGCCAGAGGAAGATTTGTTTCAAGCATCCCAAATATACTCTATGCCTTAACTTTCTTGTTAGTGATAGAAAAGAAGTTCTATATAAGACAACTTTGGCATATTAAGGACTCTTATTTCATCTCAAACTTTAGAAACTATACTTCCTGATTTAAAAAATAAAATCAAACTTTTATGTCAGTGACCAAGAATTTTTTTGTATCCTGATGCAATAATTATGGTGTAAGTTATAGAGGACATATTTGGAAACTGGACAGTAAATAAAATATAAAATACAGATTTATCCTGAGTGGAAATATTGGCCACAAATTGGTAAGAATTTTGCCAATTTCTAGGGAAAAGTGAAACTTAATGCCAAAACTGTACTATAAGATAGAGCATGTAGGGCATAACCTCATTTAAGTTCAATATATAATAGTCTATATGTAGTTCTCATGCCATAAACTGGACCCAATATTTCTCAACTGACTGTATTTATGTTTACAAAACTCGGAACTCAGAACTCAGAAACCCCTTCAGATATTATAAAAACTTAAACTATGTGGGTATCTGGTATTCGTAGTGGTAGATGAAGAAATAATGTCCTGTCATAGAACTTTAATGTGATTTTTTTAAAAACAGGCTAATGATATATATTTTAGAACGTGAGATAAATTTAACAAAATATAATAAAATTATTGTCATAGAATTAGAAAGCTCCAATCCATCAGTATTTTTCTGCTAAAGGACCAAAACAAAACTCAAGCCTGAATTTCATACAATTTAATATTTTTAATTTAAGCATGAAGATGTTTATGGGCTATTATAATACATGTAAGTATTTGTGAAAATTCCATTCAAGCAAAGAGAAACCAAAGTTCAAAGAAGAAAGAGAAGGGAAAGAAGATAACATTTTAAAATACTCTAATTTGAGTTTTTAAAGACAATATGTATATAGGTGTGTTTGTGCAAATATGTGTACATACATGTATATGCATGTATACATACGTATGTATGTATGTATAACACACACAAAAACATGCATACACATAGGTATATAAACACATCTACATACATACCTATATCTAGATAAACCTAGATATATGTCTATATATCTATATCTATATCTATCTATAAGATTTTATGAGATTATGTTAAAAAAACCCAGTGCATTATCATCAAGATGTGGACTAAAGGCAAATTTTATACTTGTATCTTGTTATAATGGAAGCTTGTAAACTTCAGTATGCTTGATTTGTATTAATTTCTTTAGTCTGAATGACTGCAAATCTCGAGGAATCACAAAGGATTCTAAATATTGTCTTTATTTGAAACACCCTCAATGAATGGTTAGGTAGCTAAGAAATAGCTGAACGCAGAAGAAGGTCTTTGAGGCATTAGAAGTTTTGTTTTGTTTGTTGTTTTTTTCTGATTGGGATCCTCCAATGTGAGATCTCAAAGCTAGAACTGATTATACCCGTTGGGTGGAGTATCTCATTGGTTTGCTACAAATGCAGTGTTTCCTCTCACTTCACCTGCCCTTCATCTCTATTTTAACTGTAACAGGTGTCTGGTACTTCATTGCTCCTCAGTAAAAATTTGTTGAATAAATGAATGAATAAATGAATGAGTGAACAAATCCTACAAACTTGTGTACAACCAGCTGTGACTGTCAGGAAGGAGACTCAGAGGCAGGGTGTAGAAGTAAACTTAAGAGTGTTGGCTCTCTACATAGGTTCATCTTTTCTGAATCTTGTAGAAGTCATGATATGAAGAGAAGGAAGCAGATATAGTTTGAGGTGCATAAATACGAATATATATCTAGTAGATAGATAGATAAGATAGATAATCTAGCTGGCAATGTGTACCTAACTAGCTTCCACATGCCATCCATATGGATCACTAGGATGTATTGCCCATCTGGACTGCAAATTTCACTCCATCTGGCATGACTTCTAACTAAATGCTTGGCTAGAAAATTCTTTGTTACCCTGTAGTGTGATGGTGTAAATTGTAGTGATATCTCTGCTCCTTGTCCTCCTCCTCCTCCTCCTTCTCTCCTCCTTCCTCCCTCCCTTTCTCTCTCTCTCCTTCCTCTTCTTTGTCCAATATGGCATTTTTTCCCTCTGAGCATTCATGAGGAACTAAGAGCAAATGAACATCCCTTTCAGTATAGTTCTTAAATTCCCAAATTCTTATCACTCTAGCAAGTTTTCAAGCTTCTCATCCAATACTCATAAATGAACAAAAGAAAAGACGTATTGAATTGCTTGTCTTGAAGCGGAATATATCTAACGGTTATTTGTTTAAAAGTTATATTGAAGGGCTATAAAAAATATGTGAGCTGAGTCTTCCTGATAGTATATGAAATAGTAGGCTCTAAAGTATTTTTTTGAACTTTTTAAAAAACCAAGCCGATAGCATACATTTCAGAAGGCTTAGGAGTAATTATTCTCAGAGGCCAAGAGGTTATTAGATGACTTCTGGGAATCTTCTCTGTAAGTCTATTAAGAACAAGTGTCTGGGGGCACCTGGGTGGCTCAGTGGGTTCAAGCCTCTGCCTTCGGCTCAGGTCATGATCTCAGGGTCCTGGGATCTAGTCCCATCGGGCTCTCTGCTCAGCAGGGAGCCTGCTTCTTCCTCTCTCTCTGCCTGCCTCTCTACCTACTTGTGATTTCTCTCTCTCTGTGTCAAATAAATAAATAAAAATCTTAAAAAAAAAACAAGTGTCTGGCATTAGGATTTTAGTTTACCCATTTTTAAGAAAGTGTAATTGAGTTATCCTTTTACTTTTTCATCTTCAATTTCTTTCCATAGAAATTCAAGTGGTTGAGATGGCTGGACTTAAGCTTTCTAGAGTCCATATTCTTAATTTACCTCTCCTGAGAAAAGATATACCTTGAGAGATTTTCGGAGGTGGTCTGTGTGTAGTAATTGAAATGGACATATTATTTACTCTTCATATGGTTGATAGACATTGCCCAGAATCTAATGACTGCTACCATAAGCATATTAAATTTTGTTTCACATAGTAATACTGTACTGCATAGTTTTACTTTAAAGTTAATACTTAAAGTAGTCTTTTTTTTTTTTCTAAAGATTTTGTTTATTTATTTCACAGTGGGAAAGAGATCACAAGGAGGCAGAGAGGCAGGCAGAGAGAGAGAGGGGGAAGCAGGCTCCCCGCCGAGCAGAGAGCCCGATGCGGGCCTCGATCCCAGGACCCTGAGATCATGACCTGAGCCGAAAGCAGAGGCTTTAACCCACTGAGCCACCCAGGCGCCCAAAGTAGTCTTATTATAAATTGAACTCAATCAAACTAAGAATGAAGTTTCTTGACAAGCCAAAAAATCTTGGAAAGCTATTTGGAAAACTTAAGAAAGATGTCAAAATATACTAACCAAAAGTATGAAAATATGTCTCTACATTTCATATATTTTTTGAGACAAGAATGTTCTAACTTTACTTGATTTCATAGAAATAGGGTGTTAACCAGATTAAGTCTCTTTACTAATTTCACTCGAGAAAATGTTTATATATGAAAACACACATCTAACACAGTTACCTCATATGCCCTGAAATGTTTTCAGCCTTATTTCTCAAAACATTCCATGACATCTTGTATCTTATCATGCTTTGATCTTTCTCTTCACAAAGTCTTCAACCTCCTGCTCTTTCTAGGGTCACTTTGATATATCCCTTGAGTTAGGTGCTTTTCAGACGAACACAATCTCCTTTACATTAAGTCAGTCATTAGCACTTACTAAACTGCATTTCTGTTGCCTTGGTAGTTCACAACCTCTTACTGGTTGATGTCCTTCTCACCAAATTGAAAGTTCCCTGAGGACAGAGACTGAATCTTTTATAATTATTACTCTGTGGCCTAGAAACAGTACCAGACTCCTACAACCTCAATAGACAAGACAAGATTCTGTATCCTTTCAATTTCCAGGCATGGATACCACCTTCACTATTGCAACCAGAGAAAGAAAGTTGAGTTGCCTTCAAATAAAACCTCAGAACAATGATATACTGTTATTATCATAAATAGCCCATTTAGAAAATAAAAATTTGGGAAGAAATGTATATTTTAATAATTTCCACAACATTTAGAGTAAAGCACTATATTTACAATAATTATATATTAAATCTGTTAATAATTATATATCAAATCTGTTTCTCAGCTTCTTTCAACATTAATTCATACTGCCTTCTTTCCCTTCCCAATATAAAAACTATGGAAAAGAAAAACTTGTATTCTCCTTGGTCAAAAACTTCAGAATTCCTTATTTTAGCAAGGATGCAAATTCAGCAAATATATGAGATTATTCCAGGAATATGTAATATTATACCAGGAATATTTGATTTATTGGCCCCTCTAAGTAATAATAAGAAATCTAATGAATTTTCTGGTCTATGTTATATCAGAACCAATGAACAGATAAGCATAAAACACATGGAGATTTTACTTGCACCATAATAATCTATTTGGCAAAAAAACAAATTTTTTTTCCTTTAAAACCTGGGTTCCCAAGAACCTTCACAGTTGCTTTTGAGACATTATTTCCACTAACAGCTCTTTGAGGAGCACGGCTTACATCGCCCCGCTAACCGTAGGAGGAAATATGATCCCATCATGTATCTTTGAGTGGGAAAAATCAAATTTTTTTATGTAAATCACTGATTACCAAAGCTAGTATGCCTATTTATTTGTTTTATTTAATTTGAGAATCAATGAATTCCATGCAAGCTAAAAACCAGATAGGAAAAAAGATTATTTTGAAAAATATAGTAATATGACTGTTTAAATAATCATGAAAAAAGAAGACATGACTTCTCAAATTAAATTGCACTGGTAGGGTTATAGTTAAGATGACTAACAATTTTAGCAAATAGGTAATTTCTACAGGAGGAAAAAAATTTGTAAAAAAATAGTCATTTTAGTGTTAAAAAGCAAACGGATGGGAGCTCATCAAAGGGAAATAGGAACCAATCTGAAGGAGCTCTCTGTGGCCAAAACTGGGACAATTTGAGCATCAGAATAAATTACATTGACCCCAAGTATAAAATAAATATACATGAGTCCATCTGATACAAGTAAATGATTGAAAAAATAATTAGATATGAGGCAAATCTTCTCTACAGAAGACTTGTATTTAATACATAAAAACACTACCCTCCTCCAGGAAGTAAAGCTTAATTTCACCACTTTCTATCACCTCTTTGAGGTTATACTAGACTTATTGGCCAACTTCCAAAGGATAGAGTACGGAAAGGAAAAAATAGTAACTTTACAGTAGAGAAACCTGGCAAATGCCACCTTGCCAAGTGATGGTTAATATTACTAGTGATATTTGGGGGATATCATATACTCCCATAATGATGTCATGAGGTCATTTCATTTATATCATATGATGAGAAGAACACGTTACCTCTGTGGAATTCTTCCCTAAAGCTCATAATCTGAATCTAATCATGAGGGAAACATCAAATAAAATTAATATAGGCATCAGAGCAGGTAGCCTAGGGGATACTTGGCCAGTAGTTGATGGTCTTCTAAAGACTGTCAAGATCATGAAAAACTAGGAAAAGCTGAGAAGGTGTCACAGACCAGAGGAAACTGGGGAGACATGGAAACTAAATAAACATGATACTCTGGATTGGAACCTAGAACAGAAAAGAGACATTAATGGAAAGACTAGTGAAATCCAAGCGAAGTCTGGAGTTTATTTGATAATAATGTGCCAATATCAGTTATTTAGTTTTGACGAATGCACCATAATAATGTAAGATGTTAACAATTAGAGAGATTGGGTGAGGGATATATGGGATCTCTCTGTACTAGCTCTATAAGTTTTCCATAAATTTAAAGTTATTCTCAAATTAAACATTTGTTTAGAAATTATCTTCTGGTTTATTTAGCAGTTTGCTGGGTAAATAACTACACACTCGCTGAATTTACCAGAATGTGGGACTCCTATCTAAGGAATTGAGAATCATTTTTCTGCTTCCTCCTCATTGATATTATAAATCTGAATAATAATTGGAGAATAAAGATATAAATGAATAATAAGTTTTGAGGGCCCATCACCACCTATTCTTTTTATAGTCTTCAGGTTCAAAGCAGGTGGTTCCTGGTTCTTAATTATGTGTAACTATGCCATCTTAGATACATTTCCAAAGACACTGCTTTTGGCTCATTCTCATCTCTGTTCTCCTGAAGTCTCCACCTTTGAACCATGTGTAAATGGAGCATTTATTTTTACTTCTAAAAAGTGTAAAGTCATCTGAATATGATCTTTTATACAGACTGAATACTTTGTGTTAAAAGACATAAAAATGAACTTGACTTGCAGTGCAGTCTAGATCTTTGCAGTTAGTGTTTTTAGATACTGAGTTAAAAATCTTCATGTGTCTAAATGATTTTTTATTTCTTGTTTTCTTTATATGTGAGATAAAGTTTTGATTTTTTAAAAACAAGTGTATTGGACTTCCTTAGCCATTAATTATGAAACTTACTGAATTTTTCAGTTAAATTGGAGGAGGGAGAGTAATGATTATGTCCATATTGTGATGTTCCTTAAGAGTTCAGAAAAGTAGAAATATTTAGTGCATTTTACTTGATAATATTCCTAGTATTATAGAGCTTTACTGAATCGGATGCCTTGAGCCTCAGTGTTCTAGCCAGCTATAATATGCTTTGATCTATAAATGTAAAAAGAACTCTTCACTTAAAAAAAAAGTATTTGTACAAAAGTCTAAAATCTTGTTGGAAAGACTGGGAGTAACAAAGAGATTTGGAAACATACAGAAATAAGAGTGATAGAACAAGAATTTGGTACTAAATACGGCTTTAAACAGCATAGGAAACGTGCTTCAGGTTAGTCAGAAGAGGTCCTCTGAATTACACTGTGCACGCTTCCCTGAAATGAAACTGTATGTTATTGGTTAACCAGGATATTTAGCATAATCACTCTGCTAGACTGTGGTGGAGGGAGGTGATTATCACTGAGAACAGATGGGCAGGTCCACAGCACTGCCAGATTCTGCACAAGCTCCATTTATTGTTGGTTCTTGCTTTTTCCCTTCTGTGTTTTATTTTTTTAAAAAAAACATTATATGTTTTAAAGAACTAGCTGCAGAAAAGGTCGGTGGCTGATAATCTTTCAGCTTAGATTTCAAACGCAGGAGAAAGATTCAAAATGCTGTCACTGTGTATCTATGAAGGATGGGGCAGATTTCATTTTACCCTCTAGCCTCCCTCACGCATGCACGGATTTATCTGTACGCTAAGCTCTCTGCTCTGCATCTGTAGCTCCTTGTGGATTATATTGTCTCTGTGATCAGAAATGATTTTCTCGGATATGAACACCGTTTCTGGCTCCCCTAAAGTGCATCCTCCTAATGGGACCCGGTTTTACACTTTTCAAGTAAGTGTGTTTTAAATGGCTTCACTACTTAGGAAGTTAATGTATAGCCAAACTTTTAATAAAGGGAAATATAAGCAAAAGAAAACTGCAACGTGTGTAAGTGTTAAAGAGGATGTAAGAAATGGATAATGTGCATGTCAGTTTAATCTGTTTTTTTAAAATATGGAAATAGGATGGCATTAGGATTCTCTGTGAATTCAGGCAAAATAATAATGAACACTTAATTTTCACAGGGATTTTAAAATTTGCTATTGTATCATCTTTGAGGGTTTATGAGATGGGTGTCCTAATACTGTTATTTTTATGGCTATCATATGGCGAACATTACAGAGTTACTTCTCTTACATATCACAGGGTGAATAGAACTAAGGGACATATTATGGAACTTTGAAAACTGCCTCCTCTGGGCTTAGAAAAACATTTTATATTCCATACATAGCTTAACAGAATTTCTGTTACTTAATTTTGTTACATATGCAGTATATAAGTAATCACTAATATAAGAGGCTTAAATACCACATTTAGTATGCTTTACAATTTGAGATAAAGTAGAAACTCATTAAGATGGAAGATGTGGTGTAATCAAAAAGTCAAAATGATTTATAATATAAGTGTGAGTTACAAAGCTGTTACGTACTAATGTATTTCAATTGCCTGTGAATAAATCGGCCATCAATCTAGAAAATGGTTAAGTCTAAACTGAATCAGAATCTTCCTCATTTTTATCCTCAAACTGCATCTTTTAGTACTAAGGTTTACTTTGTAATTCAGTCTTACCATCATGACATGAAAAGGGAGAACGAACCTCTTCTGTGTATTTTACTTTGTGTGAAAATAAACAGTCTAGAATTTAATTATTTTAGCTATATAGTTATAACATTCTGAAAAAATATGCATAAAGACAGAGAATTAATAAAGTAGAAGTAGTCAGAATTCTTTTAAAAGAGGGCTCTGGATAAATGCACATCTGATTTATTAATGTCTTTTGCCTTTGCAAACTATAAGCAGCAAATGTAATTACTCCATCTCTCTCCCCTTTTCATACTTCTATTTTTAATCCTGTTGCCTCTCCTGCTTTACACCGATGTCTACTGATAGTGCAAGTCTGTGTGTGCTGTTACAGCATATATTCACTTCCCAGTGGTGATCTGCTTATTGTGGCAGTGACTCAAAATGCAAGTGCCCTGGGGCTGTTCTACAGAATTATTACTTTTTTTTTTCCTCCTCCGTACACTGAGATATAAACACTCTTTACAATATCCTGTAGTCTAGCTCTTTGAGGCAGCTTTTGACATTAGGTATTCTAGTTCAGTCTCTTAAAGTTTAAGGGTCAGTAAATTCCATATGCTCAATCATGACACAGGCTTTTTACAATTCCTTCAGTAAAGATCTTGCTGACACCTTTCCTGGCAGGTGATTGTCTTTGAAAACACACTGGAATGATTTTTAAATACTCACTTTTTTGTTGCTGATGTTATAATGATTCGTGTAAAAACTCTAGGAGTTTGGATAGAAATGTTGATAAATATGAACCCTGTTCCACATTTTGAATTCATAAAGTGATATTTGATCCTGACATTTATGATAACAGGCAACGGGTATTTAACTTTTTGTTGCTATTGTTTGTTTTGGTTTGTGGTAGAAGATAAGGAAGAAAAAAAGATAGTTTTTAAAGCATGGAAGGTAAAGATGTATAAAAGTTGACTCTTGGCTTTTATTTTCAAAGGGCAGAATTGAACATGATTATTTTTCTTCTTTATATGCATTAACCTATTTTAAGGCAATATATTTTCCTTGGTTGAAATACTATTATAAGAAAGGAGATGCTGTAGAAGTAATAGACCATTTCTCAAAAAAAGTGTGTCTTTGAAAATGATTAGTTAAATTTTCAAAAGTGGTTCTCATTATGGAATGACATAAATGCATTTCGGAAATGATTCTCCATCAAGGAGTTGAGATTTTAATGCTTACTTTCTTAAAATTATTTTAGCATGAAAGTTAACATATGCAAAAACATTTAAGATAGCTTAGCATGAATAATACTGAGTTTCAGTTCCATCTTCTCATTAAATGTTCAAACTGTGCTGTCATTTTTGCTGAAGTTGTACATTACCAAATTTTAAGAGTACAATTTAAAATGCATTTGACATGAACAGTTCAAAGATAACAAGGCAACAAATAAGCTGAAGAATATTTTAATTACAAGACTTTCTTTTTCATTGCATTTTAATTTAGTCAAACGTATTCATACTGGTACATACACATGCAAATATGGTTTTTGTATAGACTATCTAACACTTACGTTAATTTCCTTATATGTGAGATCTCATTTCTATATTCCTATGCATATACGTATATCTGCCTTTTGTTTTTTTAATTCAGAGATTCCTGGATCCTTGATGTCAAAACTCAGTCTGCACCTATATGTTTAGTGAATTATTTATCCTCAAAAATCAAGTTCTAGATTGAACTTGATTTTTGCCTAGACAAAAATTGAGATTAAATGTTACTATAAGAGAAAAAATTGATTATCATGTTTGTATGCATCAGAACTGCCAATTTATGGTGCTCAAATGTGTATAAAAGGGAAATCTTCTTTAAAACAAAATTAAATACATATACATATACATATGAATATAGTAAATTCTCCTTAATTTTATGTTCATAAAAATGATGCCCCAACATGATTTCACTTGAATTTTTGCAAATAAAGCCATCTATATGCTTTATTAAATCTCTAAAGTGGCTAATCATGACTTAATGTGTGAATACTCCCAGAGGTATTGGTGTCCAACACACTACCCCTCATTTCGTAGAGATTAACTATCTTCACCTATTAGTTTTCAAACTGTATCTGCACAGCCCTGAGGTTTCATGAGAGTTTGTTAGTAGTTGCTAGAGACAGTAGGGAAGAAGAATACACCCTGAGGCTCTTAATGTTTCCTGATTCCATATTAACTAGTTTTATTCATTGGAGCTCTATGCAAGTTTTATGAACAATAAAGCAAATGGCGTGGTGTTATCCAAAACAGAACAAAATAAAGGTTGCAAACTACTTCCTCCAACCAAAGGAATTTATTTCTGTTGGGAACAACTTTATCTATTGTATCCACAGAGGAGTTATTTCTGTTTAGAATACATTTCTTTGCCATTTACTCCTAGCATTAATAACATTAACTGCCAGGACTGTATGAGTGGCTGACTCTGTTGTTCCTGGGACCCACAGAAAACAAAATATCGCAACATAATAATCACTGTTTTTACATTTAAAATACTTCAGGTATCCCCTGTCCTTAGAGAATAAAGTTCATCTGTCTTGCTTGGCATAAAAAGCTCTTCACGGTCTGGAGCACATGTGACATATTGCTTTACTTGCTTTGCTTTCTCAGAATGTTGTCAGTGTGATTCTGCTGTCTTTGCCTCTTCACTCAACCTGCCCATTGGTCAATTTTTTTGTTTTTTTGTTTTTTTTTTTAACTGGAAGACCCATCTCAAATGCCATCTCCCCTGTGATCCTTTACTCAGTCACTTCATTTCTGTAGGCTGTATTAAGTGCCTTCCCTTTGCTCCTTTGCCTGTCCGTACCATTGCTGAAGCCCTTATCATGCTTTGTTTTAATCCGCAAGAACATTTTATCAATCTGTGTCCTTTGCACATCATGGATACTGCAAATATCTCTGTTTAATAAGCTGGGGGAATATATGAGATAGATAAACAATTAAAATATGAAAATTTAAAACAATCAGCAACAATNCTGTGTCCTTTGCACATCATGGATACTGCAAATATCTCTGTTTAATAAGCTGGGGGAATATATGAGATAGATAAACAATTAAAATATGAAAATTTAAAACAATCAGCAACAATTTTTTTTCAAACTATGCAGTTGATGAGGCATAACTGTATTATTAAAGAAAATATCTAGGGCGCCTGGGTGGCTCAGTGGGTTAAAGCCTCTGCTTTCGGCTCAGGTCATGATCTCAGGGTCCTGGGATCGAGGCCCGCATCGGGCTCCCTGCTCAGCGGGGAGCCTGCTTCCCCCTCTCTCTGTCTGCCTGCCTCTCTGCCTCCTTGTGATCTCTCTCCCTCTGTGAAATAAATAAATAAAATCTTAAAAAAAAAGAAAATATCTAAATATATAAAAAGGCCAATTTAATACTAAGCCCTCCTTGTGATCTCTCTCCCTCTGTGAAATAAATAAATAAAATCTTAAAAAAAAAAGAAAATATCTAAATATATAAAAAGGCCAATTTAATACTAAGCTTTTTTGTACTGCTGTTGGATTCTTCAAAATCGATAATGGGTGCACGAGTAATCAAGGAAAAACTTAAATTTTATTATTTTTAAAATATGTTTTTATGGCAGCTAGACAAAATATCTTTGAGATTTTTTCTTTATATCTCTTTTGCATTCCTTATTACTAGAGTTTTTCATGTTTTATCAAGAGAGAGTTAAAATTTGGGTAGTACCTATAGTTCCCATTCAGCAGATAAGATTAGCACCTGAAATATATAGAACACTAAAGGGCAAGCTGAAAATTTCAATTGCATGAAGAATTTCACTCAAAAGGATATTACTGGTATGTAATGTGGGACACCATATCTTTGTTATCAAATGAAGTTGAGGTAATTCTGACTTTTTAGTAAAGAACCAGATCTTTAAAATACTCTATCCTTTCGGTACTCAAACTAACAAAAAACTGGTGCTCACAGAAGGTTTTCAAAGAGTTGTTAATAATGTGGAGAGTAAATAATGAAGTTTCTGTCTAAATTCAAGATTATGGAACCCCAAAGTCTATGCTCTTTCCCCTATTTCCTGTTGCCTGTAGTGTTGATGGTTAAATATATTAGCAAAAGTATTCCAAGCTACATGATTTCCAACTTCAATGATCTATGGATTTGTAAACATATAAGAATGTGCTTCACTACTTCAAAACAATGTACTGCCTCATTGCATTGTTTAGTTTAGGACTTTCATTTGGTTACACCTCCTTATTTTATCTTTATTGACACAATATCTTCCTAATTGCAAAGATGTTTTTATAGTAACCAAATTGTCAACAAACTTATATCTTGGAATTGCACTGAAAGACAAAAAGAGAAATTGAGGGGAAAAGCTCTCCTAAATACATTTTTCTGTTAGTTTAAGAATGCTCTGTACATCAGTGAGACCAACCAACCAGCGAGGGAATCAGTGAACAGCCCTTGGAGCTTCATGTAGGAAATCATAACTCTTCCCCCTGCAGAGGTTTCTGCTTAATGGAAATCCTGTGGACTATATGTTTTGTTAGCATAGGAACTGTGTCCTTCTTTTCACTGTTAAATCACTAGCACAAGCAGAGTGCCTGGCATACAGCCATGATTAGCAAATAGATATCGAATTAATTTGTAAATCGAAAAGAAGAATGTCTTGCTCCTCCTCGTCATATAGACATTACGGATATCCTGATATAGAATGACTTCCTCATAGGAACACATAAATGTTTGTAAGATTCCCAGACTGAGGTCCACAAATATATTTCACTTATATCTAACTATAATAGGTACATTTTTCAGGTAACGTCTGGAGGAGAGGACAATTGGAAGTAGGGAAATGATTAAAGATGTTCCTGAGATAAGCATTTCATGGACCAAGTACAGTGTCAGGTAGTCAGTAAGGGCTCCATGACCAGCAGCTGCAACATCAGAAGCGGTAGAGATGGGGTCTGTGGACCACAGTGGAGGTGGCAAGGATAAGCCAAGAGAAGTTAAGCATGAGGGAAAAGCTAATAAGAGATACCATTCAAAAGAATTTATTAACATACCAAATACAGGACACAAAAGAGGACAAGGCAAGTTCATCTCCAAAGTTTCTAATGAGGGAGAGAGGGAAATGGAGGAGGAACAGCTTTGAAAAACAATGTATTTATTTCAGTTTTGGACAGGTTGAATAGACCAGTTGGAAACACAAGTTTGGCTCTCAGGAGAGAGGTCTGAGAAGTAGACATAAATGTGGGAGTGTCTGCTTACAGAGGAGGGAAAGCTATGGAAATGGATGAAATGACCTTGGCAAAGAATGAGGAGAATGGGGCAGATGGGGCAGGACACAAAATCCTTGGACACATTCACCTACCCAGAAGTATCATCAGTTCGAGTTATGTGTGCTTGGTTTATTTCATAAACATATTTGGGGAGCTTTTTCCTTATCAAACCTCTCCTTGAGTATCACCCCTGAACCTAATTCAAGTTAGATGTTCCTGCCTCTTTTTGTGTTTGTTTTCTTTTGTAAATGCATTTTGATAGCTAATATTACCTTCAAACCGCCTCCTTGAATGTCACCCCTGAGCCTTAATTTGAGTCAAATCCTCCTCTTCTTACACTTCCATAAAGTAATTAATGTTTGTCTATTGTACTATTTATTATACTGCAGGTAGTTTTTCACTTATCTCTGAGACTGATCTGTAAACTCCTGGAGAGTGTAAGATGTATTTTACTTAACTACTTGTATTTGTTTATTGACACCTGGCCCAATGTCTGTCAAACAGAGGTTGTCTGTATATTTTGAGTGAACGAATGAATTCGTGTTTAAGTTGGAGACTGCCCAAAATTAATTCTCATCTGTTAATTCATGAAATCATTTAACACACCTTGTTGAAAATCCCCATCATGCCAAATTTCAATAATGGCGAGCAAAACACCTAGTTTCTGCACTTAAAAATCTTGGAGTT